>JAPPVO010000003.1:34706415-34980885 GCA_030407325.1 Camellia japonica | reverse complement strand
TCTACTGATGATGTGACTGGTGACTGTCGATCAGATGAACCAATGAGCCCTGTCTGGCTCTTCTTTGCCTTGCCTCAGCGAAAGAACACTGGTTGCCCTTGAATTGAATTTCTGACCTAACAAGTCTATCAGCACTAGTCCCAATGTACCTGGGGGATAGTGGAGCCTTCTGAAGCTATGGTTCCAGGACTACCCTAGCAAAAGAGAAAACGGACAACATCTCAGGCCCAATTTCCACCAGAACAGATACGAACAAAACCGAATGAGTGTGCCTCTCTACTGAATTCTGCCCCAAAATTCTGCCTGTAAACTGTTACCCTCAGGTAAACTGATTCAAGATACTGAACTGGTGCCCCGCAGGCCTGATGCCCAAACTCACAGACTGATACGTGCATTCCCTGTAGAGATACGCACTCTAACAACACAACATAACAGATAAGTGAGAGCCAAATACCCCTATGTTGGGGTAGGGTTTCCCTGTCCTATTTTGTCAGGAGCTAGGGTTTTTACTACGTACGCAGCGGCTTCAAACAACCTATAAACGGGTAAGCAACCTGTCCTGGTTTGGAATGGTCACTATGGATCCGAATATGCACTAGGTCGAATGGTCAAAAAGGGTGCCCCGGTAAAACCGGGGTTTGCGTTCCCATGCTGTCAGAGCCCAGAGCCGATCAGCCTTATGGACATGCCTTGACAAGACAGCCTCCGGCAAATCGTTCGAGAATGGCATATGGCAAACACGGTGTTCCTAGGCGCCCAATGCAAATGCAATGCAAAGAAACACACAAGTGTAATCAAAAGCAGATATCATGAGTTCGAGTCAAGTTCTCTAAATCCCCCAGCAGAGTCGCCAGAAACTGTAGACGTCCCCGAACCGCCCCGGGAGGTGTTAAGTCCCGTTCTGTTTCATATTAGGGTCACCACAGTTCAAGGACTCAAATGTCACGGTTCTTAATCTTGACCGAAGAGTCCAAATCTGACAAATCGTTTTGAAAACAGATTTTTTGAAAGAAGTGCCAAACATGGACTGCTTCGCCAGATACAGAGTCGCCACCTAAATATTTTTTAAATGGGAAATTTAGGAAACCCTGACTCGGTGCCAAAGGCCACGTGTCCGTCATCACCAAAGTTGCCTCGGCTCGGGAACTTGGGTACGATTGGGGAAGGTCACTTCGTGAGCACCCCGCTCGCCCGGTCAAAGACCGGCCTCTACTAACCATGATATCTAGTTTTGAAAACAATGTGTGTTCTTATCCCGGTTATTAGCCTAGATTTACTATGTGATGCTCGCAGCAAACAAGTATAGATTGAGCCACCTGAATTGGAACAAACATTCATGTTGTTTTGTTTGAAAATGGTTTGATGGTGCTACCACGCACGCAGGTAGGCTAAGACGCGATTTGCCACCCTCAGGTGGGCTTAGAAAATATGAGTTTGCTACAATCTAGTGGGCTTAAAACGAACATTTGATGAATTGTCCCAATTCAAATAACTCAACCTCCACCCACAGGCATTCAAGGCAATTATATCACATAAGCAGTTAGCCTCATGGTAAGCATGCTATTCACGGCAACACTCACACGCATCAAGATGCTAAAGCATAAAACTCACCGAGTACTCCAAGCCAAAACAAAACCGATTAGAAACCATGCATGATCCTAATTATACAGAAATGCCTAATGCAACGCATGCAATAATGCAACTATAGTAGGCTCGGCTATTCTAAACATGGCATGTGAAATGCTACAACTATCATGTACTCAATTTGGAATTGAAATACGAATGCAGTTTGTATGATGCGCCGAGCCCGGTGCGTGCAAAACAGATGAATGAATGCAAACATGCTGTCATACTGTATGCTAATCGAAATATGCCCTATATCTAACCATCATAAGCGGGTAAATAAAAGGGAGAAAGAAGTGGGGTTGGAAGACATACATCACACTCATCCACACTTATTACAGTTATGATGCCCGCGCAGAGGGTCCGAATAAATAATATACCCGAATAAAAGAATATAACAGTCCTAAATATTACAGATTTCTAATTATTAACAATTAAACTAAGAAAACTGTAAACTGGCATGCAAGCCGGGGGTGCCTTCGATCTCTGATGAATGATGTATGCTGGACTGTGTTGCGCGGAAATCCACTGGGATGCCCAATCTAGCCTCTGTTTGCAATATTTTCTCGAAACGCGCACGCGCGCCAACTCCGAAAAGTTACTGATTCCTTACCTTGCTGCAACAGAGAGCAGGAAAAGGGCATAGCAATGTATTTCAGATATATGCATGCCTCGATCCTCGTGCCACCAATCACACGCATATCGATGCATGATGGCCGAGGAATCGGATTGCACAACTCAATATAGGGTGCAATGCAGATGAATGCTACAGCAAAACCTAACTCCATCATGGATAATCCGGAGTGTCGGTGACTTGGGAATCGAGACCCGTTCCGTGAAACGTGCCTCGTTTCCCGTGCCCGGGCTAACTCCTATCCCGAACACGATGTAAATGCACGATATGCATGAATGCGACTAACATACAACCTAGCTGTAACAATGCTATGAAAATGAGATGCCTCGGAATGCGTGCCAGATGGGCGCGCAAACCGAGGCGATGAGCCTAAGGCATGAATGGCACATGCGATGCAAATTGGGCTTACACTAACATGAGTGGACCTCAGCCACACTCACATAAGAGGCCGTCGGATAAAAAAAAAAAGAGATACCTCGAAATGCGTGCACACGGGCGCGCAACAACCGAGGCGATGCATACGGAATGCAAAATGACATGGAAATGATATGTAATGAGGCTAAAATGAGATGTCTCGAAGTGCGTGCCCGAGGCAATGGCATACGGAATGCAATGATGCGAAAATGGCATACAAAATGCAGAATGGACTTATACCAATATGAGAGGACCTCAGCCACTCTCATACGGGAGGCCGTCGGATAAAATTGAAGTGCCTCGAAATGCGTGCACACGGGCACGCAAACCGAGGCAATGATATAAAGCATGAAATGACATTCCAAATGCAGATTGGACTTATACTAACATGAGTGAGCCTCAGCTACGCTCACATAAGAGGCCGATGGATGAAAATGAGATGCCTCGAAATGCGTGCACACGGCACGCAAACCGAGGCATGGCCCTAAGGCACAAAATGACGTGCAAATGAGACATGGCATATGGCATGTGAAAAATGCAAATTTCAGTAGCTAAAATGATGCACAAATAGCCCCCGAATTATGACAAAATCACACCCGATGCCCGAAATGCAATGTTATGCACCCGAAACGGCCTACAGCTCTACTAAACATGCACAATATGGACATAACATTTAAAACAGTAGCAAGGCAGCCCCTAAACTAGCATTTTTTCAGTACAAAGTATGGCCAAACAATGATCACAAGTATGGCAAATAGCTTGCAAAAATGGGGGAAAAGGAGAATTACAAAGCAAGTGGTATAATACAATGCTTAACCAAAAAAACACAGTTCTACAAAATTAAAGAGGGCCAAAAATATGCACATTACAAGAGGTGACCTCCCCCAATTCAGTAGGTAGATAAGCTAACATAGCATGCAAAATGATGAGCCAACAAAGGCTATAACATGAGGTACCAAAAGCATACCCAAACAACTTTGGACCTTAACAAAATATGAAGAATGGGCCAAAATAAGACACTTTATAAGCCTGATGAAGCTGAAAACAGAAACTAAGCAAGCCTAACAAAGCATGCAATTTTACGGTAAAAAAAAGAGGGTATTACATGAAGTACCAAAATCATTCACCAAAATGGCCTAAGACCCTTAACAAAAATGATGAGAAGGCCAAAAAAAGGCTCTTTTCAGGCCGATGGAGACTCAAATCAGAAGCCAAATAAGCCTAGCAAAGCATGCAAAACATGGCCAAAGAGGGTACAAAGAGAGGCCATTCATGGAGGTACCAAACAAGATTGGTCCCTTCTACAATGTTGTAGGGGACACCAAATAAGCTCAAAATCAGTTTATATCATGCTCCAAAAATAAATGCATATAAGCTAAAAATAGCATGCAAGTTTACGGTAAATGGAGAATTACACAGAAAGTGCATGATAGAACCACTAAAAATGGTTGAGCCCTTCTTAAATGTTGAAGAGGGGCTCAAAAAAGGCCCACTCACAGTTTATTGCATGCTCGAAAACAGATCATTCATAGCTATAATATGCATGCAAAAACATGGACAAAACATGGATTCAAGGCAACTTACATATGGAGCATGAAAACAGGTTTGAGCCCTTCTTCAATGTTGAAGAGGGGCTCAAAATAAGCACAATATAAGTTCATGAAATACTCCAAATCAGATCACAAATAGGCCAAATGAATCATGCAATTTTACGGTAATTTGAAGGAATTATGAAGCAAGTGCATGACAGAGAGGCCAAACATGGTTGAGCCCTTCTTCAATGTTGAAGAAGGGGTCAAAATAGGCCCACTCACAGTTTATTTCATGCTCGAAAACAGATCACTCATAATCCAAATAAAGCATGCAAAATATTGGCATAAGAGGTGATATTGAAGGAAGAGCATGATAGAGGGCTCAAACAGGGTTGAGCCCTTAAACAAACATCAAGAATAGCTCAAAAAGGACCACTTTCAGTAGTGGTCAGAGCTCAAAACAGTGAGCAAATAGAATAAAAAAATGAAGCAAAAATAAGCTAGAAAAAGGGAATTAGAGGCTTACCCTTGAAGACTACACTTTTGCTTCCTCTTGCCTTGATGAAAGTTTGCTTTCTAAGCCTCTGAGGAACCCTTCCTTGCTGCTGGAAATGGAATGGTGATGGTGAGGCTTGGAGTTGATGAAGGAATGGCCTAGGGACTTGAAGAATTTTTAGGGTTTTGGCTATGGAAATGAGATCAAGGGAGATGAAGTCTTGAGAGGAAAATGTCTAACCCCAACAAAGAAGGAGGCCATGCCCTCAAATAGGCAAGAAAGGGTTGTAAAAGGGGAGGGAAATGCATCCAAGCTTTCCCTCCCAAAATATCCCCCGAAAGGGGGAGATATTTTGAAAAGCAGCTGGACAGCTGTAAAGGAGTGGAAAGCAGAAAGCTGGCCGGCCAGGCAACTTTCTGGAGAGTGGCCGGCCGGGCCACCCAACTGGTCGGCCAGCCACTCACCCTGGCCGGCCGGCCATGGCCCAAAATGAAGTACAAGAATTTCTGGCCGACCACCCTTCTTTAGTGTCCTCCAGGTGTGTAGAATAAGGCCCCATGGTTGGAATCTGGCAACACTGAAACAAGAGTCACAACATTGCATTTGAAGGAGGCTCAAAAATGAAATTAACAATTACTGGCCGACCACCACTTTTGGGTCCTCCCATGTTGTAGAACAAGGTTCCATGGTCGGAATGTGGCAACACTGAAGCAGAAGTCACAACATTGCATCTGAAGGAGAGGCTCAAAAATGAAATCCACAATTGCTGGCCGACCACCACTTTTGGTGTCCTCCCATGTGCCCTCATCACAAATATGTAGCTTTGGTTGGAAGAAAATGGCCCTAGGGTGTTCAACATTAGCCCGGAAATGAGCAAAACTGGTGTCGGAGGAGCGAAACTGGTTATCTGGGATAATTGCTGGCCTCCCCCCCCCCAGTGATCTTCCTGGTGGTGAAACAGAGGTACCTGCCAACTTGAACAAAAACTAATGAGAAATGAACGCTCGGGGCCCAAACCGCGCAGTTCGGGGTCCCGAAAATGGGCTGTAGGCACCGGAAGTGGTGTTCAGCAGCGAAGTGGGTATCAGAGGCCCCAGTGTTCCTCGGAATGATAAAACAGAGGTACCTGCCAAAAAATCGGAGAAAACCGATGCGAAATGAATGCTCGGGGCCAAACCGCGAGTTTCGGGGCCCGAAAACCGGCTATAAGCACCGAAGTGGCACACGGCCACGAAGTGGGCATCAGGGGCCCCAGTGTTCTTCATAATGATAAAACAGAGGCACTTGCCAAAAACCGGAGAAAACCGATGCGAAATGAATGTTCGGGGGCCAAACCGCGAGGTTCGGGGCCCGAAAACCGGCTATAAGCACCGAAAGTGGCACACGGCCACGAAGTGGGCATCAGGGGCGCCAGTGTTCTTCATAATGATAAAACAGAGGCACTTGCAAAAAAATCGGAGAAATCGGAGATGGTTGGGCGGTCCCGAACCGAGGCACACGGCCTGACGGTCCCGAAAATCGGGAACCGGGCTCCGAAATGGGCAAAATGGCCTACGGCACGAAATGTAGCGCACGGCCACCGAGAGATAGTCTACGGGACCACTCCCTCCCTCAGGAAAGAAAACAGAGAAAACCGAGTCTGGTTCGCAAACCGAGACAAGGCACAGAAGAGAGTTCGGAAGTCCGGAGGCAGGGCGCACGGCCGCGACTCTGAGACTTCTGAACGAGCACAGTATGCACCATCACCGAGCGCTCAATCGGTGACGTCTGAGTCTTAAGGTCGGTCAAAAATGGGGTGTCTACATTGCCCCTCTTTGACAGAACTCGGAAGTCAGGAAGTGACGAGAGTGAATGTCAAAGCCCAGAGACGACCCATTTTTGACAAGGCCGAAACTTAGACAATCATACAAGATAAACAAAGATACATGCCCGCAGGCGTGCCCGCAGGCAAGGGCAAAATGCAAATGATATGCACAGAGCCAGTGATCACGCAAATGCAGCAAGCTGTAATGAGGCAAGTATTGACAAATAGATGCAACAGTTTTAAAGCAAGATGCAAAGCAACAACTACATTTCATGTAGTTAGGAATGCGGAGAATTATTCAATTCTCGTCGCGTCTCACACGGAGAAGATACGATACCTGCGCGATTCGTCTGGTCGCACCAGCCTCAAATGAACCGTACATACAATATTCGTGCCTGCAAAAATAGAGAAATTCAATAAGAACAATATGCTAACAACATATATTCAATGTGATTCCTGAAAGTTTGGCACACGCGCGCGCGCGGTGAATGCATAAAGCAGTGTGATACAGGTAAGGTACGCAAGATAGCGCGATGCAACGCACTAACAAGTGCAGGTGAGATGCGCAAGATAGCACGACAAATGCATGAACAATGCAAGTAATGTGCACAAAATAGTGCGATGCGCAAAATAGCGCGAGTGAAATGTAATGCACTAACAAGTGTAGGTGGGACGCGCAAGATAGCGCAAATGATACAATGCACAAAATAGTGCGATACGCTAAACAGCGCGATTGATTTGAAATGCACAAGATAGTGCGATGTGATATGCAAAGCACAGGACAGTGCGATTGAGGTGCGCAAAATAGCGCGATTGATAAACTGCACAAAACAGTGCGATTGTGGTGCGCAAAATAGCGCGATGTCAACTGCACAAAACAGTGCGATGCACAAAATAGCGCGAATGTAAACTGCACAAAACAGTGCGATTGATTTGAAATGCACAAGATAGTGCGATACGCTAAACAGCGAGATTGATTTGAAATGCACAAGACAATGCGATACGCTAAACAGCGCGAGTGATTTGAAATGCACAAGACAGTGCGATACGCTAAACAGCGCGAGTGATTTGAAATGCACAAGACAGTGCGAGTGAGATACAAGTGTAAGTGCACAAGACGGTGCGAGCAAGATAATATGCACAAGAAAGTGCGATAAAATGCATCTTCTATGCAAGTAGGGGGCATTTTCTATGCAAAAGATACGAGCATTTTCTATGCAAGTATGGAAGCACATTCTATGCAATAGTGAAAGCAAGCATTTTCTATGCATGAATCATAATGATGCGCGGCACGCATGCAACAGCAGTGTATAAGAAAGTTCACATTCTATGCAATAAAGGATCATCAAATATGTACTCTGGTGCCTCTGATTTGCCTCTTAGAGGGCTTCACAACATACTCAGCTCAAAAGGGACACACCCTGTTCATATCGGCAAGAGATAACATCTGCTGCTGCTTTAATTGCCGTTCTGACTTGAAGCAAGCTTACACTTGAGGTAGAGGCGCACTCATACTTCGGTAGCATTGACAAGGCCTGAAGAGGTGCACCTGGAATGCAGTCTCGGATTTTGCTAAGGTTGAAACATGCTAAGATGCTCCAAATTTTCCTCTTTTCTTTTGCTTTGCAGTCCGGAACCGAAATAGCTTCAAATAGGTCTTTGCTCTACTGTTCACACTTATCGGGGGTGGACCCTGCGGCTTTATGAAAGAACCAATTCTGTTTTGCACAAATGTGGAGAACGGCACGGCACTCGGAGCACAAAACGATTTTATTTTTGAAATTGAGAGATGAGTTTAGGGTTCTCAACCGGGTATTGAGCCTACGACTGAACATAGCAAAACGACTTAACAAGGAAATAAAAGGCACACAACCTAGACACATCGAGTAACACTCGAAACGACTCAAAACAAGAATCGAGATAAAACAAAAAAAAAGACACGACACTCAGACGTGCACATGGAGCCTGTTTCACCGGGTAGTGTTTCCCACCCATTCTCATTTGTGATTCTCACATCACTCTGGCACTCAATCTCTTGTTTTCTGAAAAAGCCCTTTTCTCACTTTTTCTCTCATCGCACATCTCTCTATTCTTCAATCTCTCATTTTTCAATCCCTACCCTGGGTGGTTGATGGATAAGCATAAAGTCGTGGGCTCTTGCCCCTAGCATTCCGCTAGATTTTGTTCACAACAGTGAGTTTCTCCCACAGAGGGTTGTGTTACAACTGGGTGTGTAGCAAATCAGCAGCTAACATCGGTTGATGATGCCCCGCTGGGGAATTTGGACGTGATCAGATCTGTTCAGGTGAGGGAGTGGAACACCCTGCCCCATTCCAATTCGTGCTTCGCACCTGGCTTGATACCTCGTTGCTTCGAGGATGTTGAGAGCTTTCAGCCCTTTGCTGTTGACTTCAGTTATGCCCTCTTCTGGCAGGTAGAGTGCCCTTCTTGGCAAGTATGTTGATGATGGGGAAAACACAGAACACCTGACTGAACTGTGCCCCTAGTTCATCATTTTGACCATTTTTTTTTTTTTTAAAACAATTTTGACCAACATGAAATTAGATCAACATGCTTGTTCGATTTTTGATTTTAAATCATGCAAGTTAGGCTATGAGCACTGAAAATTTTCCTTTTTTTTTTGGGTCCATGAAAATGGTCCAATTTTTGGAAAAGATGGAATAATTTTCGAGAGAATTAGTCAACCTTAGTAAAAATTCTCAAAAACTGTTTTTGCAAACGGCCAATGCTTAACAAGCACAGAACCTACTCTTGAGATGTGCAACCTCGGATCCATAAGCAATGGAAAATTGCCCCTTGTCTGAAGGACACTGCATGGCAACGAAAAGTTGCCCCTTGTTTGAAATGATACTGCGGCGTTTTGAATAGCAACAGAAAGTTGCCCCTTGTTTGGATAGCATCGCAGCGTACTACAATCAATCTTCAGAGTGACGATGACAACCAAACTCTCAGATACAGAGAAGGCAAAGATGATCAAAACCATCACATGGACATAGTCGAATTTGAATTGTTTTACGGCTGGACTTCAGGATGAAGTTGCCTACGTATCCCAAAGATGGGAATCAAGCCTTACGTAGTTCGGGGTTAAGGTACACTCGGGTATTTAACCTCTCCTTTTTATGCTCTAACTTTTGCCAAGGCGCCTGTTGCAGGTTTTCGACCTTGCGAGCTTTGTTTTTCTTTTCTTTTCATTCTTTTGTTTTGTTTTGTTTTGTTTTTTTTTTTTTTTTTTTGTATTTTTTTGTATATATTTGTTTGTCTTGCTCTAACTTTTGCCTGGGTCGCCCTTTCGGGTTTTCGGCCCAGCGAGCCTCTCAAAGGGTAAAAGTGTAACAAGTCCATGCCAAATGGTTTTGAGATTGAAGCCCTCTGTATCTAGGAGAGTGGCTGTTGTATTGATTTGCAGAAAGATCCACCTTTGGCTCTTCGAGCACATCGGATATTTTTGCCCCTAGTTTGAGGGGTGCTTCTGATCTAGCTTTGCAAACTTCTTTTGACGACATCTGATCCTCTTGATCTGACTTTGGTGCCTCTTGTTCGAGGGCTGCTTCAAATCTGGCCACACAGGCCTCACATTGTAGTTGACCGTTGAACATTCTGAATTCAAGTTCAAGGTTTGGAAGCAAAGGGGTTGAGTCTCGAGGCCGAGAGCGATCCTAAGCTGCACAATCTCAAGAACGATTCCACACATGTCTTCGCAGGACCGCGCAAAACATTTTTTTTTTTGAAAGTTTTTAAGAAAACGACAAATCGCTCGTGCTGAAGACAGTGTAGGACCAACCTGGATCAAAGCTAGGGTCCTTCTCAGTACTCACACTAACAAGCATGATTTCATTCATTAAGGGCTCAGCACGCCTCTCTTTCTCTCAATTGATCAAAATTTTGCAAAACCCGAGGAATTCCTTCCTCTTCGTTTTCACCGCAGTGTTCAAAAAAAGTTTTGAAAAACTCAGGTCATTACAATGACTTCAAGGCACAAGAGAGCAGGTGGAATGCACTGCCATTTCATTCAGAACTTCTGGCACAACTGGCACAAGGCAGAAGCGAGCACAAGAATGTGAAAATCACTGCTGTTTCATTCAAAATCTGTTGGCATAACTGGCTCCCTGGCAGAAACAGACTCAAAACAAAACAAAAAGACAAACGCAAAACAAAATGGTGACGCCCGAGGTAACACCCCCAGAATCACCCGACTCCTATACAACAGGACTGACTCGATACAACAAGACAGACCCAAAACAAAAGAGACGGACTCAAAACAAAAAGACAGACTCAAAACAAAACAACAAAACTGACCCAATACCCAAGTCAGAATGCAAAATTAACAGCACTTGTACATTGCTCAAAACAGTGCATGCCATTCACCACAGATGGAGTAATCTGAGCGCCATTCGCAGGTGGTTCATCCCCTGATCACAAAACATTATCCCCCAAGTTCATTGACCCAGTGCCGATAGACTTTGCTGAGCTCGGCGGGAGGATGACCCCGTTGTCAAATAGATCCTGCACTTCATGGCGAAGACGGAAGCAATTGTTGGTAGCATGGCCGGTTTGCTGATGGTACGCGCAGTACTGGATAGCATCATGTGTGGCCGGAAGAGGGTTCGGGAGAGGCCGAGGCTCAAGGGGTTTGAGATGGCCTTGTCCAACAAGGACTTGGAAAGCTTTGGATAAAGGCATGTGGAGGGCATGGAAGACCCTCTGACCTCGGGGTTGGTACTTCTGGGTTTGTGGATTTTTGCTGGGCGCACCAGCAAAGGGATTGGCAGGTGCTGGCCTGGTTTGCTGATCTCCTTTGAGTGAAGGATTATAGCTAACAGGATCATTTCTGGTATAACGGCCCTTCTCTCGGCTTGCCCCTTGAGTCAAACTGCCCCCAACTTGAGTGGCAAAAGTGTCGTCCACAGTTTTTGCGACAACCGCGAGCACTTGTTTTTTGTTCAGTCCCTCGGATTTCAAAGCCTTAACAGCCAACAGAAGATGTTCATGGGGATCCATGTCCGCCCCTATCTTGTTCTTCCCACTCGCTTCCACTTTGCCAAGGGATTGGCCTTCCTCAGATGTAGCCCGCCCCAAGACTGGGGAGCCTTCTGTCATGAAATTCCCAGTATGTGGTGTGGTCGATGATGGAGCCAATGTCCCGGCGGCCAGATCGGTCACAGTTCTTTGAAGATCTTCAATCATCCTCATTAGCTCGGAAGTAGTGGGTTCATGGGTTTGAGATGATTGGGGTTCAGGTACACCCATCATGCATAAGTCCATGCTTTCTGGGATAAACACCTCAGGCTTGGGTAGATGGGCCGGGGTAATGTATATGCTGGGGTCATAGGTGGATGGCAGTGTATGGATGAGATTGAGGTAGGTGGGAAATGTTTGGTCATTGGGGTCTGAAGGTGGAGCTATCGTCCGGTTATCGATGAGATTTTGGACCTCATGACGAAGGCGGTAGCAACGGTCGGTGCCATGACCGCGCTGCTGATGGTACATACAGTATTTGGAAGGGTTATGTCTGGCTGGGAGTGGGTCAAGCAGAGGTTGAGGATCGAGGGGTTTGAGATGCCCTCTTTCCATCAGGACTTTTAGTGCGCTAGTCAGGCTCATATAGAGGGGGGTGAAAGTTCTGCCCTGAGCTCGGGCTGGTTCGGCTGTTTGTAGGCTTGGATTGGCAAAAGGGTTGGCTGTGGTGACTGTATTGATTTCAGTGGGTTCAGGAATAGTGCTACTTCCGGCATTGGTACTCCTTGAAATCACCCTCCTTGTCGGTTCACCTGTTCTGGGAATGATCCCGCTGTTGAACGCATTCTCGACCTGAACCCCCAGTTCATGCAAACTTTTGAAAGTGAATAGCGGAGCCACTATCAACTTTTGCAACATATCATGTTCGAGGTTTCGTACCATCATCTGCACTTGATCCCTCTCAGAAGGGCGGCGATCTGTCATCTGTACTGCCTTTGCTCTCCACCTTGCAACAAATTTCACAAAAGGCTCTTTTGGGTTTTGGCGGGTTGCTTCAAGCTCTTGGATGGTCATTTCAACTTGGGTATTGTAAGAATACTGATCAACAAAGGCCTCAGCCAGTTCTTCCCAGTTTTGCTTCACTTTGTCCTCCAACTTAGCGTACCAAGTGACTGCTACACCGGACAGGGTTCTTCCATACAGAGAGAGTTTCTGTGGCTTAGTCAGACCCATCGGCTTTAGGACATCCAAGAAAAGTCGGATATGTACCATCGGATCCCCAGACCCGTCGAAACGATCAATATGTGGCATTTTGAATCTGTCTGGGAGCCGTACAGCAGACTCGGTGTGCCCATCCTCAATGTCGGGAATGGAGTTAAGGCCCTGTGCTTTTCTGAATTGCTTCTCAAGGTTCGCAATTTTCACTGCGGTCAGATCAAGGTCATTAGCATCAAGGGGATAACGCCTCTCATTAGGCTGCTCCAAGGGTCTGAAAACTTGGGCTTGAGCCAACCCTTCTCGGGGATCCGGACCCTGCAAATCTTCAGCTGGCGGAATTGGGTCAAAGTTTGGCTGGGGTCCCAAAGCTGGATGAGAGGCAGATGCCCCAGATGGGCGCTGCGTTTCAATACTGGTCTCAGCTTGCATGGCAGTTCCCTGATTTGGTGCTGTTATCATGGCCACAAATTCTTCCGAACCCTGTGCCATCTCGGGTCTACTGATGATGTGACTGGTGACTGTCGGATCAGATGAACCAATGAGCCCTGTCTGGCTCTTCTTTGCCTTGCCTCAGCGAAAGAACACTGGTTGCCCTTGAATTGAATTTCTGACCTAACAAAGTCTATCAGCACTAGTCCAATGTACCTGGGGGATAGTGGAGCCTTCTGAAGCTATGGTTCCAGGACTACCCTAGCAAAAGAGAAAACGGACAACATCTCAGCCCAATTTCACCAGAACAGATACGAACAAAACCGAATGAGTGTGCTCTCTACTGAATTCTGCCCCCAAAATTCTGCCTGTAAACTGTTACCCTCAGGTAAACTGATTCTCAAGATACTGAACTGGTGCCCGCAGGCCTGATGCCCAAACTCACAGACTGATACGTGCATTCCCTGTAGAGACGCACTCTAACAAGCACATAACAGATAAGTGAGAGCCAAAATACCCCTATGTTGGGGTAGGGTTTCCCTGTCCTATTTTGTCAGGAGCTAGGGTTTTACTACGCACGCAGCGGCTTCAAACAACCTATAAACGGGTAAGCAACCTGTCCTGGTTTGGAATGGTCACTATGGATCCGAATATGCACTAGGTCGAATGGTCAAAAAGGGTGCCCCGGTAAAACCGGGGTTTGCGTTCCCATGCTGTCAGAGCCCAGAGCCGATCAGCCTTATGGACATGCCTTGACAAGACAAGCCTCCGGCAAATCGTTCGGGAATGGCATATGGCAAACACGGTGTTCCTAGGCGCACCAATGCAAATGCAATGCAAAGAAACACACAAGTGTAATCAAAAGCAGATATCATGAGTTCGAGTCAAGTTCTCTAAATCCCCAGTAGAGTCGCCAGAAACTGTAGACGTCCCCGAACGCCCCGGGAGGTGTTAAGTCCCGTTCTGTTCATATTGGGGTCACCACAGTTCAAGGACTCAAATGTCACGGTTCTTAATCTTGAACCGAAGAGTCCAAATCCGACAAATCGTTTTGAAAACAGATTTTTTGAAAGAAGTGCCAAACATGGACTGCTTCGCCAGATACAGAGTCGCCACCTAAATATTTTTTAAATGGGAAATTTAGGAAACCCTGACTCGGTGCCAAAGGCCACGTGTCCGTCATCACCAAAGTTGCCTCGGCTCGGGAACTTGGGTACGATTGGGGAAGGTCACTTCGTGAGCACCCCCGCTCGCCCGGTCAAAGACCGGCCTCTACTAACCATGATATCTAGTTTTGAAAACAATGTGTGTTCTTATCCCGGTTATTAGCCTAGATTTACTATGTGATGCTCGCAGCAAACAAGTATAGATTGAGCCACCTGAATTGGAACAAAACATTTCATGTTTGTTTGTTTGAAAATGGTTTGATGGTGCTACCCGCAGGTAGGCTAAGACGCGGATTTGCCACCCTCAGGTGGGCTTAGAAAATATGAGTTTGCTACAATCTAGTGGGCTTAAAACGAACATTTGATGAATTGTCCCAATTCAAATAACTCAACCTCCACCCACAGGCATTCAAGGCAATTATATCACATAAGCAGTTAGCCTCATGGTAAGCATGCTATTCACGGCAACACTCACACGCATGCAAGGATGCTAAAGCATAAAACTCACCGAGTACTCCAAGCCAAAACAGAAAACCGATTAGAAACCATGCATGATCCTAATTATACAGAAATGCCTAATGCAACGCATGCAATAATGCAACTATAGTAGGCTCGGCTATTCTAAACATGGCATGTGAAATGCTACAACTATCATGTACTCAATTTGGAATTGAAATACGAATGCAGTTTGTATGATGCGCCGAGCCCGGTGCGTGCAAAACAGATGAATGATGCAAACATGCTCTCATACTGTATGCTAATCGAAATATGCCCTATATCTAACCATCATAAGCGGGTAAATAAAAGGGAGAAAGAAGTGGGGTTGGAAGACATACATCACACTCATCCACACTTATTACAGTTATGCCCTCGCGCAGAGGGTCCGAATAAATAATACAGCCCGAATAAAAGAATATAACAGTCCTAAATATTACAGATTTCTAATTAATTAACAAATTAAACTAAGAAAGCTGTAAACTGGCATGCAAGCCAGGGGGTGCCTCGATTCTGATGAATGATGTATGCTGGACTGTGTTGCGCGGAAATCCACTGGGATGCCCAATCTAGCCTCTGTTTGCAATATTTCTCGAAACGCGCGCCAAACTCCGAAAAGTTGCTGATTCCTTATCTTGCTGCAACAGAGAGCAGGAAAAGGGCATAGCAATGTATTTCACAGATATATGCATGCCTCGATCCTCGTGCCACCAATCACGCATATCGATGCATGATGGCCGAGGAATCGGATTGCACAACTCAATATAGGGTGCAATGCAGATGAATGCTACAGCAAAACCTAACTCCATCATGGATAATCCGGAGTGTCGGTGACTTGGGAATCGAGACCCGTTCCGTGAAACGTGCCTCGTTCCCGTGCCCGGGCTAACTCCTATCCCGAACACGATGTAAAATGCACGATATGCATGAATGCGACTAATATACAACCTAGCTGTAACAATGCTATGAAAATGAGATGCCTCGGAATGCGTGCCAGATGGGCGCGCAAACCGAGGCGATGAGCCTAAGGCATGAAATGGCACATGCGATGCAAATTGGGCTTACACTAACATGAGTGGACCTCAGCCACACTCACATAAGAGGCCGTCGGATAAAAAAAAAAAGAGATACCTCGAAATGCGTGCACACGGGCGCGCAAACCGAGGCGATGCATACGGAATGCAAAATGACATGGAAATCATATGTAATGAGGCTAAAATGAGATGTCTCGAAGTGCGTGTCCGCGGGCACGCAAACCGAGGCAATGGCATACAAAATGCAGAATGGACTTATACCAATATGAGAGGACCTCAGCCACTCTCATACGGGAGGCCGTCGGATAAAATTGAAGTGCCTCGAAATGCGTGCACACGGGCACGCAAACCGAGGCAATGATATAAAGCATGAAATGACATTCCAAATGCAGATTGGACTTATACTAACATGAGTGAGCCTCAGCTACGCTCACATAAGAGGCCGATGGATGAAAATGAGATGCCTCGAAATGCGTGCACACGGGCACGCAAACCGAGGCATGGCCCTAAGGCACAAAAATGACGTGCAAATGAGACATGGCATATGGCATGTGAAAAATGCAAATTTCAGTAGCTAAAATGATGCACAAATAGCCCCCGAATTATGACAAAATCACACCCGATGCCCGAAATGCAATGTTATGCACCCGAAACGGCCTACAGCTCTACTAAACATGCACAATATGGACATAACATTTAAAACAGTAGCAAGGCAGCCCCTAAACTAGCATTTTTTCAGTACAAAGTATGGCCAAACAATGATCACAAGTATGGCAAAAATAGCTTGCAAAAATGGGGGAAAAGAGGAGAATTACAAAGCAAGTGGTATATACAATGCTTAAACCAAAAAACACAGTTCTACAAAATTAAAGAGGGGCCAAAAATATGCACATTTACAAGAGGTGACCTCCCCCAATTCAGTAGGTAGATAAGCTAAACATAGCATGCAAAATGATGAGCCAACAAAGGCTATAACATGAGGTACCAAAAGCATACACCAAACAACTTTGGACCCTTAACAAAATATGAAGAATGGGCCAAAATAAGACACTTTATAAGCCTGATGAAGGCTGAAAACAGAGACTAAGCAAGCCTAACAAAGCATGCAATTTTACGGTAAAAAAAGAGGGTATTACATGAAGTACCAAAATCATTCACCAAATGGCCTAAGACCCTTAACAAAAAATGATGAGAAGGCCAAAAAAAGGCTCTTTTCAGGCCTGATGGAGACTCAAATCAGAAGCCAAATAAGCCTAGCAAAGCATGCAAAACATGGCCAAAGAGAGGTACAAAGAGAGGCCATTCATGGAGGTACCAAACAAGATTGGTCCCTTCTACAATGTTGTAGAGGGACACCAAATAAGCTCAAAATCAGTTTATAGCATGCTCCAAAAATAAATGCATATAAGCTAAAAATAGCATGCAAGTTTACGGTAAATTGGAGAATTACACAGAAAGTGCATGATAGAACCACCAAAAATGGTTGAGCCCTTCTTAAATGTTGAAGAGGGGCTCAAAACAGGCCCACTCACAGTTTATTGCATGCTCGAAAACAGATCATTCATAAGCTATAATATGCATGCAAAAACATGGACAAAACATGGATTCAAGGCAACTTACATATGGAGCATGAAAACAGGTTTGAGCCCTTCTTCAATGTTGAAGAGGGGCTAAAAATAAGCACAATATAAGTTCATGAAATACTCCAAATCAGATCACAAATAGGCCAAATGAATCATGCAATTTTACGGTAATTTGAAGGAATTATGAAGCAAGTGCATGATAGAGAGGCCAAACATGGTTGAGCTCTTCTTCAATGTTGAAGAAGGGGTTAAAATAGGCCCACTCACAGTTTATTGCATGCTCGAAAACAGATCACTCATAATCCAAATAAAGCATGCAAAATATTGGCATAAGAGGTGATATTGAAGGAAGAGCATGATAGAGGGCTCAAACAGGGTTGAGCCCTTAAACAAACATCAAGAATAGCTCAAAAAAGGACCACTTTCAGTAGTGGTCAGAGCTCAAAACAGTGAGCAAATAGAATAAAAAAATGAAGCAAAAATAAGCTAGAAAAAGGGAATTAGAGGCTTACCCTTGAAGACTACACTTTTGCTTCCTCTTGCCTTGATGAAAGTTGCTTCTAAGCCTCTGAGGAACCCTTCCTTGCTGCTGGAAATGGAATGGTGATGGTGAGGCTTGGAGTTGATGAAGGAATGGCCTAGGGACTTGAAGAATTTTTAGGGTTTTGGCTATGGAAATGAGATCAAAGGGAGATGAAGTCTTGAGAGGAAAATGTCTAACCCCAACAAAGAAGGAGGCCATGCCCTCAAATAGGCAAGAAAGGGTTGTAAAAGGGGAGGGAAATGCATCCAAGCTTTCCCTCCCAAAATATCCCCCGAAAGGGGGAGATATTTTGAAAAGCAGCTGGACAGCTGTAAAGGAGTGGAAAACAGAAAGCTGGCCAGCCAGGCAACTTTCTGGGAGGTGGCCGGCCGGCCACCCCAACTGGTCGGCCAGCCACTCACCCTGGCCGGCCGGCCATGGCCCAAAAATGAAGTACAGAATTTCTGGCCGACCACCCTTCTTTGGTGTCCTCCCAGGTGTGTAGAATAAGGCCCCATGGTTGGAATCTGGCAACACTGAAACAAGAGTCACAACATTGCATTTGAAGGAGAGGCTCAAAAATGAAATTAACAATTACTGGCCGACCACCACTTTTTGGTGTCCTCCCATGTGTGTAGAACAAGGTTCCATGGTCGGAATGTGGCAACACTGAAGCAGAAGTCACAACATTGCATCTGAAGGAGAGGCTCAAAAATGAAATCCACAATTGCTGGCCGACCACCACTTTTTGGTGTCCTCCCATGTGCCCTCATCACAAATATGTAGCTTTGGTTGGAAGAAAATGGCCCTAGGGTGTTCAACATTAGCCCGGAAGTGAGCAAAACGGGCGCCGGAGGAGCGAAACTGGTTATCTGGGATAATTGCTGGCCTCCCCCCCCCAGTGATCTTCCTGGTGCTGAAACAGAGGTACCTGCCAAAATTGAACAAAAACTAATGAGAAATGAACGCTCGGGGCCCAAACCGCGCAGTTCGGGGTCCCGAAAATGGGCTGTAGGCACCGGAAGTGGTGTTCAGCAGCGAAGTGGGTATCAGAGGCCCCAGTGTTCCTCGGAATGATAAAACAGAGGTACCTGCCAAAAATCGGAGAAAACCGATGCGAAATGAATGCTCGGGGGCCAAACCGCGAGGTTCGGGGCCCGAAAACCGGCTATAAGCACCGAAAGTGGCACACGGCCACGAAGTGGGCATCAGGGGCCCCAGTGTTCTTCATAATGATAAAACAGAGGCACTTGCCAAAAACCGGAGAAAACCGATGCGAAATGAATGTTCGGGGGCCAAACCGCGAGGTTCGGGGCCCGAAAACCGGCTATAAGCACCAAAAGTGGCACACGGCCACGAAGTGGGCATCAGGGGCCCCAGTGTTCTTCATAATGATAAAACAGAGGCACTTGCAAAAAATCGGAGAAATCGGAGATGGTTGGGCGGTCCCGAACCGAGGCACACGGCCTGACGGTCCCGAAAATCGGGAACCGGGCTCCGAAATGGGAAAAATGGCCTACGGCCACGAAATGTAGCGCACGGCCACCGAGAGATAGTCTACGGGACCACTCCCTCCCCTCAGGAAAGAAAACAGAGAAAACCGAGTCTGGTTCGCAAACCGAGACAAGGCACAGAAGAGAGTTCGGAAGTCCGGAGGCAGGGCGCACGGCCGCGACTCTGAGACTTCTGAACGAGCACAGTATGCAACATCACCGAGCTCTCAATCGGTGACGTCTGAGTCTTAAGGTCGGTCAAAAATGGGGTGTCTACAGCTGCCTTCTCGTCAGAATCATCGGGGGAAGGCTCCCGTGAACTGCTCTCAGCACGGGTGCGCCTGTGTCTACCTCAGCTGTGGATAGTCATCCCCTGCCTGACTCCCCCTCCTCCTCGGGCAGGTACAGAAGGTCCAGCTGGAGCACCCTCTGTGGCCGGTATCTGGAATGGGGCCTGAAAAGAACAGTGAGCAAATGCATCAGTTATGCTATGCAAAGCAAAGTATGAATACTGAATGTAGTGTATGTGTACATGTAGACACCCCATTTTTGAGCATCCTCAAGACTTGGACGTCATCGTTTGAACACTCAATGATCATCCATGCTCGTGTTCGTTTTGAGTTCTCGGAGCTCTTGGCCACGCGCCTTGCCTCAAGATCTCTCAACTTATCTGTTCTGTGCTTGGTTGTGCACCAAACACTTGTGTTTTTGCTTCTGAGGGCAGGGAATGGCTTGTTGGCCATCCCCACACCTCACCGGCCTTGGCTTGAGGCCACCGGCCCTGTTTTCTTGCTACCGGCCAAAGGTGTTGGCCGGTCGGCAATGTTTTTGGTTGGCCGGCTATTTTTGTTGGTCAATCGGCCATATTTTCCAGCCGACCCCTTTCCATCTGCTTTTGGCAGATATTTTATGCCAGCTGTCACAGCTGGCATCCACATTACACCCCCTCCATACACGTGTATGAAGGGATTTGCTCCCTTGTGTTAGCTTCTCTTAGAAGCTTAGGAATTGAATTCCTATAAAAGGGGAGGCCCTCCTCCCTTCAGCAGGGTTCTAGAATTTAGGGTTAGGAGTTATATATCTATCTATCTATCTCTATATCTCCCTCTCTTTTGATTTGTGTGTGTAATAGTGTTCTAAAGGGTGTTTTGTTCATATTTTTGTACTAAAGCACCTAGTATTACACTATCCCTTAGTTGCTGAGGTGCTAAGGAGTTGTTTTCAGAGTTCTTGGGCTGGTTTTGATCCAAGGAAGGTGCTGGAGTGGTGTTCTTGAAGAGGTTCTTCAAGGGTAAGGAACTTACCCTTTTATTCCCCATTTTTGCACAAGCTTTTAGCCTATCTTGCATCTGTTTTTAAGCTTAACTTATAACTGATAAAAGTTCTTTTTTCAAGTGCTTAAATTAGTTGTTTCAGATCACTTTGGTGTTTGGGGTTGTTTACCCCCTCTTAGGCCTTGTTTGGCCTCTTTTTGTGCCCTTCTTTGTGAGCTCCGGGACCACCTTGTATTGGCCTTCTCACCACTGAAATCCCTGGGGATGGTGTTTTGAGGTCCTAAGGAGGAGAGGGCCATCCCCTCTCCTTGTTGTCTTCAATACTTGTCATATTTGCCTCATATGTGAGCACCTTTGTTAAGTTCATGTTGACCATGTCTTAGCTGGTATTTGTGGTTGTTTTGCCATGGTATAGCACTGTTTTGACTTGGTTTAGACATGCCTTGTATGCTTCATACACTTGTCTTGTAATTCCATGATTTGGCCTTAACATGCATCATGTTGTAACATGTGTTTTAACATGATTTTGGCTTAACTTTTAGAAGCTTTTAGCTTTGTTTTACCATGCTTAAGGTCTGATTTTGGATGCTTGGGTCACATGTGACTTGCTTTGTATAGCTACCATGCAATCTAGCTTATAGGCTTTGGGTGTTGAATCCTCTAGCATGCTTTATTTGGATCATTTCAGTGGTTTGACATCACTTTTAATATTATTTCAGTCCATATAATATGTTTGAATACTTGCACTTATCGCTCCTTTAATGTTTTAAAGGGTTTGTGTTTTATGCCTCATGAATGTGACATTGCGTATGCCAACATGCTTGGGTATTTGGGATGACATCTAAGTGGGATTTTGGGATCATTTTGACATGTCATAACTATGTTTTGGGTTGCTTCAATCATGCCATGTTTGGTTGTATTAGGTGTAGTGTAACACCTCTTTGATGGCCTTGCATGCCTCATGATTTTGCCCCTTTGTTTTAGCTTGTTTTGGCTTTGGTCATTGCATGTTTTAGGCTCACTTTAGCACGGTTTAGGACTGTTTTGGGTCATACTTGCCATATGCTCTTTGTTTAGGGTAGCCTTGGTTCAAGTCCCTTGCCTAGTTTCAAGCCTTAAGCCTTAATCATGCATGCTTGATTTGTTCATGTGATTTGGCATCACTCATAGTATCATTTCAGAACATGTAATGTTGTCACATTTGCATGCTTTCCATTCCTTTTAAGTGTTCTTAAAAGTTGTCCTTTATGCCTAGGTGATAGGCCAATTAGCATGCATGTTTGTATATGCTTTTGTCCCTCATTTCTTAGCACTTTGGCCACTGATTTGGGCTTATTTGAGAGCTGTCCATCTTGGTGTAAGTCCATCCTTTGCATGTTGTTGCATGCTTGCCTTGTGTGTTGTTGCATACTCGGCTTATTAACATGTTGTTGCATGTTTAAGTGGTATTGCATTTGGCATGCATCTCTTGTTAAGTTGCCTAACATGTTGTTACATGTTTGCCTCAGATGTTGTTACATGCTTGGATGTTGTCACATGCCTTGCATGTTTGTATGCTTGTCTAGGTTGCATTGCATTTGGCATGCTTGTTATCTTAGCATGATCATGTTGATTTAGTCTTGCTTGCATATTTGCATCCCTTGCCTCTTGATCAATCATGATAGAGGTTAGGATCTATTGCGTGTTTATGTGCATTTCATTTGATATCAAATTGCACATTCGGCATCTTTGGCCATTATGCATCGAAATGCATGATTGGTGGCCCGAGGGTCGAAGGCCACACTCCCTTGAGTTCATAACATGATAGGGAGGGTGGTCGTGCAAACATTGCTTTGAAAATGCATTGCCATGCCTTGTCTGTCCTCTGCTGCAGCAAAACAGGATTCTGCAGGAAAAGATGGTCGGTTGGCCATCTTCAGTGCCGGCCGGCTATGTATTGTTGGCCGATGGCCACACTTTTGGTCGGTGACTATAATTCCATGGCTGGTGGCCTCATCTCTTGGTCGGTGACATACCACAGTGCTCAGGGAGTGATTCTGAAGCTTCCTTGGGACTTGTGAAGTTTTCAGAAGTACAGAGCAGTGTAAACAGAGGCAGCATGAGTATGGCGATGGATTTCCGAGCAAAGCCGAGCATGCATGCATTCCTCCCTCTTCCTGAAGCTGCTTTACTGTTTTAGTGGCTTAATTAGTTTGCTTAATTAGTTAAGTGTTGTGTAATATTTAATTAGCTTGTTAGTTAATTAATTTGTATTATTCTTTCGGCCCTTCCCTCGAGAGGGTGCAATTGTGTAATAAGCGTGCGTGTGTGCGATGCATGTCTTCCAATCCCCACTTCTTTCTCCCTTTTATTTAACCGCTTATGATGGTTAGTTTTAGGGCATATTTGATCTAGCATACCTTATGCTATGCATATTTGCATTCATTCATTTGTATTGCATGCACCGGGCTCGGCGCATCATACTAGTGGCATTGTACTTCAATTCCAACTTGAATACGTGTATCGAGTTGTCGCATTTCACATGCCATTCTTAGACTAGCCGAGCCTATTCTAGTTGCACTTTGTATGCGATGCATTAGCCATTTTAACATGAACTAGGATCATGCATGATTTCTAACTGGTTTCTTATTTTGGCTCGCAGTACACTGTGAGCGTTTATGTTTTAGCATACTGCATGTATGTTAATGTTGCCATGAAAGCATGTTTTCCATGAGGCTAATTGCTTATCTGTTATAACTGCCTGAATGCCTGCGGGTGAAGGTTGGATTACTTGAATTGGATCAATTCATTGAAATCCGTGTTTTAGCCTATTTGCGAGTAGCAAACCTCAAACCATTTTCCAAACAAACGGATATGCGATGCTTTGTTCCAAATTAGGCGATCTAGTCTATACTTGTGTGTTGTGTGCATCACATAGTAATTCTAGCTAATTAACCGGAATAAGAGCGCATAATATTTTCAAAACTCGATATCATGTTTAGTAGTGGCCGATCCTTGATCGGGCGAGCGGGGGTGCTCATAGCTGACCTTCCCCAATCGTACCCAAGTTCCCGAGCCGAGGCAACTTTGGTGATGACGGACACGTGGCCTTAGGCAACGAGTCAGGGTTCCTAAATCCCCCAAAATAAAATATTTAGGTGGTGACTCTGTATCTGGCAAAGCAGTCCATGTTTGGCACTTTTTTCTAAAAATCTTTTTTCAAAAAATTTGCCAATTTGGACTCTTTGGTGATTTATCGGTCTCGCATTGCACTTTGCGGGATTAGATTCAGAATCGTGACATTTGAGTCCAAACTGTAGAAAGCCCAAATGGACAAAACGGGATTTTTCCCGGGACGTTCGGGGCCGTCTATAGTACAGTATACGAATGCCATGAGCAATGCTGTGAGCAATGTGTGAGTTATAGTGTATGAATGCCGTGAGCAGTGTATGAATACAATGAATGAATGTCGTGAGCAGCGTATGAATACAGTGTATGAATGTCGTGTGCAGCATATGAGTATAGTGTATGAAGGCCATGGCCAGTGTGTGATTACAGTATATCAAGTGCTGTATTGATAATGTGATGTGTCAGATTAGTACGGAACATAATATGCAAAGTTTTTGAAACCGAGGTTGAAAGAACTTACCGGGATACCGTAGATGGTGAGCAGGTCTATGCTCTGCTGCAGCATCCCCATCATTGAGGCCGTCAGCTCCAAAGTGTACTCGATCGAAGCCTGCAAAAGTATTGAAGTCATTAGTATTCTGCGGAGATATCAAATCAAATGAAATGACTATACAGAATAAAAAGTATGGTACATACCGGGGTCGAGCCGTGAACTCCAACGAGCTCATGATCAGCTGGAGGAGGAGCGATGGGTATCTGATACATCTCCCTACCCTGCCCTCAGCATGTCATGGTGGTCGGCAGCTCTGGCCACCCGATTCCCTGTCCTCTCTGGGACCCACTCTTGCTACGGGCCTGAGGTGCCCTTGGTGCTCCTGCTTCGGTCACTGGCATTGTAGGTCTCTCTCGCTCAGCTCGGTGAGCACCGGTCACAGGTCGTATCAGATAGGCCTGGATGAACTCGGTGTAGTTGCCCTTATCTCTAAAGGGCTCTGAGTCCTAGCCGATCGTGTAGTCCATCATCTTCTCTAGGGTATATCTCTCAGTGTGCCTCATGTGGGTAGGAGGTGGCACTCGAACTATCTGCTCTGGTAAACCGAGAGTCTGGCACAGGAAGCGCTCGCCCAGGTACCAAGCCCAACAGACCGGGCCCTCCAGCAGAATCCTAAATCGGACAGTCTCCTGAGTGCCTGCATACTGATCCCGCACTGCCTCTGGCAACGGAGCCCAGGGCTGCTAGGTGATCTACAAATGATATACAGTTTGTTATCTACTGTTGAATGTACAATGTAAAGCGAAGCTTAAATGAACTGAAAAGTTTGAAATACCTCTGCGGCGGTGATGGTGTCGAAATATCAGCAGAAGAACACGATGGACTCCCGCGGCCTCCGCTCGCACCTCACATTGAAGCAGTGAGAGAACGGAATGCCGAGGGGGATCTCCACATCTGGCACTGGGGCAAGCCTAGGAAAGTAGGCATACACCCACAACTGTAGAGTGTAACAGGGCAAATATCATTATGCTTATCAGATAAAGCAGAATGCAGAATAAAGCAGAAATCAGAGTATGGTCAGCGTAAAGCAGATTACGTGTGTGCAGTGTGTGCAGAGTACAGCCAGTGTAAAGTAGATTGCGTGTGCACAGTGTGTGTGGTGTATCGATAGTATAAAGCAGAACTGTAAAACAGAAAGGGAAGGTGTACCTCCCAAGCTCACCAGTAGCCTCCAAGCAAGTGTCCGCTGCGGCGAGAGGATGAACTTATATATCCATAAAGTGTGGCCAGGCCTGCGCTACCCCAGTCATAGCGGCCGATCCTGGTCACGTCCACCAGTGCGCTCAGTAAGTAAAGGGCGACAGTGTGGTCCCCAACAGGAACATGATGAAGCCGCAGGCGTACTGCTCCTCCTCCTCGCGAGTCGTGGGCGCCTGAATCCTGAAGTGGTCCTCGAACCAAGAGTACCTCACGAATTCGGGACGGGAGAGAGGAGGCCGATCGCCGAGCAGGTACATCTGGACAGCGTCCCACTTATCCATATCAATATCGAAGGGGATCGGATCACCTCCTACCCCGATCCGGTGAGCATCGAGAAGTCGAAGGGAGTCATCATCAGCTCCCCTGTAGCAGAAAGGTGGAAGGAATCGGTGGTATCCCACCACCTCTCCACCAAAGCAGCAAGAAGGGGCCTACTCGCAGTGAGGCGCGAGAGTCCCATGCAGAAAGTGCCGAAGCCAGCCTGGTCGACGATGTGGCAGACCGCATCGGGCAGCTCCATATACCAACCACGGGCAACGGTGTTCCCATATCCTCGGAAGGCATGGGAATCTCCCTGTGTTCAAAACAAGCAGTTGCGAAGCAATGTTAGAAATACAGTTTTTGAATGCATTCAGTTGAAAATGCAGTGTTGTGCATGTGTTCGAGTCTACACAGATATTGGGTGCAGGTGTGCTCACGATGAACTATAGCATATGATGTATCAGTGTGTTTGGGTTATTCAGCTGAATATGGAGTGTGTGTGCATGTGTTCAAGATTACACAGATATTGGGTGCAGGTGTGCTCACGATGAACTACAGCATATGATGTATTAGTGTGTTCGGGTTATTCAGTTGAAAATGCAGTGTGTGTGCATGTGTTCAAGTTTATACAGATATCGGGTGTGGGTGTGCTCACGGTGAACTAAGCATATGACATATCAGTGTATCTAGGTTAAGCAGTTAAAGAACAGAATCGACTATCGCAGTTAGATGTTCTACATTGCAGAAAATGAAACAGAAAAGGAGTATACCTCAGCGGCACCGTAAGACAGATGTAATCTGGCTCGCGCAACAAGAGCTCCAGTGGCGTGCCCCGCGCATAACTCCTAAAGTGGCGGATGCCATCGGGAGGCAACACGTGTATCGCCGGCCTGTAGGTCATCGGATCGAATGGTCGGACGCAAAAAGGCAAGAGCTCAACCTTAGGATCCACGTCCATCTTTGGGGGAGTCCCACCCCGTGGAATGTCGTCTGCCATCTCAAGAAGAGTGTGAAAATGGCCGAGGATGCGAAAAATGGGCAAGAAGGCCAAAAGTCAACCCCGAGGGGTGAAAAATGAGAGAAAAGGTCGGAGTGTGGAAAAAGGCACAAAGATCAAGATAAACTCGGAGGAAACAAACCCCAAGTGGTGGAAACCAAGAAAGGGACACCGAAATCGAGTTTCGTTCGGTTCAAAGTGTGTGGAACAGGAAGGGTTTCGCGAATCGGACAACGTGGGAGGCTCGAAAACAAAGGAAAAACACAGATTGAAGCGACAAAAAAATCACCTAGAGAGAGGGAGAAATGTTTTTCGAGCTTGGAGAAGTGAGAATATAGGGTTTGGAACTCTATATTTAAAAGACCCGAGGCTCAATGACAAAACTGCCCCGAAATTGCCATTTTTGGCCGATCGGCCAAATTGTTAACCGATCGGCTAAATATTTGGCCGATGAGCTCCTTTTGTGGCCGATGGATGGCCGATGGACTCCCCTTGTGGTCGATGCACCTCCCACACCCTTGTTTGGGTCATTTTTGTGATTAGCATCATCATCTCTCAAGACAGTGCAAGAAAGTACACTTTTGAAGCTTAATCGGCCTTCGTGTTGACCTCGAACCACGTCTTCCGTGTGCGTTGCTTGATACGCACAAGACGTATCCTTTTGTATATCGTGATATTCGAGAATTATTTTTGAATGTCATATACCTTGTGTTGTCTTGCATGTTTCATTTGCATTGTCATGCATTTCATTACATACGTTGTCTCACACGTCATTTGCATTGTCATGTATTTCATTACATGCTTTGTCTCGCACGTCATTTGCATTGTCATGTATTTCATTACATGCGTTGTCTCGCACGTCATTTGCATTGTCATGCATTTTCCTTACCTTGCGTTGTCTCGCACGTCATTTGCATTGTCATGCATTTTCCTTACCTTGCGTTGTCTCGCATGTTTCATTTGCATTGTCATGCATTTCATTACATGCGTTGTCTCGCACATCATTTGCATTGTCATGCATTTCATTACCTTGCGTTGTCTCGCACGTCATTTGCATTGTCATGCATTTTCCTTACCTTGCGTTGTCTCGCACGTCATTTGCATTGTCATGCATTTTCCTTACCTTGCGTTGTCTCGCATGTTTCATTTGCATTGTCATGCATTTTCCTTACCTTGCATTGTCTCGCATGTTTCATTTGCATTGTCATGCGTTTTCCTTACCTTGCGTTGTCTCGCACGTTTCATTTGCATTGTCATGCATTTCATTACATGCGTTGTCTTGCATGTTTCATTTGCATTGTCATGCATTTCATTACATGCGTTGTCTCGCACATCATTTGCATTGTTTTGCATCCCCTCTAACTTGCATTGTCTTGCTCGTTATTTGCATTGTTTTGCATCCCCTATAACTTGTATTGTCTTGCTCGTTATTTGCATTGTCTTGCACCCCCACTAACTTGTGCATTGTTTTGAACCTCCTCTAACTTGTGCATCGTTTTGCACTCCCCCTCTAACTTGTGCATTGTTTTGCACTCCCCCACTAACTTGTGCATTGTTTTATACCCCCTCTAACTTGTGCATTGTCTTGCACCCCCATTAACTTGTGCATTGTTTTGTACCCCCTCTAACTTGTGCATTGTTTTGCACTCCCTCACTAACTTGCATTGTCTTGCACCCATCTAACTTGCGTTGTTTCGTACACCATCTAACTTGCGTTGTTCCACACTTCTCTTACTTACTTACATTGTTATGTACATCTTTAACTTGCGTTGTCTCGCACGTTACTTGCATTGTTATGCACACTTCACTCGCATTGTCACGCACTTCTCACTTGCATTGCTACGCATGTGTCTAACGATATTGTACCTGTTAAGTTTCTTTCTTTTGCAGGCACGATATTGTATGTACGGTTCATTTGAAGCTGGTGCAACCAGACGAACCGGACGGTATTGCATATTCTCCGTGTGAGACGTAGCGAGAATTGTATAATTCCCTTACATCCTTTATGCATTTAATGTAGTTTGCTTTTTTTATTTGCTTGCTTAAAACTGTTGCATGTTATGCTTTGTTACAGCTCCCTTTGCATGATCATAAGTTATGTTCGGCACCGTGCATGTCCTTTGCATTTTGCCGCCGCCCGCGGGCACATATCTTGTTATCTTGTATGCTTGTCTAAGTCTTTGGCCTTGTCAAAAATGGGTTGTCTCTAGGCTTTGACATTCACTCCCGTCATTTTTATGACTTTCGAGTTCTGTCAAAGAGGGGCAACTGTAGACACCCCATTTTTGACCGTCCTCAAGACTTGAACGTCATCATTTCAACACTCGATGATCATCCATGTTCGTGTTCATTTTGAGTTCCCGGAGGTCTCGGCCGCGCGCCTTGCCTCAAGATCTCTCAACTTGTCTGTTTTGTGCTTGGTTATGGACCAAGGACTTGTGTTTTTACTTATGAGGGAAGAGGGTGGCTTGTTGGCCATCCCCTCAACCCATCGGCCAAGGCATGAAGCCATCGGCCTTGTTTTCTTGCCATCGGCCAAAAGTGTTGGCCGATCGACACTTTTTTTGGTCGATCGGCCATATTTTCTGGCCGAGCCCTATTCATCTGCTTTATGCAGATATTTTATGCCAGTTGTCATAGCTGGCATGCACAATTCACATCCTCCATACACGTGTATGGAGGGATTTGATTCAATTGCTTAGCTTGCTCAACAAGCTTAGGAATTGAACTTCTATAAAGAGGGAGCTCTCCTCCTTTCCAGAGGTTCAGAAAATTAGGGTTAGAGTGATAGATATAGTTTTGTATCTATCTTGCCTTGATTCTTCATTTTGTGCTTCAAAAGTGTCATTTTGTCCTTACTATTGTACACAAACACACACTAGAACACCATCCTCTTGGAGCTGAGGTCCCTTGAGGTTGATTTTAGTGTTCTTGGGCTGGTTTTGATCAGAGAAGGCTGCTGGAGCAGTGTTCTTGAAGGTGGTCTTCAAGGGTGAGTTCCTTGCTTTTAAACCCCATTCTTGTTTTAGCTTTTAGACCTACTTGCTTATTGTTTTAAGCTTAACTCTTAACTGATAAAAGTTCTGTTTTTACATGCTTTAAATCTTTGGTTAAGGTCACTTTTTGGTTGGGGGTCATCTCCTTTCTCCAAGGCCTTGTTAGGCCTTGTTTTAGGCCATTCCTTTTGGCCCTTGTTTTAGGTTTTGCATGATCTTTCTACCACTGAAATCCAGAGGATTTTCAGGGGTGGAAATGTGGTTTTAGAGTCCTAAATAGGAGAGGGTCATCCCCTCTCCTTGTTGTTTTATATGCTTGCATAAGTGGCTTATATTGGTAGCATGTTGGCTTAGCTTGTTTTAGCTATATTTCAGTATGTATTAGGCTTTGTTTTGCCATGATACAACACTTTTTTTGCTTGGTTTTGTCACTCCATGCATGCCTAATACACTTGTAGTGTAAATCACACAAACTAATCTTATATGCTTCATGTTTGAGCATGTCTTTCTAGCTTATGTTGACTCCATTTTAGTGGGTTTTTGGTGTTGCTTTAGCATGCCATGACTCTGTTTTGGGTGGGTTTAGTTGGCTCTTACATGCTTCATGTACTTGTCTTGCAATCCTCTCATTTGCCTTAACATGCATCTTGCGTTTAGACTACCATTCTTGCATGTTTTGGCTCAACTCAAAAAAGCTTTTAGCCTTATTTTACCATGCTTGAGCTCTGTTTTGTGTTTTTTTGATCATATATGCCACGCTTTGTATAGCCATAAGGCATTCTAGCTTGTTAGCTTTGAGTGTCCAAGTCACTAGTATGCTTTATTTGGACTATTATCATGATTTGGCATCATTTGAAATGTTATTTCAGTTCATGTTTCATGCTCATATACTTGCACTTATCACTCATTTAATACTTTAAAGAGTTGATGCCTTATGCCTCATGAATGAACCATTGTGTATGCCTCCATGCTTAGGTCTTTGGGATGCCATCTAAGTGGGTTTTTGGGCTTATTTTGATATGCCATAACTCTATTTTTCGTTGGATAATTCATGCTACGTTTGGTTTTAATAGGTGTAGTGTAACACTCCTTTGTAGCCTTGCATGCCTCATGCCTTTTGGAGTTGTATTCTAGCTTGTGTCGGCTAGTTTCGAGCATGTTTTTGGTCTTGTCTTTACCTGCCTTGGGACTGTTTTGGATGCCCTTGGTCCTTTGGGGCTTAATTCTTGTGGCCATGGTTTGAGTCCCTTGGCTAGCCTTAAGCTTTGGGCTTTCTTGTATGCTTTGCGTGCTTTGTTTAGTTGGTTTGACACCTTTCCATGCATGATTTCAGAGCTTACAATGTTTGTCACATGTCCATATTTGTCCCCTTTTAATAGCTCTTGAAAGTTGCCCTCCTATGCCTAGGTGTTGGACTATTTACATGTGCATGTTTGTTTTGCATTTTCATGCTTCCAATTCATAACTTTGGCCACTGATTTTGGGCATGGCTGAGGTCTGTCCATCTTTAGTTTAAGTCCATTTACCATGTTGTTCAAAGTTGCTACTTTACATCATGCTTACATGCTTGTTGCATGCTTGTCATATTGCATGTTGTCACATGCTTGCTAATTGACATGTTGTTGCATGCTCATCCATCTTGCCTTGCATGTTGTCGCATGCTTGTTACATATTTAGTACATTATATGTTGTTGCATATTAGTTCCATTGCATGTTGTTGCATTGCATTGTGTGTGCATTGCTTTGCCTCTTGATCAAACATGATAGAGGTTAAGGTCCCTTATGTGTTTTGTGCAATTCATTTGATATTGAATTGCATACTTGACTCTTTTGGCCATCATGCATTGAAATGCGCGATTGATGGTCTGAGGGTCGAGAACTACACTCCTTTGAGTCTCAAACATGATAAGGGGTGTAGCTGCAAACATTGTCTTGTGAATGCATTGCCATGCTCTGTTTGTCCTCTGTTGCAACAAAAGAGCATTTTACAGGAAGGGATGGCCGATCGGCCATCTTCAGTGCCGGTCGGCTTCAAGTTTTTGGCCGATGGCTTCATATTTGGTCGATGACCTGTTTATCTTAGCCGATGACCATGATTTTTGGCCGATGGCCTCCCATAGTGCCCTTGGGTGAATCAGAAGTGTGTTGGGAATTTTCATACTTTGCAGTGGTACAAAGCAGTGCAAACAGATGCAACATGAGGCATGGCAACGGATTTCTGAGTGAAGCCGACCGAGTATGTATTTGTCCCTCTTCTCGAGGCCTCTTTACTGTTTTTCGTAGCTTAATTAATTTGTTAATTATTTAAGTGTTGTAATAATTAGTTGTAGCTAGTTATTCATTTGATTGTGTAATAATTAATTAGCTTGTTAGTTAGTTAATTAGATGGTTTGTATTATTCTTTCAGTCTCTCCCTCGAGAGAGCCAATTGGTGTAATAAGCGTGCGTGTGTGTGATGCATGTCTTCCAACCCCCATTTCTTTCTTCCTTTTACTTAACCACTTACGATGGTTAGTTTTAGGGCATATTTCATTTAGCATCCTTATGCTCGCATGTTTGCATCCATTCATTTGTATTGCATGCACCAGGCTCGACACATCATACTAATTGGATTGTATTTCAATTCCTACTTGAATACATGTATCGAGTTGTCGCATCTCACATGCCATCTTAGAATAGCCGAGCCTATTTCTAGTTGCATTTTACGTGTGTTGCATTAGCCATCTTAACATGAACTAGGATCATGCATTGATTACTAACTAGTTCTTTATTTTGGCTTGGAGTACACTGTGAGTGTTTATGCTTTAGCATCTTGCATGTGTGTAAGTGTTTCCATGACAGCATGCTTGCCATGAGGCTAATTGCTTATGTGATATAACTACCTGAATGCCTGTGGTTGAAGGTTGGGTTACTTGAATTGGAACGATTCATTGAAATCCGTGTTTTAGCCTACTTGCAAACCATTTCCAAACAAACGAATATGCGATGCTTTGTTCCAAATTAGGCGATCTATTCTATACTTGTGTGTTGTGCGCATAACATAGTAACTCTAGCTAATTAACCGGAATAAGAACGCATGTGTTTTCAAAAACAAGATATCATGCTTAGTACAGGCCAATCTTTGATCGGGCGAGCGAGGGTGCTCATTGCATGACCTTCCCCTCTCATACCCAAGTGCCCGAGCTGAGGCAACTTTGGTGATGACGGACACGTGGCCTTAGGCACGAGTCAGGGTTTCCTAAATTCTCCCAAAATAAAATATTTTGGTGGCGACTCTGTATCTGGCAAAGCAATCCATGTTTGGCACTTTTTTCTTAAAAATCAGTTTGCTAAAATGATTTGCCGGATTTGGACTCTTTGGTGATTTATCGGTCTTGCATCGCACTTAGCGAGATTAGATTCAGAACCGTGACATTGAGTCTGAACTGTAGTAGCTAGATAACAAAACGAGATTTTCTCAGGAGTTCTCCGGGCACGTCCACAACTAGCCTTAGTGTTTCGGGCCCTTAACATGTCTTGCATGCATTGTTTCCATGATAGAGTCTTGTGCATGCCACTTTACCTTTGAAAGCTAGCATGTTGTTTGCATAGCATGTTTATTGCGTTGCATCATGTTCAACCGGACGTTATGTTGAACATAAGGTTGATTGGTCCACTTCATACTCAAAGTGATGAAAGTGAGCCAATCTTCCTTGGTCTCTATTGCCTTTGATCATCCATGATGAGGTAGTAGATTTAGAGTCTTGTTTGCATTGCATTCATTCAATGTGTGAAAGATTGGATCTTTGGCCATCATGCATTCCAAATGCTTGATTGATGGTTTTGGATCCAATTGCGCCCCTCCCGTGATGTTTTGAGATGATAAGGAGTGGCATAGTACGTACATACCCTTGGGAGACCCTCACTTTTCTTTGTTTGGTGCTCTGTTGCAGTTTGGTGTCACAGCACACCAGTGGCTGGCAGTGCCACATTGATGGCCGACACCTTTTCATCCTTGGCCGGCAGGTGGCTGGCAGTAGCTCCTCATGGCCGGCAGGCCACTAGTGCACTCCCTAGCCTTGATTTGGTAAGGTTCAGCAGAAAGATCTTGGAGACACCCTGCAAACAGTGCCTCTAAAGAGCAAACCGGAGAGGGTGGCAAAATCGGCTTGCCATATGGCTCTTTGCTTAAATGATATAACTACATGAATGCTTGTGGATGAAGGCTTCATTACTTGAATTGGAACCATTCATCAAAATGTGAGTTTTAAGCCCACTTGAGGGTGGTAAATCCGCGTTTTAGCCTACTTGCGAGTAGCATCTTCAAACCATTTTCGAAAAACAAACATGAGATGTTTTGTTCTAAATCGAATGATTTAGTCTATACTTGTATGCTGTGCGCATCACATAGTAAGGTTAGCTAATAAACCGGAATAAAAACACATGTGTTTTCAAAATAACTTATCATGTTTAGTAGAGGCTGATCCTTTGATCGGGCGAGCAGGGGTGCTCAATTCAGGACCTTCCCCTCTCGTACCCAAGTTCTCGAGCCAAGGCAACTTTGGTGATGACAGACACGTGGCCTTAGGCACAAGTTAGGGTTTCCTAAATTTCCCAAAACAAAATATTTAGGAAGCGACTTTGAAATCTGGCAAAGCAGTCCATGTTTGGCGTTTTTTCATTCAAAATTGATTTTTCAAAACCAATTGCCGAATTTGGACTCTTTGGTGATTTATCAGTCTTACATTGCACTTTGTGAGATTAGATTCAGAACTGTGATGGGAGTCCGAACTGTAGTAGCAGGAACCCAATTCGTGCCCTCTCCGAAAGGAAGGTGCGTGGAGAGAGTTTCGAGGCGGTCTACAGTTTCTGGCGACTCCGCTGGGGATTTAGAGAACTTAACTCGAACTCATGATATATTGTTTTGTCTACCCTTATGTGTCTCTTTGCATTGCATTTGCATTGGTGTGCTTAAGTCACAGTGTTTGCCATCTGCTATTCCTGAATAGTTTGCTGGAGGCTTGCTTGGAAAAACGTGCCATAAGGCTGACCGGTTACGGGCTTTGCCACGATGTGAACACAAACCTCGGTTTTGTTGAGGCACCCTTCTTGACCATTCGACCTAGTTGCATATCGGAAGCCATAGAGACCATTTCAAACTATGACAGGTTGCCTACCCGAATGTAGGTTGTTTGAAACCGCTGCGTGCGTAGTGAAACCCTAGCTCCTGACAAAATAGGACTGGGAAACCCTACCCCACCATAGGGGTGTTTTGGATCTTACTTGCTTGATATGTGCTGTCAGAGTGCGTCTCTACAGGTTGTATGTATCAGTTGCAAGTCTGGGTATCAGTCTGAGGACATTAGTATTTGGGGGTATCAAATTTGAGGCAGTGATTTGGGGGTAGCGATCAGTGTTAGAGAACAGTTTGTTCAGCTTACAATGTCAACTGTGTGTTGTCTTTATTTAAGCCGAAATGCTGTCCGTTTTTCTGCTTGTTGTTTCCTTATTTTTGCTTTATTTTTCTTTTTGCAAGGTAGTATTGCATCATTGCTTCCGAAGAGGTAGTTTCCCCCAAAGCACTCTGGGTTAGAGGTAGAAGGCTTCATCGATCTGAGGATCTAGTTGATGGACAAGCAGTGTTCTTTTCATTACCCCCGGTTACCAAACGAAGGGCAGTTAGGCAGAGAGTATTAGTATAGCGGTTACCAGATTAGCGGTTCTTATCCACCTCACCTGAGTGCAGTTGGGCTAACATATTTGCTTCTACCTCAGAGAGGAGATACACACATGTTCAGTCACATCAGCAGTTTCCAGTTAATATGAAGGACATGATGCGTCAACTCCAAGAGACTATGCAGGCCATGCAGCGGGATGCTGCCCACCAGGCAGAGGTTACCGCCCGTTAAGCGGAAGTTGTGGCTCAACAAGCAGAACTAATTGCCAGACTTCAGCAGCAGCAGCAACCCCAACAAGCCGGAGCGTTTGCTTCGCATCCACCCCCACCCCCACCCCCCACCCCACCTATGGTTCCAACACCCGGGGAGGCGGCTCATGTCCAGGAAAATACGGACGTCTCGACAAGGCCAGTCCCACTGCCAATCCCACCTCAGATGTCTAAAGCACTGGCTAATCCTATGGACACGCCGTTCTAATGCGAGGTGGATCCAACTGCGCTGAAAGTCCGTAAGCTCGATAAGCTATTTAAACGAGCCCAGGGAGTCAACTCGATCCCGGACATTGAAGATGGATATACTGATTCGGCCGTGACATTGCCGGACAGGTTCAAGATGCCTCACATTGACCGTTTTGACGGGTCAGGAGATCCCATGGTCCACCTAAGGTTGTTTTCAGATGTTTTGCGCCTGTTGGGCTTGACAAGGCTACAGAAGCTCTCACTTTTTGGTCGGACCCTGTCGGGTATCACGGCCATCTGGTATGCCAAATTGGAGGACTCAGTGAAAAGAAGCTGAGAGGAGATGGCTGAGGCCTTTGTCGCATAATATTCATACAATACCCAGATCGAGGTCACAACCCGTGATCTTGAAGCGACCAGGCAAGAGCCGAAGGAAGGCTTTTCTGACTTCGTCACTCGATGGAGGGCCAAGGCCTCCATGATGACGACTCGACTGCTTGAGAAGGATCAGATAAGAATGGTTGTGTGCAACCTTCAACCCAAGCTCATGCAAAAGATGATCGTCTTACCCCTTCCCACCTTTGCTGACTTACACGAGATGGGGGTACAGATTGAGGATGCCATAAAGCAAGGTCTGATTGACCACAAGAGAGAGCAGCCTAAGAGGGCATTTACCCGCTGCTCGAATGCAAGTACGAGTAATGCTGCAGCCGCAAGGACTTCTGACGTGGGCATGGTCACCACCACCACACCAAAAATAGCCACACCCTTCATTGGCACGTCTAGTGCCATCCCTCAACCAGCAAAATACCCACCTCGGGGCCAGAGGACTTTTACCCCGCTGTATATGCCTTTGTCCAAGGCCTTGGGGGTTTTAATCAGAAAGGGGCATCTGAAGCCCCTGGAACCACGCCCACTACCAAATAACCTCTCTCCATAACCCGGCCAAATATTGTGCCTTTCACCAGCAGCATGGTCACGACACTGACCTCTGCTTCAAACTGCGTCATGAGATTCAAGATCTCATCGACAACAAGGTGATTGCGCCTCCCGACAAGCCAAACGTCACCACTAACCCACTCCCACCCCATAACCGAGCTCCACCACCCAAGCAAATCAACTTGATCCAAACCGCGGTCATCCCGGATGACCCTAGCATATACATCACACCTTTTCACCTACCTAAGCCTGAGGTGTTCGTCCCGGACAGCACGGACTTGTGCATGTTGAGCACCTCCCTAACCCAGCCCGAGCTAGTGGTGGTGACCGTTGAAGGCAAAACCGGGGTGACCATGGAGGAGAGTGGGAACATTGATTTAGAGCCTGAGGGATCTGGGAGCTTTACCGAGGAAGCATATAACCTGTGTGGTTATATTGTGTCAACCAGTCAAGTTAAGCCGAGGGTAGAATTGCCAACTGAGACGGAGATTAGTGTGGTTCGAGAGGATGGACCGAGTCAGGGGCTAGATGACCTTGCTGAGCTAGAGGAGGATATCAACAACCTTTAGTTCTTTGATGAGCAGGACTCGAGGGGCATGAGCATCAACTGGTTTGGTTTGAATGGATCAATAGATACCACTGGGTGGCTCAGTGACGAGCCGGATGTTGTTGAGGTGCCTCAGCCAGAACAGGGACCATTAGAAACGGGAACATCTACAGTGGCTGGAACGGCCGAGAATCAGGAAGAATCGCCGAAGAGCACCGGTGCGAAGAATTTTGCTCGAGATTCGGCCAGTTTATATACAGCAGACACTGAACAGGAGAAAATTGAGAATGAAGACAAGGTTAGAAAAGCCAAGGCGCCTGAGGGGGCCAAGTGTGTTGAAAACACAAGAACAGCTATAGCGAAACCGGACAACTGTCTGTCGGTTGCAGATGGGATGTGGTGGGAAGACGATGACTTACATTTTTCCCACACTGATGAGGACTGGGGGTAGAACCAACCAGATGACACCTGGTATATTGAGGAGGTTGACCATATGACCAGGAGTGGGCGGTACGTCAAGCCCCCACATTTGGACTAGCCGGAGGCATCTGGGAAAGACAAAGAAGTAGAGAGGCAGAAAGAAAAACTGCTAGAGGAGGAAGCTATGCTGAAATAGCTAAAGAAAATTCAAGCGGACATCTCCATCTGGGGACTGCTTATGGCCTCGAGGGTTCACAGACAAGCCGTCCTTATAGCCATGGATAGGGCTAAGCTTTCAATTGATACAACACCCGAGCAGTTGGTAGGGTTGGTTTTCCTGGGTAGAGCTTCCCCGACCTTGACCTTCAGTGACAAGGAACTACCGTCTGAGGGCTCCGATCATAACAAGCCGTTGTATATCTCTGTGGAGTGTAGAGAAAAATGGATACCGGTGGTCCTGGTCGACACGAGATCTACAATCAATGTATGTCCGTCGAGAACGGCGTATGCTATCGGGTTGAAGCCCGTATATTTCGCACCAACAGCCCAGGTAATTCAGGCCTATGATAACACCAGCCGGGAGGTGATGGGGACCGTACGGATCAAGACTAAGATTGGCCCGGGGCAGCATGACATTGAGTTCCATGTCTTAGATGTTCCAGCCACCTTCAATCTACTCCTTGGGAGACCTTGGTTGCACCAGGTAAGAGCTGTCTCTTCCACCTTACACCAGATGCTGAAGTACCCCCATGGGAAGGGGGTGGCAATAGTTTTTGGGAACTCATCCATACATCCGCCGCCAGAGGTTTCTACACCAGTTCTGGAGATTGAACACGGCGTGGAGGATGTGTTTTTGTCAGGATTCACCTTAGCTGAGGCTCGAGTGGTACAGGATATACTAGCTGTTGATGAGGGACTATACGTCAGTGCACAGTCTGTCTACCTCATGAACAAGCTTCAACACATGCCCGAAATGGGACTAGGACGGAGTGGCCGGAAGGGCGTCGCTACATTGGCCAAAGTGCCATACAACCCATATACCTTTGGTTTAGGTTATCTGCTTACCAAGGAGGATTGGGCTAGAAAAGGAAGGGAAATGGCCGGAAGAGCCAAGACCAAGCAAGCCGGGAAGCACTACGAGTTGGTGCACAGACCTATCCAGGGAACCCTAAACGGACGCTTTGTCTGGGGAGGGGAAGACTTCCCATTTTGCGGCTTTCTGGAGCCATGGTTGAATTAAGAGAAGCGGCGTTTACCCGGCTTCGAGATCTTTTTTGACCTTTAGTTGTCAGGGGATGAAGTTGCGAAATAGCAGACAGACCCACCAGCTGAGGCTGAGCAGTGCAAAGAGGATGAGTCCGAGAGCATAGATATTGAAATGGGGGTAGCACTGGCTTGTCTCCTCTAAGATCCTCAGATCACACCAGAGTGCTTAGGGGGTAACTTCTCAGATTCCATGATCGGGGATCAAGCGGCTGTGGGCCCATCTTCTAGCATTCTCGATGCATCCATCGCACCTTCCCTCGTTTGGCAGTATGAGGAAGGCTTTTTATCAAGCAGTTCCGGGTCAGGTAGTGAGCCAGAATCTGATTCCACAGAGTCTATGGAGTCGGAATCAGATTCCAGCTCTTTTGAGTCTGAGTCTGGTATTCCTGGGGGTGATAACTCAGATGCCACTGTCCTATCCAGGTCATCTTTTTTATTTTCCTTTAAGTCTGTTATAACCAAAGGATCAGACGAACTGGATGTTGCTAATGAGAATTGTACAGCTGTGGTTTCTGAGTACTTTTCTGTGTCTTTAGTTTATTGCATTAATCAGGACTTTCAAAACTTTGATGAAAATGACGAGGGAGAAATTCCTCTGATTTTGAAACATTTGCTTGATCAAGAGCAGGAGAGGTTTGTAAAACCATTGGTTGATGAAATCACCTCAATTAACGTTGGTACTGAGAAGGATCCGTGGCTGGTCCAGATCGGGTCCACGTTGTCTTCTGAGGAACGCGAGCGCTTAGTCACTTTATTAAAAGATTTCAAAGATGTTTTCGCGTGGTCTTACGAAGACATGCCTGGAATCGATCCTGAGATTGTATAGCACCGGATCCCTCTTGACCCAGAGGCCCGACCTGTTATGCAGAAGCTCTGAAGGATCTGCCCGGACTGAGCTCTGAAAATCAAAGAGAGGTCACCAAGCAGATTGACGCGGGGTTCTTGCTAGTATCTGAATATTCGACTTGGTTGGCTAATATAGTTCCAGTGCCGAAAAAGGATGGCAGGATTCGGGTATGTGTGGACTTTAGGGATTTGAACAAAGCCAGTCCGAAGGATGATTTTCCTCTGCCGCATATCGACGAATTAGTGGACTTCATTGCTGGGCATGCGCTGCTCTCGTTCATGGATGGGTTTTCAGGCTAAAATCAGATTTTGACGGCGCCCGAAGACAGGGAAAAAACTACTTTCACTACCCCATAGGGAACCTACTGTTACAGGGTGATGCCATTTGGTTTGAAGAATGCAGAGGCTATATATCAACGGGCTACAACCACGATTTTGCACGATATGATCCACAAAGAGGTTGAGGTGTACATGGACGACATGATTGTCAAGTCCAAAGAAAGAGAGGGCCACTACACCGCCTTGCATAAATTTTTCTAACGGATCAGAGAGTATCAGTTGTGGCTGAATCCTTAGAAATGTACTTTTAGTGTTACAGTAGGGAAAATGCTGGGGTTCTTGATCACACAGAGAGGTATCGAGGTCGATCCTTCCAAAATCAAGGCCATCTTAAAAATGCCACCACCGAGGACTGAAAAGAAGGTGCGAGGCTTTCTGGGTAAAGTGCAATTCATAAGACGGTTTATTGCAAAATTAACCTTGACTTGTGAACCACTGTTTGGTCTCTTGAAGAAAGGAAAGAAGTTCCAATGGGATGACCGATGCCAAGTTGCTTTCGAGCAGATCAAGCAATATTTACAGAACCCACCTATGTTGTCGCCGCCGGAGCCGGGGAAACCGTTGATTCTGTACCTATCAGTAACCGACATGACAATGGGCTGCATGCTTGCACAGGAATCTGAGGATAAAGTGGAGAAAGCTATCTACTACCTGAGCAAGAAAATGCTGGAGTATGAGACCCGCTACACTTCGCTGGAGAAGGCTTGTCTGGCCTTAGTATGGGCTACCAGGAAGTTGAGGCACTACCTGTTAGCTCACTCTGTAATGTTGATTTCGAGATTAGATCCCATCAAATATCTCTTCGAGAAACCAGCACTTACAGGTAGGCTAGCTCATTTGTTGCTTCTTCTCTCCAAATTCGATTTGAAGTACATGACGTGCAAGTTTGTGAAAGGGAGAGCGGTAGCAGAATTCCTAGCCAATCACCCGGTGGAAGGGGATGAAGCAGTAGAATATCTGTTCCCGAACGAGGCCATTCTGCATGTTGAAAAAGAAACTTGGACTATGTACTTTGATGGAGCGTCAAACCAGTACGGGTACGGGATAAGGGTGTTGCTGATAGCACCCGACAATTCCCGCATACCCTTAGCATTCAAACTCCGATTCAAGGTATCAAATAATGAAGCATAATATGAGGCATGTATTGCTGGATTAGAAGCCACCCTGGAACTAGGGGCAAAATGGTTGGATGTCATCGGGGACTCGAACCTTGTTGTATCTCAAGCTAAAGGAGATTGGAAAGTTAAAGAAGAAAAGATGAAGATCTATCACCAGACCTTGGACGTTCTGATTCCTCGGTTTGAGAAACTAAACTTCGCCCATCTGTTTAGAGAGAACAACAAGTTCGCCAATTCATTAGCAACTCTATCTTCTATGATAGACATCCCTTTTGGAGTTCGGATGCGTCCGATTATCATTGAACAGAAATTTGTGCCGGCCTACGAGCTAATTGCCGCCATAGACAAAGTACAAGATTAGAACCCCTGGTATTACGACATCTGGAACTTCTTGGAAAAGGAAAAGTATCCACTAGGGGCAAGTGCCAAAGACAAGAGGGCAATTCGAAGAATGGCTGCTCAGTTCATTGTCTACGGGGGAAAACTGTACAAGCAGGGTCATCTTGGGATGCACAAGCTGTTTGTTGATGCTGAAGAATCTAAACGCTTGATGGAGGCCATCCATGGAGGAGAGTGTAGAGGACACATGAGCGGAGTAATGCTAGCCCGGAAGATCCTCAGATAGGGTTACTACTGGTCTACCATGGAGGAGGATTGTATTGGCTTTGTTCGGCGATGCCATAAATGCCAGATCCATGCGAATTGCATGAACATTCTGCTGTTGAAGCTGTATAACATGACTTTGCCATGGCCATTTTCAGTCTGGGGGATTGATGTGATTGGGGCAGTTACTTCGAAGGGGTCGAACGGGCATGAGTATATTCTGGTAGCGATAGATTACTTTACAAAGTGGGTTGAGGCCCAATCCTATGCGGTGTTGAAGGCGTCCCATGTTGCTAAGTTCATCAGGAACAACATCATCTATCGCTATGGGGTCCCGAATGAGATTATTTCAGATAATGGTTCCCACTTCAAGAAGGAGGTGATCGACTTGTTGGAGATTTTCATAAGTCATCTACATACCGGCCACAAACCAACGGAGCTATTGAGGCCGCCAACAAGAACATCAAGCACATTTTGCAGAAAATGGTGGAAACCTACAGGGACTGGCCAGATAAGTTGTCATTTGCTCTTTGGGGTTACCGGACTTCAATTTGAACTTTTACTGGGGCAATTCCATATTCCTTGGCCTATGGGATAGAGGTTGTTCTGCCTATCAAAGTTGAGGTTCCGTCATTGAGAGTTATGGCTGAGTGCCAGATAGCTGAGGCAGATTGGCAGCAGAGCAGGTTCGAAGAACTCATGCTGTTTGACGAGAGAAGACTGAAAGCACTGTATCACGTCTAGGGTTATCAACGAAGAATTGCCAGGGCTTTCAATAAGAAAGTTAAGTCCTGGAATTTAAAAGAAGGAGATTTGGTGCTTAAAGACAACCGAGCTCCCATCCACGACCCTAGGGGCAAGTTCAGACCTAATTGGACTGGTCCTTACATCATCAAGTCAATCTGGTCGGGTGGAGCTGTCGTTCTGATGGATTTAGATGACCTCGAGTTCTCCCAACCGATCAACATGGACAAGTTGAAGAAATACTATCCCTGAGCGGCTCGTTAGGCCGAAAACCCAAAAGGGCGACCTAGGCAAAAATTAGAGCATAGAAAATTTGAAATAATAAAAATTGAGCTCACAAGGTTGAAAACCCAGAAAGGGCGGGCTTGGCAAAAGTTAGAGCGCAAAAGGAGAGTGTTAATACATGAGTGAACCTGAACCGAACTACGTAAGGCTTGATTTCCATCTTTGGGATACGTAGGCAACTTCATTCCGAAGTCCAGCCATAAACACTTCCAAATCAACTTTGTCCATGTGATCTTTTTTCGGTCATCTTCGTCTATTTTGCATCCAAGAGCTCGGTTGTGATCTCCAGTGCAGTGCTATTCAGACTAGGGACAACTTTCCAATTGCTGGATCCGGGGTTGTACATCTCAAGGATAGATCTCGGGCGTGTCCAGTTGTGATCCATATCGAAAATCATTTTCAAAAGTTTTAATAAAAGTTGATTTTGTTCAAATTAATCTTTTTACAACTTAGACCATTTTTGGACCAAACGGAAAATTTTCAGTACCCACAACCTTCAATTTCATTGATTTCAGTACAGAGTTCTCCTACTCTTGAATACAAATTAAAGTTTCTTTTTATTACATTCGTAAAGAAAACTTGAAAGTACAGATTAAAGCAATAAACTCGGGGTATAGTCAAGTCAGATGTTCCTGCGCCCCCTCCCAGAGCTTGTGGAAGCCTCTGATGCCAAAGTAGGCCCAGCTTGTGCCTCATCTTCAGGCCAAGCAATGCATTCGCTAGAAAGCGTACAACTAAAAGTGGGAGCGGGGCCAGAAGTTCTCTTGTTCTCCATGCTGTGGCATACCGAGCTAGCTGCGAGCCTCGGATCAGAAATGAAGTTGGGTACTCTATCTTCTCTTCCGGGCAAGTCTGGTCGTGGCCGAACTGACGCCAGAACCGAAATGGGAAGTAAAAGACACAGTGTGTCAAGCCGACCAACTGAATGCCTGGCTGACGAGACATGCTATAACTCATCGTCGGCAGATTGAGCCAGGGGCAGCGCCAAGCAATGTTGACGGCGGATAGGCTGCACATCCATTCGCACCACCATCCTTCATCTGGGGCATCAACTAGTCGTTGCCGAAAGAAATAGTCGCGTGCTGAATATGCTAGGCATGAGTCCACCACTTTCAACTTGTCGATCAGCCATATCTGGGGAGGGATGAAAAATAAGAGAGAGTAAAAAATAGAGAAGTGTACGTGGAGAAAAAAGTGAGAAAAACTGAGCCTGAAGGCCGAGTGATGCGAGAAATACACATGTGAGAAGGGTGGGAAACATTACCTGTAAGAGTAGTGGACTCCTTGCGAATCTGGTTGTCTCCCGGCGATGGAAGGCATCCAAACCCATTAAAGTCTCAGCTAGTGTCATGCCAATGTAGCTCTTGCCCTCTTTTAAGCCTTGGGCAACCTTGATCAAACGGACACTAGACCCTCCGGAGCTTGGGGCAAGCAAAAAGTGAGACAACATGCACAGACAAAGGGCGTGTCGCCAAAAACCCTGCCAATGATGATCGTCGCGGTCATCGGCGTCAGAAAATCGTTGGATCAAGCTCGGAACATCCAGTTCTCTGTCGCGAATCAAAGACCGAGCGTCATGTAAAGTAAGCCCACACATCCGTCCTAGAGCTTGGATGTGGCCAAAACGGAATTAGGGTAAGATCTCTTCATCGCGCTAAGATTCCATCAAAGCTTGGAAATCTTCAAAAATGGGACATATCTCTTGTCTGCCAAAGCTAAAAACATGAGTTACCGGATTCCAACACCTTGCCGCGGCATGGAGGAACGGAAAACGCAGCAGGGTGTGACTCAACATAAATAGTGCATTTATTCCCAAACCCCAAAAATTTAACTTTTCCGAGCCATCCAAGTTTGCAATCCAATTTGTGAGGTTTTGGGCAAGAAATGCTTCCATTTGGGGTAAAAATAGAGTTGAAATGAAGAAACCACGAAGCTGGAACCCTTTTAGAAGATAAGGCATTGAGTGGAGGACAAATGTCGACGTTTCGGAGGTTCTGCCATCGATGGTCGGTAGCAGTACATTGATGGCCGGCAGTGGCTCATCAATGGCCGGCAGGTGCACATTGATGGCCGGCAGAGGAGAGTGATGGCTGGCAGGCCATTCCCCATGGCTGGCAACCCCTCTTTGGTGCTCACTGATCTCCTGTGTGAAGATTCAGCTGTCTTCAGTAGTTGAATTCTGTTATCGGTACCCTTCGGGGTCTTGTTTTGATTCTTTTCAGGCTTGAACATGTCTGTCTAAGTTATAACTGTTTAGCTTTGCTTATCGAGTTGTATGCACTTTGCTTATCGAGTTGTAAGTAGTTTGCTTATCGAGTTATTGCATTTTGCTTATCGAGTTGCACTTGTGTTGTTTATCGAGTTGTTTTGTTCTTTTCAGTTGTTAGTTGGTTCACTACCTGATTAAGACCAATGCATTTTGAATGTGCAGTTTTCAAACAAAGATCAATCTCATTTTTATGCTGTGAGATGCGATGCGATGCGATGCTTAGAATGTAAAATGCAACACTTTTGAACCAAAAGCTGTTTTCATTCCCATCATGGTTCCTTTTTGCAAAAAAGTACAAGTTTTAAGGAAAATAAAACTGCCTAAGGCTATACAATGTGCAAAAACTAGTGGCAAAAAGAAAACAAAGAAAAAAGCATCTGAGCTGGTGCCGTCTATCTCAAGATCGAGAGGCCCTCCTTGTCCTCTTCCTCGGACGAGCGGCCTCTAGAGCACTGTCGCCATTGGCACCGCTGTCTGAATCGGCACCGCCACCTGAATCTGAACCAGAGCCTGAGCCGGCATCACCGTCTCTATCCCTAGAGGACTCTGAATGTGTACTCGCCATCTCAGCCTCCTCGCTTGTCTCGTCATTATCATCGCCTAGAACGGGCTCTGAAGGGCAACTCTCGCCGTGGCTGCCTCTGGCTCTACCTCGGTCGTGTGTCTGAGCCTGTCTCCCTCGCCTCTCTACTGCTGGGGGAGGCGCTGAAGTTCCTGCCTCTGCTTCTGCTAGGGCGTATGACGAGGTTGGCATCTCGAAAGGAATCTGAAAAGGGCAATTTATGAGAATGCATTAGTCTGTGTATATGTGATGCAAAATAAATAAATAAATAAATGATGTGTTGTGAACAGTGGATGATTGCAGTGTATTTGTTGTGAACAGTGGATGATTGCAGTGTACGTATGCCGTGCTCAGTGTATGGGAGCAGTGCGTCGATGTAATGTTTTGTGCAAAGTGCCAGATCAGTCAAGTGTGGAGCAGTCGCAGTGCTAATATGTTAGCAGAAAAACTTTGTGGCATGAAATGCAAATTGAAAAAGTACCGGGATCCGGTAGAGGCTGAGTAGATCCAGGCGTGTCTGTACCATGTCTATCAAGGAAGCCACTAGCTCAAGGGCTTGCCCTGTGTACTCTATGGATGCCTGTAAGTGCATTGAAGGGATTAATATTCTATATAGCATATTTGAAATGAGGTAAATGTGCAAAATGTAAAGTTTGGTGCATACCGGGGTCGGGCCTCGGACTCTGACAAGTGCATGACCAGCTGGTGCAGACTCCGACAAGTCTCCCCAGAACGTCTCTGATGAGTCACTGTAGTAGGTAGCTCTAACCATCCAATCCCCTGCCTCGCCTCGAGATCTCTCCTCCTGCGAGATCTGGTTGCCCTGCCTCTCCCTCTCGCAGTTGGAGCTCAACTCCCTCACCTCCGCGAATGCTGGTCAGAGGTGGCATCAGATGTGTCTGAATGAAGGTCGCGTAGTCGCCCTCCACGCAAAAAAGGTCTGCATCCAGTCCTACCATGAACTCGATCACCTCCTCCTCAGAAAGCTTCTGTGTCTCTCTCATAGATGCGGGAGGTGCCATCGGTATAAATGGGGCAGGCAAAGCTCAAGGTTTGGCGCACGAAGCGCTCCCTCAAGAACCAAGCGCGATAGATCGGTCCCTCAAGAAGGATGTGATAGCGAGCCACGACCCTAGCGGTCTCATATGTGAATTTGGCCCCTGACGGTATCACGTCCCATGGCTGCCATGCGATCTGAAGATAAGAAAATGAACAGATGATCAGTCGTTATCAATTGACTACTGTGTGTATTAAACTAGTTGAAAAGCAGCATGACTATGTTTTGGGTTACCTCACTCGCCGTGACCGTGTCGAAATACTGTCAGAAGAACATGAAGCTCTGCCGAGTCCTACGACGGAGCGGGCCGTCATACACCCGAGTGAATGGGACTATCGCAGGGGTCTCCACTATGGGCTCTGGGGCAAGAACTGGGAAGTATGCGTACACCCATAGCTGCAAGGAAAATGTGATCAATACAGTGTATGGACTGTGTACAGAAAATGCAGAGAGCAGAATGCAATACAATGCGTAGACAGTGCAAGTTTAGAGCAGAGATTAGACTTTGTGTGTGTAGTGTGTAGTATGCAGTGCGCGGTGTGAGCGTGTAAAGAAAATGCAAAGTAGAAAGCATACAGTGTATGAGCAGATACAGAAAATGCAGAATAGAGAGTACATGTGTTGCACAAATGTAAAGCAGGAAATGCTAAGCGAAAATGTAAAGTGAAAAAGGGGCAACTAAGCTGCGTACCTCCCATGCCCGCCAGTAGCAGCCAAGCAAGGTCCCGCTCATCTGAGAGGTCGAGCTTATGTACCCATATAGAGTGGTGAGGCTGGCTTCGCCCCAGTTGTAGAACAGGACTCACTGCAGCACTACCAATGCACTCAGAAAGTACAAACCGATAGTATTCCACCTGTTCGAAAACAAAGTGGTACCGAATAGAAACATGAGAAAGCCCCTGGCGTACTGCTCAGTCTGCTCAACGCTCTCGGGCTCAACTCCTCAGAATTGCTCCTCAAACTAGCTGTATTGACCATACCTGCCCGAAGTGTCAGTGGCTGTGCCCCGAGTAGTGCAACCCATATAGCCTCTCACTCTCCCATGTCAGGATCAAGGGGGATCAGATCACGTCCTACGCCTAAGCCAGTGATCATGGCGAAGTCGTAAGGAGTCATCGTCATCTCCCCTGCGGAGGAGAAATGGAAGTAGTTGGTGGTATCCCACCACCTCTCCACAAGAGCCCTTAAGAGAGGGCGGCTCACTGTGATTCGCGTCAAACTGGAGCAAAATAGACCAAAACCAGTCCCGTCGACAATGTCACGGACCCCAGTCGGAAGCTCTTCATACCAATCCCGAGCAGTCGTGGTGCCGTAGCCTCGGAAGGAGCGGGATCCATCCTGTGTTAATGCATATGATGCAATTAGATCAAGTAATGAAAGCACAATTGAAAGTACAGTTGAATGCAGAGCAATGATGTATAAAGTACAGTTGAATGCAGAGTAGTGATGTATAAAGTACAGTTGAATGCAGAGCAATGATGTATAAAGTACAGTTGAATGCCGAGCAGTGATGTATGAAATACAGTTAAATGTGAAGCAGCAGTGTATGAAATACAGTCAGATCAAGGCATGTGATGCAAGCAAATCAAAGCAATGCAAGAAATATAACAGTTAAAGATGGTATTGCAGAGAAGTGAACTTTGTACCTCTACGGCTATGGCCGACAAGTGAGACATAGGCTCTCTCAGTAAGAGGTCGTCTGGTGCGTCCTCGGTGAAATCAATGAAGGCCTTGATGCCTCTCGCAACTGGTATAATATGCGTCTCGGGGTGGTACCTCGTTGAATCGAATGGGCGAATGCTCGGCGGTAGTGGCTCCGGCCCAACCTCAGGCTCGGCCTTGAAATCTACTGCAAACTCTACAGGAGGAAGTGCGGGGAAGCCCTCGTCATGTGGGATATCGTCTGCCATCTGAAATGAACAAAAAATGAGCATAATGGATAAAATGGTGAAACTTTGTAAAAGTAGACCCTAGGAGAGAGAAAAAATCAAAGAAAGTTGAAAACCCGGGAATAGTGTACTAACCTTGGGAGAAACTCGAGGGAAATCAACCTTGAATGGTGGAAATGACAGATGAGGCGTCGAAATCAAATTCTGATCGGTTCAAATTGAAGAGAACGAAAGGGTTTTCGCGAAGAAAATGTTTCTAGGGTGTTGGGAAACGCGTAGAATGCGCGAATCTAGAGAGAAGGCACACCTAGAGAGCAAGGGAGATGATTTTCGTGCAAGGGTTTGTAAGGAAATAAAGTGATTTTGCCTCTACTTAAAGAGCCACGGGTCAAAGGACAGTTCTGCCCCAATCGGCCATCGATGGCCGGCAGTGGCACATCGATGGCCGACAGTGTACAACTGATGGTTGGCAGTGGCCACTAATGGCCAGCAGGGGGCTAGCGGCATCCCCTGATGGCCGGCAAGCCTCCATACTCTTCCCCTGCCTCTTTTACTTTGATATGTGTCTTTGGGTTCGAAGAAATGCAGGGTGTGTTCAAAATTTGATTCAAAATGCATCCGCGGAAGCCCAGAATCACATTCGCAGTGTGCAAAGATCATCGCCTTTCAACCCACACAAGGTGTATCCTTTTGGCATGGTGCAACTCTCCGAGAGGTAAATCGGGAGTTGCCTTTGAATTTTTTCTATTATATGCTTTTGTTGTGGCATAGAAAGAACATCACTTTTATTGATACATGGAGTATGTATTTTGAATAGTTGCATTGAATATGCATCGTTGATTATCTCGCATAGAACATGCTTCGGTTCCATTTCTTGCATGTTGAGCATTGAGTATGCCTTGGCATCGTGTTGCAATCCTTTGTCTCGCATGAGATATGCATTGTATATACGGTTCATTTAGAGGAATTCCGGGTAAAACCATTCCTCTCTTTCACCTCGTTGGTTAGAGACATTCGGGTACGCCCGATGTCTACACTAGCATTTTGTTGGTTAGAAACACCAGGGTACGCTCGTTGTTTACATTGATACCCCTGTTAGAAGCGTTTGGACTGTGTGCCCGACGCTTATACCTCTTTGCTTTGGTTAGAAACATTGGAACGTGTTTTGATGTTTATATCACTCTTCGGTGTTTACACTGTTTACCTTTCCCTCTCTCGCGTGTGATACGCTGAGAGGTGTTACCCTTCCCTCTCTCGCATGTGATACGCTGAGAGGTGTTTCCTTCCCTCTCTCACGTATGATACGCTGAGAGGTATTTCTTTCCCTCTCTCACGTGTGATACGCTGAGAGGTGTTACCCTTCTCTCTCTCGCGTGTGATACGCTGAAAGGTGTTACCTTTCCCTCTCTTGCATGTGATACGCTGAGAGGTGTTATCCTTCCCTCTCTCGCGAGTGATACGCCGAGAGGTGTTTCGTTTGAGACTTTGGGTGTTCCCTGGTAGTCGCTTTTAGCCTTTCTCGCTTGACGCGTGGTTAAGATTGCATAATTTTCTTACATCTTTTCTACTGAAATGTGTGAGACTGTTGTAACTTGTAGATTTGCTTAAATTGTTGTATTTATTTTGCATAAATGCTTCATTACAGCTCTCTTTGCATAATCATAAGTTATGTTCGGCATCATGCATGTCATTTGCATCTTGCCCCAACCTGCGGGCGCATCCATATTGTTATGTTGATGATTGTCTAAGTCTTCGGCCTTGTCAAAAATGGGTCGTCTCTGGGCTTTGACATTCACTCCCGTCACTTTGTGCCTTTCGAGTTCTGTCAAAGAGGGGCAACTATAGACACCACATTTTTGACCGTCCTCAAGACTTGGATGTGCTTGCAGGTACACCCAGCAACAAGTTTGATTGCTCGTCGAGCACTCGAATTTCATAGCGGAACGTCACAGGTTTGAGCTTTCCAAATCCTGTTTCATTTCTGCCCCATTTTTGGACCATGCTTTGGTCCCTCCCTAGTGCTTGTTTTAGTGCACTGCCGGCAATGATCAAGGGCTGCCGGCCATGGTATTTGCCCTGCCGGCCACAGAAAGGCACTGCCAGCCATCCATGAGGTACTGCCGGCCACCACTGATGGCCAGCAGGCCACCATGTTTCAACATATATTGTTTTAGATATTTTTGAGCCAGCTGTAGCTCACTAAGCCATCCTCCATACACGTGTATAGAGGGATGGAAAGCAAGCTCTAAGCTTGTCAAGCAAGCTTCTCCTTACTTTGCTTATATAAGGGGAGGTGCCTTCCCTTTTACAGAGGTTCAAAAATTTTAGAGACAAAAAATCTCTCTCTCTCTAGAGTTCTCACTCTCTCTCTCTCTCTCTCTCTCTCTCTCTCTCTCTCTATATTGTGCTCAATAGTGCTTTAAAGTGTATTTTCTTCACACTTTTGCACTACAATACCTAGTAAAACACCATTACCTTGTTGCTGAGGTACTTGAGGGTCTTGTTTGGACTTAAAAAGTTGGTTTTGGCTTAGAGAACTTGTTGTTTTGCTGCTGTGCGTCAAGGGTGAGCATGTTCCCCTTTTAAGCTTATTTTTGTATACCATGATAGCCACCTTTGCATGCTGTTTTAGGCTTGGTTGTTAACTAAAAAAAGTTCTGATTTTAAGTGTTAAAAATGTTGGTTTGAGTCCTTGTTGGAGTTAGTGGTGGTCCACCCTCTTTCTTTGCTTATTTGTTAAGCTTTTAAGCCATCCTTTGAAGCTTTTGTAATAGCCTTTGCATGGCCTTTCTACCACTGAAACTCAGAGGGATTTCAGTGATGGAAAGGTGGTTTTGAAGTGTAAAATGGGAGGGCCTTTTCCTCTTGTCTTGCTTGCTTGCCTTGTTGGTCTCGTATTTACTTTTTTATAACTTAGCTCAAGCATGATTTTGTGACTTTTTGGACCTCCCATAACTCTGTTTTTGGTTGGTTTGGTCATTGGTTGCTTGCATCTGTAGACACCCCATTTTTGACTGACCTTAAGACTCAGACGTCATCGATTGAGCATTCGATGATTGCACATGTTTGTACTCGTTTTGAGTTTCCGAAGTTTTCGGTTGAGTGCTTTGCCTCCGGGCCTCTGAACTCTTTGTGTTTTGGCTCGGTTTGTGGACCATGCCTTGTTGACCCTGCCTAGAGGGAGAGAGAGGTCCGTAGACCACTTTTTATAGTCGTAGACTACTTTTCCCTCTTGTAGGCTAGTTTCCGGTTTTCGGAGCCGTCGGCCTCGCGCCTTGTCTCGGGACCGCTTAACGTTCTTCTCTTGGCTTGGTTTTTGGACCATGCCTTGTTGCCTTGGTCTAGAGGGACACAGAGGTCTCGTGGACCACTTTTTGTTGTCATATACCACTTTTCCCTCCCATAGACCACTTTTGGTGCCCGTAGACTAGTTTTCGAGGCTTCTGGCTGCGTGCCTTGTCCCACGGACTCTTGTCTTGCATCCCTTTTGGTTTTTTTTTGGCACAAACCTTGTTTTCCTTGCTTGGAGGGTGGAATAAGGGTTGTAGACTAGTTTCTCTCCCTGAAAAGCACTTTTCTTCCCCGCCAGCCAGTTTTCTGGTCGGCCAACTAGTCATGGTGGTCTTTGGACCACCAAAAGTGGTCGGCAGCCATCTCACCACCTTGCTTTCTTGGTGCAGACCACTTTCCCCCCGTTGCTGACCACTTGGTCTCCTTGTAGACCACTTGTGCTGGTCGGCCGACCAGTGCAAGTAGCTGGCCGACCACTTCAATTGGTCGGCAGCTTTCTTGCAGTTTCCTGCAGATATTTTGGTGCCAGCTGTGATAGCTGGTGAGCATAGAAACCATCCTCCATACATGTATGGAGGGATTGTATCTAGCTTCAAGCTTGAGGCTTGGTTTTCTATAAAAGGGAGGCCCTCACTCCCTTCTCCAGAGTCAGATTTTTGCTTAGAGCTATAGATATACACATTTATCTCTATATTGCTTCTTCTCTTCATATTTGTGCTTAAAAGTGCCTTTCCTTCACACTTTTGCACACAAACACATAGTGAAACACCACACTCTTGTTGCTGAGGCTTCTTGAAGCTGGTTTTGTGTTTTTTGGACTGTTTTTGATCCAAAAAGGTTGCTGGAGTTGCTTCCTTGAAGTTGTTCTACAAGGGTAAGTCTCTAACCCCTTTAAAGCTTTGTTTTGATTAAGCTTTTGGCCCCATTTGCATGATGTTTTAGGCCTAACTTTAAACTACAAAAAGTTCTAATTTTTAGTGCTTAACATGTTTGTTTAAGGCTTTGTTGGTGTTGGGGGTGGTCCACCCCCTCTTGTGCCTTGTTTGGCCTTGTTTTGTGCTATCTTTTTAAGCTATTGGGACCACCTCTTTTTGGCCTTCTCACCACTGAAAATCAGAGGAATTTCAGTGGTGGAAAGTGTGTTTTGAGGTCTCAAATAGGAGGGGGTCATCCCCTCTCCTTGTATCTTGGTTGCTTGCCTTGTTGGTCTCATGTTTGAGCATGGTTTCCTAGCATGTGTTGGCTTGTTCTCAACTTGTTTTTGGTCCCCTTTTATACTTTATACACTTGTAGTGTAAATTTTGCATACTAGCCTTACATGCTTGTGTTGATAGCTCATCGTTCTAGCATGTTTTGATCATATCTCAGCAAGTTTTTGGTGTTGTTTTAGCATGCTATAGCTCTGTCTAAGGTTGGTTGGTTAACATCTTGCATGCTCCTTGCACTTGTAGTGCAATCCTCCGTACTAGCCTAACATGCATCATACTTTTGACCATCATTCTAGCATGATTTTGGCTCAACTCCAACAAGTTTTTGTTCATGTTTTACCATGCTTAAGCTCTGATTTATGTTGTTTTGGTCATGCATGCCTTGCTTTGTACACCCATAGTGCATTCTAGCTCACTAGCTTTGAGTTTCCAAGCCACTATCATGCATTGCTTGGGCTATTTGCATGACTTAGCATCATTTGATATGTGATTTCAGTGCATGTAGTGTGGTCATGCCCTCACATCTTTCATTCTTTCAATGCATTGGAGGGTTGGTGCTTTATGCCTTAAAAATGAGCCATTATGCATGCCATCTTGCCTAAGCTTTTGGGCTGCCATTTCAGTATGTTTTTGGTGTTATTTAGCCATGATACAACTCTGTTTTTGGTTGGTTAGAGCTTCCCTCATTTGCTTCTTACACTTGTAGTGTAAGTCCTCTTTGCTAGCCTTGCATGCCTAATGAGTGAGTTTGTTATTCTAGCATGTGTTGACTTGGTATTAGCCCATTTTTGGTGTTATTTTGACATACCATGACTCTAATTTTTTATTGGTAAAGTCATCTCATGCTTGGTTTTGGTAGGTGTAGTGTACTTCTCCTTATTGGCCTTGCATACTTCATGCTTCATGCCCTTCATACTAGCATGTGTTAGCTCTAGTCCATAGATGTTTTAGCATCATTTTGACATGCTCTAGGACTGTTTTGGGTTGCCTTGGCCATATGGTTCATGTATTGCATAGTTGTAGTGCAATTGGCCTTGCTAGCTTTGAGTTTTGAGCACCATAGCATGCTTCATTTGTGACATGTGCATGATTTGGCATCATCTACCATGTTATTCCAGAGCATATAGCATTGCCATGTTCCCACTTTTTCACTCTTTGAATGCTTTCAAGGGTTGTGCATTATTGCCTTGTTTGGGGACCAATGCGTATGCATGCTTGTCTAGGCTTGTGAACTCCCATCTCAGCATGTTTTGGTCCTTGTTTTGACCTATTTGAGCTTTGTCCATGATTGGTTCAATCATTTGTGCCATGTATTGCATGCCTCTTGTGTAGTCTCCTTGAGTAGCTTTGTGCCTTAAGCCCTCTTGCATGACATACTTGGGTTGTTTGAATGGTTTGGCATCATTTCATACATGATTTCAGAGCTTGTAGTGTTGTCACACTTCTATATTTGTCACTTCTTGCTCATGTTTGAGAGTTGTGCTCTTATGCTTAATTGGTGAGCCAATGCATGTGCATGCATCATCTTGCCTTTCATACCATCCTTTCATAGCATTATGGCCACTATTTTGGCATGATTGAGGTCTGTCCATATTCAGTTTAAGTCCATTGAGCATGTTGTTTGAATGTCGTTGTTTGCATTGTGTTTGCATGTTGTTTGCATGTGCATACATTGCATTGAGTTTGCATGAGCTTTGTTAAGTTGATCATGTTTCATTGCATTGTGTTTGGGTAGGGTGTTAGTCCAAACACGAGAAACGAGGGACGTTTCATACTTGAAGTGATGAAATGTGCCTCATTTCTCAGTTGCCGACCCTTTTGATCATGCATGATAGAGGTTAAGGCCCTTATGTGTTATTTGTGCATTAATTTACATTGAATTGTGCAATCTTGGCTTCTCGGCCACCGTGTATTGCGATGCTTGGTTGGTGGCTCGAAAGTCAAGAACCGCACTCCCTTGAGCTTAAGAAATGATAGGGAGGGTGGTCGTGCACACATATCTTGTAAATACACTGCTATGCCCCTTCTTGTTCTCTGTTGCAGCAAACTAGAGTTGTGCAGAATTTTCTGGTCGGCCGACCAGTAAAAGTGGCTGGCCGACCACTTCTTCTAGTCTGCAGCAAATGTAAGTGGTTGGTAGGTGGTCTACAACACTGATAAGTGGTCGGCAACCTTCTTAGAAGTCTCCATGGTGGTGCAGAAGCTATCTGGAGGCTTGTGCAGTGTTCTGAAAACAAATGCAAACAGAGGCGAGTTGTGGCATAGCGATGGATTTCCGAGCGAGGCGACCGAGCATGCATGCGCTTCTCGCCCCGAGGCCCCTTTTAACTGCTTTGTTAGCTAGCTCACGCTTTGGTTCTGTGCTTAAGTAGTTAATGCATTTAGCTACTCATTTGTGTTTAATTAGCTAGTGTAGTTAGCTAATTAGCTTGTTTTGTAATAATTAGTTAACTTGTTAGTTAATTAGATTTGTTTTGTAATAATTAGTTTAATTAGCTTAGATTAGCTAGTTAGCTTATTATTCGGACACTCCGTCGAGAGGGCACAACTGTTGTAATAAGCGTGCGTGTGTGTGATGCATGTCTTCCAACCCCCATTTGTTTCTCCCTTTTACTTATCAGCTTTTGATGGTTAGTTTTAGGGCATGTTTCAATTAGCATCCTTATGCTAGCATGTTTGCATTCATTCATTCGTTTTGCATACACCGGGCTCAGCGCATCATACAAACTGCATTGTATTTCAATACCAATTTGAATACATGTTATCAATTTGCATTCACATGACATCTTAGAATAGCCGAGCCTATTTTAGCTGCATTTTTGCATGTGTTGCATTAGGCATTCTTGACATAGCTAGGATCATGCATTGATTGCTAACTAGCTTTTGTTTTGGCTCGGCGTACTCGGTGAGTGTTTTATGCTTTAGCATCCTTGCATGAGTGCAAGTGACTGCCATGATAGCATGCTTGCCATGAGACTATTTGCTTAAGTGCTTTAACTGCATGAATGCCTGTGGATGAAGGCTTCATTGCTTGAATTGGAACAATTCATCAAAATGCGAGTTTTAAGCCCCATGGAAGTGGCAATCACCATGTTTTCTAAGCCCACTTGAGGGTGGAAAAATCTGTGTCTTAGCCTACTTGCGAGTACCACCTTCAAACCATTTTCAAACAAGCAAACATGAGATGTTTTGTTCCAATTTAGGTGATCTAGTCTATACTTGTATGCTATGCGCATCACGTAGTAAGATTAGCTAATAAACCGGAATAAGAACGCATGTGTTTTCAAAAACAACATATCATGTTAGTAGAGGCCGATCTTTGATCGGGCGAGCGGGGGTGCTCATTTCAGGACCTTCCCCTCTCGTACCCAAGTTCCCGAGCTGAGGCAACTTTGGTGATAACGGACACGTGGCCATAGGCACGAGTTAGGGTTTCCTAAATTTCCCCAAGACCAAATATTTAGGTGGCGACTCTGAAATCTGGCAAAGCAGTCCATGTTTGGCGCTTTTTGATTAAAATTGATTTTCCAAAACGATTTGCTGGATTTGGACTCTTTGTTGATTTATCAGTCTTACATCGTACTTTGTGAGATTAGATTCAGAATCGTGACAGGAGTCTGAACTGTAGTAGCTAGAACCACGATTCGCGCCCTCGTGCGCGGAGCGGAGTTCCAGGCGGTCTACAACATCTTATACTTGTAGTGTAATCCTCCTTGTTGGCCTAACATGCTTCATGCTTTAGTTCATCATTCTAGCATGTTTTGGCTCCACTCCAGCATGTTTTTGGCATTGTTTTAGCGTGCTTAAACTCTGTTCCAAGTGGTCTTGGTCATGTATGGCTTGCTTTGTATAGCTATGGCATATTTGGCTTCACTAGTCTTGAGTTTTGAGGCCCTTAGCATGCTATATTTGTGATGTTTGTGTGATATGGCATCATTTAATATGTAATTTCAGAGCATAAACTTCTGTTATACTCTCATATTTATCACCCTTTCATTGTGTTTAAGAGTTATGCCCCTTATGCCTTGTTTGTGAGCCATCAAATGAGCATATTTTTCTTGCCATCTATGTTGCGAGCCTAGCATGTTTTCGCTACTATTTTGACATGCCTTAGGTCTATTTTGAATGGTTAAGGTGATTTGAGCACTGCTTAGTATGGTTATAGTGTAAAGGGCCTTGACGAGCTTTGAGTTTTGGGGCCTTTAACATGTTGTGCATGTGATGTTCGCATGGTATGGCACCGTTTGGCATGTAATTTCAGTGCATATAGTGTAGTCACACTCTCATATACTTTACTTCTTCATAACTTTTGAGGGTTGTGTATTATGCCTTGTTTGTGGCCTAACATGTATGCATGTTTGTCTAGTCCTTTGAGCTTCAATTTCAGCATGTTGTAGCCTCTGATTTGGCATGTTTGAGCTCTGTCTAGAGCTGGTTTGGTTGTTTGGGTTGTGTATTGCATGCCTCTTGTATGATGCTCTTCACTAGCCTTAGTGTTTCGGGCCCTTAACATGTCTTGCATGCATTGTTTCCATGATAGAGTCTTGTGCGTGCCACTTTAGGTTTGAAAGCTAGCATGTTGTTTGCATAACATGTTGTTTGCGTTGTATCATGTTCAACCGGACGTTATGTTGAACATAAGGTTGATTGGTCCACTTCATACTCAAAGTGATGAAAGTGTGCCAATCTTCCTTGGTCTCTATTGCTTTTGATCATCCATGATGAGGTAGTGGATTTAGAGTCTTGTTTGCGTTGCATTCATTCAATGTGTGCAAGATTGGATCTTTGGCCATCATGCATTCCAAATGCTTGATTGATGGTTTTGGATCCAATGGCGCCCCTCCCTTGATGTTTTGAGATGATAAGGAGTGGCATAGTATGTACATACCCTTGGGAGACCCTCCATTTTCTCTGTTTGGTGCTCTGTTGCAGTTTGGTGTCACAGCACACTAGTGGCCGGTAGTGCCACATTGATGGCCGACACCCTTTCATCCTTGGCCGGCAGTGGTCCATCTTTGGCCGGCAGTAGCTCCTCATGGCCGGCAGGCCACTGGTGCACTCCCTAGACTTGATTTGGTAAGGTTCAGCAAAAAGATCTTGGAGACACCCTGCAAACAGAGCCTCTAAAGAGCAAACTGGAGAGCTTTTCGGGGCGGAAACTGAATGCATGCATGTTCAACTTCTTAAAGCAGTGTTGAGGCAGTGGAGTTAGCATTTTATTTGTTTATTTGATGCATATTTGGTTTTGTAATTTAATTAATTAATTTGTTAATTAATTAAGTGTTGTAATAATTAGTAATTAGTTTGCTAGTTATTCGATGAATTTGTAATAATTAATCTAATTAGCTTAATTGGATTAGTTAGTTAGCTTAGCTTAGATAAGCTTAGCTGTCACGACCCCAACCCGTCCCTATGGGTTAAGGACATGACCGGCCAGTAATCCTGTGATTACCTACGGCCTCAATCCCACAACGGACATAACTCGTCAGAGAAAAGGGGCCAAACGGAAGCAAAAATTTAAAACTTTGTCCATAGAGCGGTGCTTATATGCACAAAGAACAAACCATACTCATATGCGTTAATAACCCACATCAAAAGTATAGTAGCATAAACTTCTTTACAACAGGATCATCAAACTGAGCCAACCCATAACAGACTACATACAAATGTACACAAAACCCTTGCCAATAAAACCACACATAATTACATAACAAAATGGCAAGGACAAGTCTCGCACGTGAGACACGAGGGCTGACTCTCCAAAATCTGGGTCGTTCTACACAGGCTTCACTGAGGCTGGGTCTGGACCTCTCTTGGCTCACCTACAAAGACATGAATGAGCGTGAGCGATAGCCCAGTGAATAACATCAATTACAGAATTTATGTGACAAGACGTAAAACAACGTTTTCCAAACGGCCTTAGGCCCAATTCATTTCTGTAGTTAACATATATAAGGGTAATTTAAATCATAGTTCCGCACACCCTGGCCTTTTACTCATTCAGCTATACATTCATTACGAAACGGCCTTCGGCCCATTTGATTATGTCAAAACGGCCTTTGGCCCAATCATTCATTTCAAAACGGCCTTTGGCCCACTTATTCATTTCAAAACGGCCTTCGGCCCACTTATTCATTTCAAAACGGCCTTCGGCCCACTTATTCATTTCAAAACGGCCTTTGGCCCACTTATTCATTTCAAAACGGCCTTCGGCCCACTTATTCATTTCAAAACGGCCTTCGGCCCACTTATTCATTTCAAAACGGCCTTTGGCCCACTCATTCATGTCAGAACGGCCTTCGGCCCATACATTCGTATCAAAACGACCTTTGGTCCATTCATGTTAACAAAACGACCTTAGGTCCATTTATGCTTGTCAAAACGACCTTGGGTCCATTTATGCATTCATATCTGACTTATGTCCACAATCCCAATTAGCAATTTATAAAGCTTAAAAGGGAGTAAACAATTTGACATTCACAAGCATTCAAATATCGATATTACTCACAGTGATCGGTTGATTGGTTCGCCCTGGAACTCGACCCTACACATGCCATGAATATAAGAGGGTCATTAACAATTCAATCCGTTCAAAATTCACATTTTTCTCTTTAGGCTTCATCCTTATTTCTTTAAATCATTCACAATGTTTAACATATGCCTAAGAGTGCTTGCAAGTGAAAGAGAACGGAATACGAACCACAGAATGCAAAAACAGAATTTCAGAAAATAGGGTCCCCGCTCGAGCGTGGGATTCCCCACTCGAGCGGACCCTTAAGTCTGCAGAAGTACTGGTTGCCTCAAATCCCCGCTCGAGCGTGAACCCCTCCGCTCGAGCGGACTTCCTGTCTACATAGCTCCCCGCTCGAGCGTCCACTTCCCCGCTCGAGCGGGAACCATGTCTGCAGAAAATGCTGGGAGATCGATTTCTCCGCTCGAGCGGCACTTCCCCCGCTCGAGCGAACACCATGAATTCTGGGTTTTCCAGAACACTCCCTTGAGTTCAAACTCGACATTCAACCCATTTTTGTGCATACAAAGGCTCAAATATCACACATACACATACTAGCATGATACCAATACCAATTTACAACATTAGAAAGCTCAATTTCTCAAAATAGATGCATGCATGGCTCAAATTGCACCAAACCCATTACTAACACAACCATTTCATACATTCAACTCTTGTACCCTTATAATCTGCACATGCATGTGGTACATTATTCTCATTCTCAACTTATGTGATGAAGAGATGGTCAAGAACATGATCTTCAACTAAAAACTCACATAGATCATGCATTTGGTGCTCAAATATGAAAATTCAAGGCAATCACATACATGCATGCAAACATTGACCTTCAATCCAACACATACAATTTAAATTCCTTTCAATTCTCACTCTTGACCATAAATCAACTTTGAATACACAAAATTGCCCATTAAACTCATGAATTCAAGAATCAATGCTTACCTAGAAGCCCAATCTATGGTCAATTCTTGAACTAGACTTCAAATCTCCAAGCTTGAGTCACAAATTATGCAATTCTCTCCCTCTCTCTCTAAATGGCCGGCTCTCCCTCTCTCTTCTTGAGTTACATTCAGTCCAAAATGAGGCTAAGGAGAGAGAGATTGAGTGTTTAAGGCCTTGACAACAAAGCCCACTAACACAATATTTAATATAAAATATTTGGGCTCTTAATTCATCATTTTAATCAGTTTAAATTGACCAGAATAAATTTTCAATTGAATTCCACCGTAGGCTCCAAAAATTATGCCAATTACAATGGCGTAATCAATTTCGGGTTCTGTAGCCGATAAGGCCCTCAATTTAATTTCCGAAGGGGACTATTCAAACAGATATTCCTACGGCGAACAGATATGAATTCAAAATCACATATTGGCACACAAAATCATGCTAAACACATAACCATAAACAAATTAAGGACTAGTTTAGCACAGTATAGAACAGGGGTATCACAGTCTTCCCTCCTTTTAGGAAGTTTGGTCCTCCAAACTTAAGTTACCTTCGTCGGGAAACAAATGTGGGTAGCGTAGTCGCATTTCCTCCTCTTTTTCCCACGTGGCATCCGTCCCGTAGTGTTCTTTCCATTCCACTTTCACCATTGGGATGGACTTATTCCTCAATTCTTTCACTTGTCGGTCCACAATTCTCTCTGGCCATTCAGCATATTCCATATTTTCATCAATAGCAACCCGGTGATAATCAATCACATGAAACGGGTCTCGGAGGTAGCCCCTTAACATCGACACATGAAATACATTGTGGATTTGTTCAAATCCTGGTGGCAAAGCAACTCTATAAGCAACTGGACCAAGTCTTTCCAGAATCTGGAATGGCCCGATGTAACGGGGCGACAACTTGCCCTTTTTCCCAAATCTGACTTGGCCTTTCATCGGAGAAACACGGATGAACACATGGTCACCAACCTCATACTCAAGAGGTCTTCTCCGGACGTCTGCATAATTCTTTTGTCGGTCCTGAGCTGTTTTGAGCCTTTGGCGAATAGTCTTGATCTTCTCAGAAGTGTCTTGCACAATTTCTGGCCCAAGCAAAGCTCTATCCCCGACCTCTGTCCAACAAGTAGGTGATCTACACCTCCTGCCATACAAAGCCTCGTATGGTGCCATACCGATGCTGGAGTGGAAGCTGTTATTATAAGCAAATTCTGCAAGTGGCAAATAATCTTCCCAACTCCCCTGAAAATCCAAAGCACACATGCGAAGCATATCTTCCAAGGTTTGTATCGTTCGTCTGATTGCCCATCTGTTTGTGGGTGGAATGCAGTACTGAACCTTAGTTCTATTCCCATAGCTTCCTGCAAACTCTTCCACAACCTAGATACGAATTTCGGATCTCTATCCGACACAATAGATACTGGAACACCGTGTAAACGGACAATCTCATCAACATAAATAGTAGCCAATCTATAAGCAGTAAATGTAGTTTTGACAGGCAGAAAGTGTGCAGATTTAGTCAATCTATCAACTACAACCCAAACAGAATCCATACCTCGAGAAGTCCGAGGTAGGCCAACAACGAAATCCATAGTCACATGTTCCCACTTCCATTCAGGAATAGGGAGAGGTTGGAGTAGACCGCCTGGTTTCTGATGTTCGGCCTTAACTTGCTGACACTGAAGGCACTTAACACATATTCTGCAATCTCTTTCTTCATTTTAGGCCACCAATAGGTCTGTTTCAAATCCCGGTACATTTTATTGTTGCCCGGATGCATAGCAAATACAGATCTGTGGGCTTCGTCTAAAACCCTCTTCTTCAGTTCCGGAATATCGGGGACACACATTCTGTTTCGGAATCTCAACATTTCATTCTCGATGCTAAATTCTGCTTTTGGACTCGTCTCAAATTCATTGATTACTTTTCTGAGGAACTCATCCTCTTTCTGTTTCTGTTTGATCTCCTCAATAATTGCCGGCTCGGCTGTAATAGCGGCTATCAATCCGCCCTGTTCACATACCACTACCTCAATTTCAGACTTCTCAAAATCTTGCAAGATTTCCTTCTGTTCGGTAAGCAAACAAGCCATACCCCCTGTTGATTTTCTGCTCAAGGCATCAGCAACTGTATTAGCTTTCCCGGGGTGGTACTGAATCTCGAGATCATAGTCTTTTATCAATTCCAGCCATCTTCTCTGACGCATATTCAGCTCTTTTTGCGTGAAGAAGTATTTTAGGCTCTTATGATCCGTGTAGACTTCGCATTTTGCCCCATACAAATAATGCCGCCAGATTTTCAAGGCAAAAACAACTGCGGCCAATTCCAGGTCGTGCGTCGGATAATTCTTCTCATGTGGCCTCAACTGTCGAGAGGCGTAAGCAATAACCTTTCCGTTCTGCATTAACACACATCCCAAACCCTTATAAGATGCGTCACTGAAAATTACAAAATTTTCCGTACCTGAAGGTAGTGTCAAAATTGGTGCGGTGGTCAATCTTGTTTTCAGTTCTTGAAAAGCAAGTTCTCTTTCATCATTCCATTCGAACAGTTGCCCTTTACGTGTCAATTGGGTAAGAGGCACAGCTAGTTTCGAAAAATCTTTCACAAACCTCCTGTAATACCCAGCTAAGCCCATGAAGCTACGGACTTCTGTCACATTAGTTGGTGTAGGCCAATTCACAATTGCTTCTATTTTCTGTGGGTCCACTGAAATTCCTTCCTTGTTGATCACATGCCCTAAGAAAACAACTTCATCCAACCAAAACTCACATTTCTTTAGTTTAGCAAATAATTTCCTTTCCCGAAGTATTTGTAAGACAGCCCTCAAATGTTGTTCATGTTCAAGTCTATCCTTAGAATATATCAAGATATCGTCGATGAAAACTACCACAAACTCATCAAGGTAGGTTTTAAATATTCTATTCATTAAGTCCATAAACGCTGCCGGAGCATTAGTCACTCCAAACGGCATGACAAGAAACTCAAAATGACCATACCTTGTTCTGAATGCTGTTTTCTCAACATCCTCTGCCTTAACCTTCAACTGATGATACCCGGATCTCAAATCAATCTTAGAAAACACCTGTGATCCCTGCAACTGATCAAATAAATCATCAATACGGGGTAAGGGATACTTATTCTTTATCGTTACCTTGTTCAATTCCCGATAATCGATGCACAGGCGCAAAGTGCCATCCTTCTTTTTCACAAATAACACCGGTGCACCCCAAGGCGAAGTGCTAGGTCGGATAAACCCTTTATTAAGAAGATCTTGCAGCTGTTCCTTTAATTCTTTCATTTCGGCGGTAGCCATCCTGTAGGGAGTTTTAGAAATAGGCTGGGTGCCTGGCACAGTCTCAATAGTAAACTCTATCTCCCTGTCTACCAATTCCCCTGGTAATTCATTAGGAAATACATCTGGAAATTCCTAACAATGGGAATATCATTCAATTCAACATTCACGGATTGTTCAGTCAATACATAACACAAATAACCCTGGCACCCCTTCCTGATCAATTTACATGCTTTCATTGCAGATATCAAATATGGTGGAGGCACTACCCCATTTCCCACAAACACAATCTCTTTCTGTTCTGGTGGTTTAAACACAACCCTCTTTGTCACACAATCTATGGTGGCACAATACTTGGTCAGCCAATCCATGCCCAAAATTACATCGAAATGTCTAAAGTTCAAGGGCAGTAAATCTACATATAAGGTAGCATCCTCAATATGCATGTCACAAAACCGATATATATAATCACATAACACAGATTCCCCCGATGGAGCAGACACACATAACAAATATGGCAACAATTCTAGGGGTCTTTTCAGTCTAGATGCAAATGCATATGTCACAAATGAGTGCGTCGATCCAGAATCAATTAATACAAAAGCATCCTGATTACATATTGAGATAGTACCTGAGACAACGGCATTGGCATTCCGTGTACCACCCGGAACAAGCGCAAAAACTCTCCCCTGTCTCACTGTGTCCCTAGTAATAGTGGATTTCACGGTATTCCCCGGCTTTGGAACCGATGTAGTTGAACTAGCTGTTAATTTCCCACCGTTCTGATTGCATTCTCGGGCTATGTGCCCCTGTTTCCCACACTTGAAACAGCCTCCTGATGCACGGTAACAAACCCCACGGTGCCTTTTGCTACAGGTATTGCACACGGGGGCTGTGTCTCTGGAAGAATTTGAAGTAGTGGAGGAGCCCGTGTTTTGCTTTTTCAGAAATTTCTTCTTCGAAAAGAAGCCTTGCCTTTTGTTACCCTTCCATTCTGTTGCTGGCTTAGCTTGTCTAGCTATATTAGCCTCCGATATGATGGCCCTGTCAAGCACCCCAATGTAGGTCTCCAGCTTAAGGACATTCACCCTCTCTAGGATGTCACTGCGGAGTCCGCCTTCAAAATGTCTTGCTTTCTTATAGTCCGTGTCAATTACATGTGGCGCAAACCTGGCCAACTCAGTGAACTTGGCCTCATACTCAGCCACTGTCATGCTATCCTGCTTGAGTTCCATGAATTCGGCCACTTTCCTATCCCGAACACACTGCGGGAAGTACTTGTCATAGAATATTTCCAAGAATTTCACCCAATCAGCATCCTTATGATTTTCTCGCATCAACATCCACCATCTCCTTGCTTCGTCTTCTAGCATAAAAGTGGCTAGAAGCACTTTCTGAGTCTCTGAACAGGGGAACACTTTGAATAGCTTCTCAATGCCGAGGACCCATGCTTCAGCTTTCAAAGGATCTAATCCCCCGTGGAACTGTGGCGGTTTCATTTTCTTGAATTCCTTGGTGAGAGCTATAATCCGGTCATCATTTTGATTATTTGGCACGGGTGGTGCCTGAGGTGGAGGTGGCGGGTGTGGTTGCTACCACTGTTGTTGCCACTCCTGTTGTTGTCTCAAGGCCTCTGCCATTTCCTGTATCAGTCTTTCCATCCTATCCATCCTGGCAGTTGAGGATTCTTCTAGTTCATCTCCTCTGGTTCTCACCATCTGATTAAACTTGCATTATGCTATGTACAGGATATACACAAGTATGCAGGTAACAAGGAGCATACATATTCAGGTGATTTGCAATGCAAGTGAATTACAGCTTGTAGCACATAATTACCCAAATCAAAACATTTAAGCACACAATCAATGCTTCCAAATTCATATTCATCTCGTGAGTGCATCCTAGATCACATCTAGACGCTTATTGCTCTTTTTGGACAAGTGTGTGAGTTATTAACTCGTGCTCTGATACCACTATGTCACGACCCCAACCCGTCCCTATGGGTTAAGGACATGACCGGCCAGTAATCCTGTGATTACCTACGGCCTCAATCCCACAACGGACATAACTCGTCAGAGAAAAGGGGCCAAACGGAAGCAAAAATTTAAAACTTTGTCCATAGAGCGGTGCTTATATGCACAAAGAACAAACCATACTCATATGCGTTAATAACCCACATCAAAAGTATAGTAGCATAAACTTCTTTACAACAGGATCATCAAACTGAGCCAACCCATAACAGACTGCATACAAATGTACACAAAACCCTTGCCAATAAAACCACACATAATTACATAACAAAATGGCAAGGACAGGTCTCGCACGTGAGACACGAGGGCTGACTCTCCAAAATCTGGGTCGTTCTACACAGGCTTCACTGAGGCTGGGTCTGGACCTCTCTTGGCTCACCTACAAAGACATGAATGAGCGTGAGCGATAGCCCAGTGAATAACATCAATTACAGAATTTATGCGATAAGACGTAAAACAACGTTTTCCAAACGGCCTTAGGCCCAATTCATTTCTATAGTTAACATATATAAGGGTAATTTAAATCATAGTTCCGCACACCCTGGCCTTTTACTCATTCAGCTATACATTCATTACGAAACGGCCTTCGGCCCATTTGATTATGTCAAAACGGCCTTTGGCCCAATCATTCATTTCAAAACGGCCTTTGGCCCACTTATTCATTTCAAAACGGCTTTCGGCCCACTTATTCATTTCAAAACGGCCTTCGGCCCACTTATTCATTTCAAAACGACCTTCGGCCCACTTATTCATTTCAAAACGGCCTTCGGCCCACTTATTCATTTCAAAACGGCCTTTGGCCCACTCATTCATGTCAGAACGGCCTTCGGCCCATACATTCGTATCAAAACGACCTTTAGTCCATTCATGTTAACAAAACGACCTTGGGTCCATTTATGCTTGTCAAAACGACCTTGGGTCCATTTATGCATTCATATCTGACTTACGTCCACAATCCCAATTAGCAATTTATAAAGCTTAAAAGGGAGTAAACAATTTGACATTCACAAGCATTCCAATATCGATATTACTCACAGTGATCGGTTGATTGGTTCGCCCTGGAACTCGACCCTACACATGCCATGAATATAAGAGGGTCATTAACAATTCAATCCGTTCAAAATTCACATTTTTCTCTTTAGGCTTCATCCTTATTTCTTTAAATCATTCACAATGTTTAACATATGCCTAAGAGTGCTTGCAAGTGAAAGAGAACGGAATACGAACCACAGAATGCAAAAACAGAATTTCAGAAAATAGGGTCCCCGCTCGAGCGTGGGATTCCCCGCTCGAGCGGACCCTTAAGTCTGCAGAAGTACTGGTTGCCTCAAATCCCCGCTCGAGCGTGAACCCCTCCGCTCGAGCGGACTTCCTGTCTACATAGCTCCCCGCTCGAGCGTCCACTTCACCGCTCGAGCGGGAACCATGTCTGCAGAAAATGCTGGGAGCTCGATTTCTCCGCTCGAGCGGCACTTCCCCCGCTCGAGCGGACACCATGAATTCTGGGTTTTCCAGAACACTCCCTTGAGTTCAAATTCGACATTCAACCCATTTTTGTGCATACAAAGGCTCAAATATCACACATACACATACTAGCATGATACCAATACCAATTTACAACATTAGAAAGCTCAATTTCTCAAAATAGATGCATGCATGGCTCAAATTGCACCAAACCCATTACTAACACAACCATTTCATACATTCAACTCTTGTACCCTTATAATCTGCACATGCATGTGGTACATTATTCTCATTCTCAACTTATGTGATGAAGAGATGGTCAAGAACATGATCTTCAACTAAAAACTCACATAGATCATGCATTTGGTGCTCAAATATGAAAATTCAAGGCAATCACATACATGCATGCAAACATTGACCTTCAATCCAACACATACAATTTAAATTCCTTTCAATTCTCACTCTTGACCATAAATCAACTTTGAATACACAAATTGCCCATTAAACTCATGAATTCAAGAATCAATGCTTACCTAGAAGCCCAATCTATGGTCAATTCTTGAACTAGACTTCAAATCTCCAAGCTTGAGTCACAAATTATGCAATTCTCTCCCTCTCTCTCTAAATGGCCGGCTCTCCCTCTCTCTTCTTGAGTTACATTCAGTCCAAAATGAGGCTAAGGAGAGAGAGATTGAGTGTTTAAGGCCTTGACAACAAAGCCCACTAACACAATATTTAATATAAAATATTTGGGCTCTTAATTTATCATTTTAATCAGTTTAAATTGACCAGAATAAATTTTCAATTGAATTCCACCGTAGGCTCCAAAAATTATGCCAATTACAATGGCGTAATCAATTTCGGGTTCTGTAGCCGATAAGGCCCTCAATTTAATTTCCGAAGGGGACTATTCAAACAGATATTCCTACGGCGAACAGATATGAATTCAAAATCACATAATAGCACACAAAATCATGCTAAACACATAACCATAAACAAATTAAGGACCAGTTTAGCACAGTATAGAACAGGGGTATCACATTAGCGTATTCATTCGGACCCTCCGTCGAGAGGGCACAATGTTCTAGTAAGTGTACATGTGTGTGTGCATGTCTTCCAACCGCCACTTCTTTCTTCCTTTTACTTATCAACTTTTGATGGTTAGTTTAGGGCATATTTCAATTAGCATACCTTATGCTTTGCATGCGTGCATCATTCATTTGTCTTGCATGCACTGGGCTCGGCGCATCATTCAAACTACATCATATTTCAATACCTATTTGAATACGTATATCAACTCGTTACATTCATATGCCATCTTAAATAGCCGAGCCTATTTTAGTCGCATTTTGCATGTGTTGCATTAGGCACTTTGTATAGTTAGGATCATGCATGATTTATAACTAGTTCTCTGTTGTGGCTCGGAGTACACTGTAAGTGTTTATGCTTTAGCATCCTTGCATGAGTGTGAGTGTTGACATGTCAGCATGCTTGCCATGAGGCTATTTGCTTAAATGATATAACTGCATGAATGCCTATGGATGAAGGCTTCATTACTTGAATTGGAACAATTCATCAAAATGTGAGTTTTAAGCCCACTTGAGGGTGGCAAAATCATCATGTTTTAAGCCCACTTGAGGGTGGCAAATCCGCGTTTTAGCCTATTTGCGAGTAGCATCTTCAAATCGTTTTCGAAAAACAAACATGAGATGTTTTGTTCCAAATCGAATGATTTAGTCTATACTTGTATGCTGTGCGCATCACATAGTAAGGTTAGCTAATAAACCGGAATAAGAACACATGTGTTTTCAAAATAACATATCATGTTTAGTAGAGGCCGATCCTTTGATTGAGCGAGTGGGGGTGCTCAATTCAGGACCGTCCCCTCTCGTACCCAAGTTCCCGAGCCGAGGCAACTTTGGTAATGACGGACACGTGGCCTTAGGCATGAGTTAGGGTTTCCTAAATTTCCCAAAACAAAATATTTAGGTGGCGATTCTGAAATCTGGCAAAGCAGTCCATGTTTGGCGCTTTTCATTCAAAATTGATTTTTCAAAACCAATTGCCGGATTTGGACTCTTTGGTGATTTATCAGTCTTACATTGCACTTTGTGAGATTAAATTCAAAATCATGATGGGAGTCCGAACTGTAGTAGCAGGAACCCAATTCACGCCCTCTCCGAAAGGGAGGCGCGTGGAGAGAGTTTCGGGGCAGTCTACACTCACCCCTACTCACTCATATCTTCTCAATCATCAACCAATCATATCACTTATACATCATTGGATCTAGAAAATGAGTTTAGAAAGTGGACTTGTATATCATTTTTTCGTTAGGGCGAATTATACTAACGGTCTCTGTAGTTTGAGGTTTGTGTCACTTTAGCCTCTGACCTTTTAATTGTGACATATTTAATCCTGAATTCCAAATCTCATTCTAAATAAGGACAATTGAAGATACAATGTCACGACTCGCTTCTTGTATCCATAGGTTAAGTATCGTGATGGCCAGTAACTGAAGTTACCTCCGGCCAATTCTTAAACAAATTACTAAACGCGAGCGAGAAAAAAAATATTTAAGTGAGAGTACCAAAATAATCATTGGAGCTTCTATTTAATTAAATTGTCAGAGTTGAACTATGTCTACAAAGTGCTTTGTGCCTACACCATGCGCTGGCCTTGACATGTCACCTAAAAGTGGTAAACAACTATAAGTACATAGCAGAGTGAGAAATATTATACTAAGAGCATAAGGGCATAAAATTCACCATGGGTAATTATTAGCTAAATAAAGCTTGATATTAAAATACAGAGTATATAATATATAGATCATTTGACATATTATACAGAAATTATATAAACAAAATAATCATAACCACGGTACAGAACGGAACAGAACTGATGTATGGATTCAAGAGGTGGCTTATACAAACTCTAAAGGCTGGCTCCCATTATAGTGTAGCACTTAGCTCTGTACAACACTTTGCTCCACATCAGAAATCATAACCACGGTACAGAACATAACAAATATATGGACTCAAGAGGTGGCTCCCACAATAGTATAGCACTTAATTTCGCACAGCACTTTGCTCCACACTAGAAATTAGAGTGTCAGTGGATCTATGACAGACAGAGAGTCACAACGTGACTAATCAAAGGGCCAATGATTATTTAAGTCTCCCAAGGCATGAGACCTCCGTAGTAGTACTTATAAAATAATTACTCAAAACGCAGTTTAATAAACAGTTATATCTATGGGTTTTCCTTATTATAGAAAATAAGATTCATAAATTAAAAATGGTAATATAATTTATAAAACATAAATTGCGTAAAATAAATTATGGTAACTCAAAATATACATAAAATATATGATCGTGACTCAAGGTATAATATAACTTACCTTAAGATTAATTTCAATTTTACCTTTTATTCACTGCGATCCACTAGATACTCCAAACTAAACTCAAAGTTTTATATATAAAACTTGGACGCCAGAGAGAGAGAGAGAGAGAGAGAGAATAAGAGAGTTTGGTGATGATGATGATGATGATGATAGATAGGTATTTATGTAGTAAAGGAGGTGTGGGCGGCAACTAGTCTTGGGGCATGTATCGTTTGTTGTATAAAAAAGATTGTATTTTAGTGTATTTTGATTTAGAAAAAATATAAAGAAAATATAATAAAAATACTATAATAGTCAGAAAATAATTTTGAATGATAATATAATGTTAAAATTATTGTTTTTGAAATCATTTATAATTAAATAATATTAATATAAAATTTAAAGAACAACTTAAATTTTTGGGTTGTTACATACAGTTTCTCCATTATAAGGGCAAAGTAGTTAATTTGAGAAAATATAAACCAGTTTGATAAAAATAAATGTCAAAAAAATATTTTGAATTTTTAAAATTATTTCTACCCACTAAAGATAAAATTATATAAAAATGATAAATCTTTTAAATTTATATGTTTTATCAAATTAATTTTTAATATGTGTTTAGATAATGATCATGTAATGAGTGGTTATTTTTGTTGATATTTTTGATTAGTTATCATGTAATAGATGGTTGTATTTGTTGTTAACAAATATTTTTAAATGGTTATTATATAATGGATGCTTATTAAGCTTTTAATGTGCAATCGATATATTTAATATATAAAATGTTTTTAGTTTTGGATTTTTGGATTTTTGGATTTTATGGATTGGTTTAATAATGTTATTAAAGTTGTCGCTATGTTTGACTTTTGAAAAAATAAATACTAATTTAACGAAAATAAATATCAAAAAAATTATTTAAAAAAATTATTTCTATCCTCCCAAAAGATAAATTATATAAAAATGACATATTTTTAATTTTTTTCACTAATTTAATTTTTAGTTTCTTAGAAATTTTTCTAAAAATAGATTCTAAAAACTAAACCAAATATAACTTTACAACCAAGAAAGTTTCAATATTATTCATTAAAAAAAGACCATTACATTTTAAACTACATTCAAGTTAATTAACACAGAATAAGTTATATGACAACTTTATCCTTAAAATGGATTATTTGCACAAAAAAATATTTGATTATCATTATTTGAAACAAAATTTAAAATTAAATATATTATAATTAAAAAATCAATAATTAAAATGATACAAATTTTAAATTATAAGATTTGTTAGGATAATTCCGCCGTTCCTTTATATAAATTTGTAAAATTGTCCTTTACAAGACAAAAGTTAGGCCGACATTCAGTTTCGAAACTTGAAAGAGTCATGTTATTAAAATAGTGGGCCTTTAAAATTGGTATAATTATTCGGTCCATCATTTATTTTCCTTTGTGTTATCATTCTATTGGGCCGATTTTTGTTTCATATATAAAGAATGTGGTAATAATTATGGATGCAAAAAATCAAATAATAAATAATATATATACCTGCAATTATATTAGCATTATTGGTTGTTAATTGGTATGCGTGGACTTTTATGAGTATATTTGTCAGTTAGACTGTAAGCCCAATACCGACAACCAAATTATAAAAAAAAATTAAATAATTTAACAAACCTTCACTAATAAAGAGTAAATAATCAAAAAAAATAGTTTTTTTTTTTTTTGTGGTATTAACTAATAGGGCTTTCATGAGTGTGGATGGGTTATTGTATCTTCGGGTCCATTAACTATTGTACAAGAGGGCCAGGAAATTCTAGTTAATGAGCCATATTGGGCTTCTACGAGATTAAAGAGCATCTCGGAGCATGAACAAATAGACTGTTAATGGGCTGAAAACTTCACTTTTCAAGGATTTCTGGCCCAAATGTATTAGGTGAACAAAAATCTTGGCCCTGCCGTGCTAGATCGTGGTGATGAGATAAGGCAAAATAGACAATTTATGGGACTTTACATGCCATAGAGATTTTTATTAATTTGCATGTCAAATAAAAAGGTTACAATATTTAAAATGGGAGAAAAAAAAATACTCTTTTTATAAAGGGTCACAATTGAAAAGGGATGGGAGAGAATGAGAATGAAAGTGACTTTAGGCAAGGCCTTGGTAATTAAAAAGTGGAGGGTGGGTGAGGTCCATTACAGCAACAAGTAAAAAGACTCCCAGGACTTTGTGTACCGCATTGGCCACCTTTTGGAAAGCCTAAGATCATGCACCATCTGTTGCAGTCTGGATAATTATCACATTTTTCCCCTAGGCATACCCGTATATTTTCTTCACCTGAGACACCTGTCACAACAAAAATAGAAATAAATAATTGCCTTAGTTAGGAAAGAGATATAGAGAGAGAGGGGAAAAAAATGTATTTATTATGGTTTTTTCTTTACTTTTTGATTGGATAAATAAGAGAAAATATAGCATTTTCTCTTATCTTGAATGGTTAAACTACGTTCCTTTAGGGATATCTTATAAAATTGGAACGATACAGAGAAGTTTGATTAAACAAAAAAAAAAAATATTGTTATATGTTGTTCAATCAAAATAAATTTTAATTGGTATCAATTTTTATTTATTCTATATATAAAGGGCTAGTTTTGGTTTTATGAAAAAGTACTAATTTGTTGATTTATTTTCTCTCTTATTTTCTCTATTTTTGAACATATTCAAATTGAGGAATTTTTTGTTTTGATCAGTAAACGTCAATAGTTAGTTGATAAGTAAGCATTTCATAAGAGGAGAAACTCTCACCCATATATCTTGTAAGAAAGTTTTGTCCTCCCATTCCACTCCTAAGAGTGGAACCCAATGCCTCTCCCTAAAGAAATACTTAGTGGGCCAAAAAGCTAACCAACTATATTAGAATCTATTCAGTGTGTTTGGTTTGAGTTTTTTAGATTAAGTTTTATGAAAATTGATTTTTTTTGGTTTTTGTATTTTTGTTTTTAGTAAATATTTTTAAATTTTAAACATTTTTTTTACTTTTTTAGATGCACCTTAAAAAGTAAAAAATTTGTGAAAAATATTTTAAAAAATTAATAAATACATAAAAATATAAAAAATATACTGAATTCTTGTATTTTTTTTTTTGTATTTTTGGTATTTAGTGAATTTTTAAAAGATTTTTTTTTACAATTTTTTTACTTTTTAGGTGTATTTATGTTAGGTGTGTCTAAAAAATAAAAAAAATTGCTTAAAATATTAAAAAAATTCAGTAAAAATAAAAAAATACAGAAAATAAGAAAGTAAAATTTTCTGAAAAGTGTTTTGAAAAACTGGAAACCAAGCAAGATATTGGTTTCAAAATGAGGATTAGGAGAGAAATCATCTTCTTCACTCAATTATTCTTCTTTTTTTATTATTATTGACAGGGATAGGCCCATAGAGCCCACGGCCCACCATTCAAACCCCACTATACAACCCGGTTAGCCAAATTCAACACAGCTGGAGTCCAATTGGACAAGGAAGACCAACGATGCTCGGACACGTGGAAGGCGCAGAACAGACCACGTCAACAGACAAAAATCTGCAAAGTTATTGCCACAACACATCACCATTAATGCAGCCCATCACAGCATTTATTACGACAACACCTCTCAGCCGGAATGACACCCCCTCGCCCTGAACAAGGCGAATCATGCCTCAAGCTTTCGGCGGGGACAATCAGAACGACGGAGACAGCGAAATGATTACAGTGGGATATAAGCTAAACTCAAAGAGAAGAAGAAGGTTAAGTTTTTCATCCTCCTCTCCCTCTCCCTTTCTCTCTACATTTGGTCCATCACCTTTATTGATTCATACACCGGAGGGTTCGCCGGGGGACTACCCCGTTCCCCGATTGAACTTGTTTGCAGGTTATCCAGTGGGCTTAAGGAGCTTGGATCAGTCCGACCCATCCACCTAGACGAACTGCATCATCAATTATTATTATTTTTTTTTTAATCCAAATAAGTGATATGAATATGGAGAAATATATTTCTTTTATTTATTATTTATTTTCCAAATTATTCAATTCAAACAATTTGTTAACACGTGTCCTGTGTCCTTAAGTGGTTGTTATTGTGTGCTTTTGGAGTATGATTGCATGGTGTTTCAGGGTGTTGTGATTGATAGAGAAAGTGTGGTTTATGATTTTAGAGTTATGCTAGCGATCCTAAATAATCTATTAAATTTTCTATCAAATCTCTCATATGGGTGTAGAACCTACACATGTGGGTTTTATGAATGTTATACCCATATGAGAGGTTTGGTAGAAATTTGATAGATTATTTAGAATTCATAATATTTTTCATGATTTTATGTTCAGTGATTAAGAAATATGAATAGATATAATATATAATGATTAGTGAAAAGCAAGAATACGTAGTGCTCCAAGACATCCTCAAGACACACATTAAAAAAAAAAATCTTATATATGACATGTGCCTAAAGGCACTTGTCACATTGACCTGTTAAAAAATATGACACATTACACTAAAATTGTATTTGGTACAATTTTTATGTAAAAATTAGTTGGGTGAAACGTTAAAAGATTTTCATACTTTCCCATGAACAAAACATAAATATATCACATTGAAACTTAAGTAAACGTTAAATAAATAATAATAATTAAAAAGAAGGATGACGCTACATGAGATCAAAAATTTTACTCAATTTTTAAACCCGATGATATAATAATTTATTAGAATATCTAAGATAATTATCACTTCCATGTTTTTCTCTAATTATCAATCAATCATCTCACTTACATATCATTAGATCAAGAAAAACGGATCTAAAAAATAAACTTGTATATTATTTTTCTTTAAAAAATAAATAAATCAACAACCCTATCATTTATTATTGAACCATAGCCAACTTTAGAACACACCATAAAACTTAAAATCAATAATTCATCATATATTATTTTGTAAAAGTTGCATACGCAGAACATACTAAAAAAAAATTAAACATGAAAATAGGCTTCAAGCACCATGTAACTATTGATAGATATTACAATTTATATGAAGCAAAAACGAGATAAATTAATCAAAGATGAAGCAAAAAAATACTTAATGTTCAATATCTTTTAAATATCATGTCACATAGTAGGCAATGAAATTTTTAACCGGTCTACTAAATGTAACATAAAAAATAATATATATAAAATTTATGTATATCAAACTTGAATACTAATATTTCAAAATTTTTAAACTGCGATAGAAAGTATTTAATCACCACGACTAATTCAAAGAACTCACACAAAGCATTCCCTCCACGGGGATCAGATAGATCTCGTAGGCGTGGCCCTAAGGATTTAATAACAGATTGTTTGGGATGACCTAAATAAGTGCACTTTTTATCTTTTTACGAAAAAATGTGCAGAAAAATAAAGAGGTGATGTGATGGAAAAAAGATAAAAAGATAAAAATATGGATTATTTCTCATATGCCAAACTTGGCCTTAGTGGGTGTTCAATCTAAGATACGGAGAGAGTACACCTCTAAACTCAAATTACACCCACTAGGCCAGCCCCTTATATTATTCCAAGTTAGACATTTTCAAAATTTTAGCTACTTTATTTTATATATATACTAGTGCATGCCCGTGTGTGTAAATAAAATAAGTGAGTAAAAAGGAGAATAAATAAATAAATAAAGAAATAGGAAGGAAAATAAAAAAATAAAAAAGAAAGAGGAAGGAAGGTGGGTAAGAGAGAGAGAGAGAGAGAGATTGCATGGGTGAACAAAAATGGGAAAAAAGAAGGTGAGTGAGTGAGAATTAACGAAATCTTGACATTCAGGGTGTGTTTGATTGGGGGCATTAGCGCGCTGGGGGAGGGGGGGGGAGGGGGGACTATCACTATTCAGATTGCTTATCTGAAGGAGTGAGTAGTCTATCGTTTGTTTTTTTTTTAGTCCGCCGGACATAGAGTCTGGCTGGACTCCTTATCCCCCCCACATGGGGGATTATACTATCTCGGGGGGGGGGGGGTGGGACAGTTTTGGGGGAACAATTTACTGTTCGGATTAGGTGGTAAAATAATCATTTTGACCATCTACTATTTAATTATGTATTATATTTAGTAAAATTCAATAAAATTTAAATGTCTCAATTTAAAAATAAAATAATTTTATTTAACTTTTTATTGATGTTTTATTTATTTAATTTTTTAAAATAATTTTTTATAGATATTTTATTTTAAAATTTTGTTTAATAATAGAGCTTTCACGAGTAGTAATGGGTAATTGTATCTTTGGAACCATTTAACTATTATATAAAAGGGACTGAAAACCAAAGTTACTTTAAACGGAGTAACTTTTTAATTTTTAATCCATTTTGGATTATATATTATTTCTCACATTTTTACATATTTTTTCAAAAAAAATAAAAAAGAGAATAAAACACTCCTATACCATATTGGGCTTCTACCACATTAAAGAGCATCTCGGAGCATGAACAAATTAGACTGTTCATGGGCCGAAAACTAAGCTTTCAATGATTGCTGGCCCAAATGTATTTGGTGAACAAAAATCTTGGGCTTGCCGTGCTAGATCATGGACATAATAGACAATTTATGCAACCTTTCATGCCATAGGGAATTTTATTAACTTCATGTCAAATAAAAAGGTTACAATATTTAAATAGGAAAAAAAACAAACTCTTTTTTTAAACGCTCACAATCAAAGGGGGAATGGAAGAGAATGAGAATGAAAGCAACTTTAGGCAAGGCCTTGATAATTAAAAATTAAATATTTTGTGAAGGTATAATATAGTAACAAGTAAGAGGACTTCCAGGAACTGGTACAGTGCATTTACCACCCTTTGGAAAGCCTGTGCTAATGCAATGTTTGTTGCAATCTGGAAATTTTGAGCATGGTCCCTGGTATAACAGCGTATCTGCTTCACCTGTCACAACAAAAAAAATAAAAAAAAATAAGAGAGAGAGAGAGAGAGAGAGAGAGAGAGAGAGAGAAATATATTTATTATTGTAATTTTTTTTTTAACTTTATGATTCGATACATAGAAGAGAAAAGAGAACACGTTCTCATATTTTATTTGGTTAAACTACATAAAAGAAAACAAAAACAAAAAAAACATATATTTCGTGTTGTTTTACCCAAATAAATTTTAATTGGTATCAATTTTTATTTCTTGTAGTTTTGTTATTACGAAAAATTAGTAATTTGTTGATTTCTGTTCTCTCTTGTTTTCTCTACTTTTGAGATATTCAAAATGAAGATTATAAGAGAAATTTTATTTCTTTTCCATTTCACACAATTTTTTCCTTTTTACTAATCCAAACAAATGATATGAATAAAAGAAATATATTTCTTTTATTTTCTTTTGAAATCACCCATTTTAAACAAGTTGTTAACATGTGTGTCCTTAGGCAAACATAAAAAAAAAAATTATTTTTATATATACACATACATATACGGACAGAAACACACTGATCAAGAATTAAAAGAGAAATGATATACCAGAAGTTGAAAGGAGAGCAATGCAAAGAAACCCAACAAAGAGGATGCTACTGGTGATGGAGGAGACCTTGCCCATGTTTTTCTTTTTTGGTGATGTTTCTTGTTTGTGGTCTTTGGCTATATGTGAATGAGTAATCTTATGGTTTTTATCCAATTTATAGTAGTTGGATCCTTTGTTTTGGCCCTAAAAAATTACATATATCTCTGGGGAGTAAATAGATATTAAAGAACCGGATTTTCAAAATATATATATATATATATTAATTTTTTTACCAAATATGCATATGGGTATGAGTATTTGGTATAAGTTTTGATTAAATATTTTAGGTCTCTAGCATTTTTGGACATTAAAAGATTACCATAGTGTACACTATATACCATATATGGGTCCCACATCCATGGGACCTATACCAATTTGGTAAAAAAAAATAATAAAATTTTGTGTATCCCATTACTATTGTGATAGAGACCCCACACATACATGACCCCTACAACCCCCACTCTCATCCCAATCACACATAATGTGGAGTCTACATATACATGGATGGACCCCACACACACATCAAGGGCTAAGATCAAATTGGGGTCATGAAACCCCTAAAAAAGGGAGTCCCAACCCCCACTCTCATCCCAACTACTCATAATGTGGAGTCCACACATACATGAGTAGACCCCACACATACATGAGTAGACCCCACACACACATCAAAGGTCAAGATCTAATTAGGGGTCATGAAACCTCTAAAAAAGAGGTGCCAAACATTTCTGTACTGTTTCTATTGTGATAGAAACCCTCACACATACATGACCCCACAACTTCCACTCTCATCCTAACCACTCATAATGTGAGGTCCACTCATACATGAGTGAACCCCACACACATATCAAGGGCCAAGATCAAATTGGGGATCATGAAACCTCCAAAAAAGAGGTCCCAAACATTTCTGTACTACTTCTATTGTGATAGAAACCCCACACATACATGACCTTCATAACCCCCACTATCATCCCAACCACTCATATATGACATGTAGTGTAGATTATGGTAATTTGTTAATGTTAAAAAATGTTGAGACTTAAATGTTAGAGATTTTGGTCTTTAGCATTTTTAGATATTTTACGTTTGTTTGGCCGATAAGGTTGGATGAGATTATTAGTGAGAGAATGGTTATTGAAGAGATTATTAATATGTGAATTGTTTGTGAGGAGATTAAGTAAAAGTGTATTTATTTTAAGAAAAATGCTTGAGGGCCCGAAATTCTTCAGCTCGAATTGGCTCGAAACCCCAAAACGACGTCGTTTTGGGGTTTCATTTTTTTTTTTATTCTCCTTTTTTTCCGCCATTTTCGACCTCTGTTGCAGAGGAAGAGGGAGAGAAAGAGAGGGAGAGAGAGAGGGGGGAAGCCCGTCGCTGATCGCCGCCGATCGCCGTCGATCGCGTCGCCTCCGCCGATCGCGTCTGCCTCGCCTCCGCCCCTCCTCCATTTTTTAGGCCCCCTCCAGTCCTTCCTCCCCCTCCTCCTCCTCCTCCCCCTCCCCTTCCCTCCCCCTCCTTCTCTTCTTCGTCTTCCTCCTCCGTTCTTCTCTCCTTTGAGTTCTGGAAAAAAAAAAAAAAAAAAAAGAGCTCGAGCCATTCGAACCGGAAGTGATTCGGGCCCTGTAGCGGTACTGTTATTTTAATAATAGTATGGGCGATGGTTAGTGATGTGATTATTAAATTATTTTTATATAAAATAAATAAAAAATTATTTATATATTAAAAAAAACTAAAACAAATATTAAAACAAACCGGTACAATTGGTAAAAAAATAAAATTAAAAAAATAAAAATTTTATATGAAATAGACTTATTCCACTCACTATGTGCTTAATCCTACCAAAAATTCAGCCAAGTTAATTCCTACTAAGGAGGATTACTGAGCCCCTTGTATTATTAATTCCCCTTCTTAAATCATCACCAAACATGCTATAAGTGAGATTTCCAGTCATAACAATTCAATCCAACCACCCACACCGGTAAACAAACATGACCTACAAGATTACCATAATCTATATTATATACCATATATATTATGGAGTAAATATGCATTACAGAGCAATGGAAATACATAAAATTTTACTTTTTTTTTTTTTTTTTTACCAAATTGGTAAGTTCCCACAACACGGATGTGAGGCCCACCACACCCAAATGAGCGTTTTGGTAAATATTTTAATAAAATATTTAAAATTTCTAATATTTTTGGATATTAAGATTATCATAATTTACAACACATATCAACCATGGAAGTAGTTAATACAAATAATTAATTTGCATACAGGTGGGATAATTGTATTGGGATTTATCATTTTAAGATCAAATGTCAATTAACTGATATTAATTATAAAAATATCTTTATGAGGGCATTGTTATGCAAGTCTAAAAATCATATCTAATTTTCAAGTTTAATGATGTATTAATCAATAGATAGGTAACACTCTCACTTATAGGGGTGTTCGTGGTTCGGTTACGGCCAGAGAACCTCTAATTTGCCATCTGTTCGTCGGATTGATGGATGGATGTGAATTGGTTTGACGGTTTAAATTTTTACAAATTTTGAGTATAATATAACAACTTGTTAATATTTTTTTTTGAATAACACTTCAATTTAACATAACTAAAAGATTATCAAATAAATTGTCAAATACTAATAATAAATACATATAAGAAAATTATTTATTATCAAAACTATTCACTACAACAAATTTGGGATTTAAAGACGAAACAAATTTGTCCCAAAATGTATATATTTCGTCACCCAAACTAATTACGATGAAAATTTTTCGTCACCCGTTTTGTTGCCAAAGCCTCGTCGCTAAAGGGTCTCAGAGACGAAAAAACAATTTCGTCATTGAAAATGACAAATTTGTGACGAATTTTTTTGTCTCCAATATGCTCTGTTAGCGACAAAATATTTTGTCATTAAAAGAAGAAATTAGAGACAAAAGTTTTTGTCATAAATATAAGAAATAGAGACGAAATAATTTTGTCACGTTTAATATAAACGAAGACGAAATTTTTTTGTCAAAGAAGCTACCAATAGAGACAAAACAAATTCATCATTAAAAATGATAAATTTGTGACGAATTTTTTTATCTCCAAAACACTCTGTTGAGAACATACTTGTAAGTAATTAGCGACAAAATATTTTGTCATTAAAGAAAGAAATTAAGACAAAAGTATTTTGTCATAAATATAAGAAATAGAAACGAAATAATTTTGTCACGTTTAATATAAACGAAGACGAAAATTTTTTTGTCAAAGAAGCTACCAATAGAGACAAAATCAAATTCATCATTAAAAATGATAAATTTGTGACGAATTTTTTTGTCTCTAATACACTCTGTTGGAACATACTTGTAAATAATTAGCGACAAAATATTTTGTCATTAAAGGAATAAATTAGAGACAAAAATATTTTCTCATAAATATAAGAAATAAAGACGAAATAATTGTCACGTTTAATATAAACAAAGACGAAAATTTTTTGTCAAAAAAGCTACCAATAGAGATAAAAACAAATTCATCATTAAAAATGATGAAACAATGTCAAAAAAAATTCGTCACACATTGAGTATACTTATGATTAACATTTGACATTTGACACAATACATAATTCATTAACATTCGACACAATACAACTATTCTAAGTTTTCATTCACAAGTCACATACATCTAGCATAACAATTTGAAACAATACATAATTCAGATTTACAGCATCAGGAAAATTGCTTAATCCACTAAGTTGCCTTGATAGCCAATCAAAAAGATCCTTGCGCCCTTCCGTGCCAAGCTTCGCATCCATCAAAGCAGTAGTGATGTAAGGCACCTAATAAAGAAACAGAATTGGAAAATTTATCAGAGAAGCATGATAAATAAATAAAATTAATTAAAAAATAAACGAAATAGAGAAATTGGAACCCAACCATTTTGTCGAGATGAACAGCAGCAAGCCAAGCATCTAAAGTAGTCAGAGTGCTTTCTCTCATATGTTTTTTATTGTCACCAAGGCATTTCAAAACATCTGACAGTATACCCTGCAAGAAACAACTTCCCAATATTAAAGTCAAATTTAAAGGACAATAGAATACGAAGTTAGAAGAAAATTTAGGTTTAGAGCAAACAACCTTGCTAGACTTCTCAACTGCAAGTCCCATTTATTTCACACTAGATTTATTTCACACTCAGCTTCAAGTGCACTTAGAAGAGCAGGTTTGACATCTGAAAGAAATCCCTTGATGTCTGCAACAACAGATGCATCTTAGAATTCTTATCCTTAACTCAACATATCCCTAGTTTTCACAAACCAAATTACAAGTTACCTAGACCAACATATATGTAAAGCACCAATTAGTTTAATAGTGGCATTTCTAGTGGCAGCAACACTGGATTGCAAACCTGTATCTTTGCAAAAATCAATTAAATCCTATAAACATGTACATCATATTGAGACAACTACCTGGCATAATAAAACTGCAACTTAATCAAAAAAGTTATCCAGCCAAATTCCTTAGAGACAACTAGCTGAGCAATCAAGCCCCTAGACACCAATACTACTCCTGGATGTTTAACCTAATTACTCACCATGTAGGCAAAGAACAACACATTTTTTTGGAAGGGGTCAGTCAAGCGCAACACATCTAACAATTAACAATTGAAACAGTTGTTCAAATTTCCCAGAATATTTTCAGCCTATTCAGATTGATTTTGTAGTTGTCTGTTACTATTCCTGATTAGGACATGCTTAGCTACTAACAATTTCTATGGATTTTGAATAATCAGAAGACCACATAAAAATAGACCGACCTAGTTACAAACTCAAGTTTCTCTAGGCCTAGTGAACAATCTATAGATGCTTATTTTCCCAAAAAAATGGGAAAATAAGCTCAATGATGATGATGATAACGGCACAAATTGCATCAATTGCTTCCCTTGGTCTGGCTTTTCAAAGTTCATAAAAATGTTTCATCTCTACTTAGCTGATGATGGTCACAATGACAACAACAAAAAACAATAATATCACTGGAGTGGAGTGTCATAACAGACCAATTTTGGCTGAAATGAAAATTGAAAGATATGAGAAACCAACTAAACAAGAACCCTCCATTCAACCTCAATGAATTGAACAGGACTTGTTCAATAAAATGTATGAAAAATAAACAATAAGGTATTAACAACCTCATAAACTGGAGTGTTATGCTCAAACATGATAATCATAGGAAACTGTTAAAAGAAGGTACATAAATAATGGAAAGGGAATAGAAACAATTAGCAAATTTCATGGTTAGCATACATGCACATCAATTGGATTTGGATTTGCTCCGGTTTTTCAATATTGGGGTTGATCTTTGGTCCCTAATTCTAGTTCTATCCTTGAAGTAATAGAAACAATTAGCAAATTTCATGGTTAAGTGTGGATTGGTATTCAAGTCCTGTAAGGAAGATCAAGGACAATTGTTGGCATTTATTTGTTGAATTGAACAAGGACAAGTATAAATTGAACAAGCTATAAAACAGAGAAAGTGTTGTGAAAAAACTTGGATGGGAATCGAAGGAAGTATAAATTGGACGAACTGCTGAATAAGACAGAAAGCGATGAAGATAAAAATGAGCAAAACAATAATTAAAAAAAAAAAAAAAAACTTATAGAGAGCCAAAGAGAGGAGGTGCTTGTGTGTGTGTTGTGTATCTCCTTCCCTAACCCGTGTGTCTCTCTCCTCCTCCTCTCCCCAACCTCTCTCTCTCTCTCTAAACTGTGTGTATGTTTTGTGTTAGCCCAGAGCCCCTGTTCTGTATGTGCTGTGCGTGTGTTGAATGTGGGTGTATGGTGTGTATGTGTCTGATGTGTTGGGTATGCCGTGTGTGGTGTGGTGGTGTGTGTGGTCTCCTCCGTGTGTCCTAGAGAGAGGAGAGAGAGAGATTGGTGTTGTGTGTTTTCCTCTCCCGTATGTGCTGTGAGAGAGGTGGGTCTCCTGGCAGAGATTGGTCCTTTGTTCATCTCTTCATCCCCGAACCAACTCACCCGAGAGAGAGAGAGAGATTGAGTGGGTGATGAGTGGGTGTGTGTGTTTATGGTGTGTGTTGTGGGCTGTCAGTGAGGTGCCGAGAGTGGTGGGTGTGTGAGTTGTGAAGAAATCGTGGGTGTCGTCTGCCGAGAGGGAGAAGAGAGGGAGCCACCAGTGCATCTCCTCTGTCAATGTCTAAAAATGGGTCTGTGTTAGAGAGAGAGAGAGAGATAGCTGAGAGAGAGAAGAGGTGCCCCCCATGTGCCTTGTGTGTCTTGCCCCTTTGAATGGTGTTTGGGTCCTCCCCTTTTCTTTTTTAATTATCAATACCATGCTGGCCGAGCTAGAGAAATCAAACGAGAACAACATACATATTTGTTTATTGTGTATATGTAATTTTCAACAACACAATTAGGGGTGGAAGTTAAGTGAGAGAATTGAGATCGAGTTTGGAGTACCTGAAATTGGGATGATTGAGATGAATGCTTTCAGCTCCGTTCTGGGTTCGCCATTTGCAGGGTAGAGAGAGAGTGACATAGAGAGATCTGAATTCTGTTTGGTTCGAAAGTTTTTGATTTGTTTTCATATGAAATTTGAATTTTTTAAACGACCGCGAAACTTTGGCGGTAGACTTCGGGATGAAAATGCCCTCAGCTTAAGCTCTTTGTTCTGACCGTAGGATTAGATATACATTGATAAGAGATCTGATTCCAAAATCAGTATGGTTGGTTTGATTTTTTTGGATTAAGTTTTTTGAAAAATGAGTTTTTTTATTTTTTTGTTTTTTTATTTTTAGTGAATATTTTTAAAATTTTAAACATTTTTTTTTTTACTTTTTTAGATGCACATTACTCAGATGTATCTAAAAAGTAAAAAATTTGTGAAAAAATATTTTTAAAAAATAATAAATATATAAAAATTCAAAAAATATACGGAATTCTCGTATATTTTTATATTTTTTGTATTTAGTAAATTTTTAAAAGTTAAAAAGGGTACTGTAGTTAATAAATACTGATCAGGAGATTTTGACCAAATCAATAAATGCTGTTTTTTTTTTTAAATAAAAAATTTAGACACTACAAGAAAACACACTTTTGGCGACTAAAATATTAGTCGCCAAAAGTACAGATTTTAGTCGCCAAAAGGATTTGCCGACCAAATACTTTGGTCGCTGGTTTCGTCGGGGATATGTGGTCGCCGAAGGTTTTAGCGACTAAAGAACCTTTAGTCGCCAAAAGTACTACAAAATTACCGACTAACGCCTTAGTAGCCAAAAACTTACAGCTATTAGCGACGAAACTACGATTAGTCGCCGATGACTCACATTAGCGACCAACATATTACTCGCCAAAGGGTCTGTTAATTTGTTTACCTCAGTTCTTTAGCTACTAAATTCTTTGTCGCAAAAAGTATAAATCTTTACGGCGACGAAATATTTTGTCGCGAATACTATTATTTCAGCTACTAAATATTTAGTCGCTGAAAGTGTCACTGTTGTTTAGCTACTAAATTTTTTAGTCGGGTATGCCTTTTTTATTAAGTTTTGGCGACCGAAATGGTTTGTCGCCAAAAGTGTTTTTATTTGTTTTGGCGACTAAAATTTTTGTCGCCAAAAATGAATTGATTTTTAGCTACCAAATGTTTAGTCGCCAAAAGTATTTCAAGTTGTTTTAGCTACCAAATATTTAGTCGCCAAAAGTGTTTCAAATTATTTTAGCTACCAAATATTTAGTCCCCAAAAAATTTATTTCTTTTTTCGCTACTAATTGTTTTGCCATCAAAAACATCATTTTATATTTTTATTTTATTTTTTTTCATTTGAATAAATTTTGTTAGAATATACAACCTATTCCGTATTGCACGTTTCACTTACAACCATCAAATACAAAAGAATACCTACTAATGTAAACTTATATAGAAACCAAGTATATATATTTCAATTACAAATAATAACGTCATACATTTTAAATACGTTACCAAAACAATGTCCTTACACAACATTTTTACTGTACTACGCATTGTAATGACCATTTGCCAAGGTACAAATTACCATGGTAATATGTACCATAACAAAAGGTAATGTACGTATATATCACCTGAGCAATTAATACATGTGGAGCAACAGCAAATGTGAATGATCTATGTACCCCGTCATTCATTCTATACAATTAGAGCAATTAATAGAAGCTCCAAAAATACTAGGTACCCCGTCACAAATTATATGTACGATTGGTCCATAGTGCACACAAAAAGTATAGGACGACAAAAAGATTCCGAAATTTGCAAAACTGTGCATGATCTTCCGGACAAAAAAAGAGAAGATCCACGTGTCAATGCCAAAAGCCATCTACACAACAATAATTACACACTTTAGTTCCATTGTAAACAAAAAGTTATAGCCATCTACCCAACAAAAATTACACACTTTAGTTCCATTGTAAACAAAAAGTTATAGCCATCTACAAAACACAAATCGCAATGACGTCAATTGTAATTGAAATTGTATGTAACTATAGTTTGAATTTACGAATTTCAATATACTTTCTTTACACTTTAAATAAACACACTGTATGACCTTATATTACAAGCGATTTTGGTGACCTCCTCAAAATCAAATGAACTTGAATTTGAAGAATAATTTAGAACAGTTTATAACAATTCCTACTGTGGGGTTGGAATACAAACAAATCGATTCCGACCCCATCAATTTTTTTTAATTTTTTATATTTTTGTTTTGACATGAGGTCCTCCATAACTAAGTTTTTTTTGCTCGGTTTCAATGGAAGAAGCTTAAAGCAATCAATGGTTGCCAGGCTTGGCCCCGACAATAGAGGGGAGCAACACCTCTGGCGGTTTTGACATAGGTGACATAGTCACTATAATGCATAGTACATAGTGTACTCCAATAACGGGTCAGTCGAATTTGTTTTCGGAGTGATTCAGTTATGGTGCCAAGCCTCTATGAAGGGGTCAGTTATGGTGCCAACCCTGATTCAGTCATGATTCAGTCGAATTTGTTACCAATCAAAACACAATGCTTTATGTGGCAACTAGTCACATATTCAAGATGGAGCTTACCATGTCCCAAATCTTTGACAAAGTAATTCTTCCGTCTCCACATTCAGAGAAGGAATAACTAAATAATAAAATGACTCCTACTGTCCAACTTTGTACAAATAGGTTTCATCCGGTATTGAATAAATAATGCTATCATCATCATATTTATGTGTTATCTTTTGGGAGTTGGGGTTTTATCCCCTTCGTTGCCACATGATCAGATTATATTTGGCTTTCAAAAAAATTTAACGGTCAATGTAATTTTAATATATAAACCACATCGACATGATTTTCTACATGACTAATGTGTACCACTAATATTTACAATGGCCCAAATACAATGAATGAAAGTAAAAAGTTGGACAGATTTAATTACTGATAAAGTATGACACAAGAGGTATCTGCAGATCAGGTTTTGATTTCTTCAAATTTCAAGAAAGTTGGACAGATTTACCTGTAAGGTGCTGCACCCACTCAGCACAGATTAGAACCTTTGCAGCTCTTACCTACATGTAAAAACCTGCACATTGTCCAAAGCATGATGTAAAGTTCGACACAAAGCATTGGTTTTAATTAATGTTAATCCTCAATTATGCTCATTTGGTTTTAATTAAAGTTAATCTTCAATTATGCTCTAAAGTGCTGTCAAGCAAGACAGATTCTGAGTGAAATATAAATGATATGTAAATAGCATATGTAAATTGGGCATCATATGTAAATAGCATTTGAACTTGGGTGGGTTCAAATGGCAGCTAATTTAGTTCAATTTTTAATGCTTTTCATTACACCTCTACCCATCAAATTACATGTATGAATTAAAATTAAATTCAACACTATGTAATTATTGAACTAAAATTAAATTCAACACTATGGAATGGTTTGGTTTTCATACTTTGTGTCAAAACTGTCTAAAGTTCCAAAAGCCTCTTTAACTACTTTATATTTAGAGGTGAAGTCATGGTTGCCATACACACTTTAGTTTTTTTTGAAGCTTTACCTAACTGGACTGAGTGGCATATCAGATTTTATTGCAATATGGAGGGCACACTCTCATCATTGTTAAAAGATAAACAAGTGAATTCTTTACATAATCTTGCTTTATGCACAAAAGGCATTTAGCATAGCATGGTGGATTGTGATTCAACATGAGAAAGTTTAAAGAACAATAAAATAACATTCAGAATAGACACCATGGTAAATGTAGACCTTACGTGGCAAATCAACACAGAAACAAGAAGAAAAACAACACAGATCATCAGCCAAGAATTCAGACCATGACTGTACACCCAGACAGACAAAACAAAAACAGATCAGCACACCACTCAGAACTAAGCAGAACTGAGAGCAGATCATCAACATATGAGCAATGCACTTCAGAACTAAGCACAAAACTGAGTATGAGGCAGCCAAAAACTGAAAGCATACCAGCAGTGGAGGCTTTAGATGAAACAAGAAACTAATTCAAGCATCAAACAACCCAGCAGCAGAGCAGCCTAGTTCAGAAGCAGAACAAAACAGAATGACAACACACCAGCAGAAGCAGAACAAACACCAGCAGACCAGCATAGCAGCCTCAAACTGCAGCAGAGTAACAGAGTTGAATGCACACCAGAAAATGGTAGAATAAAAGCCAAAGCAACTTTGTGTGTTGGCCATGAATGAGACATCTAAATTTACATCAAATTTCAGGTGTTTTTTAAAGGGGGGCAAAAAAACCACTGAAATTTCACAGGTTCATGTCGGACATTTTGGTAATTTAGTATTTTTATGTTGCCTCTTCTTAAAATGGTAAAGGAACTTTATGTCAGTTAAGTGCTTGCAAGGGAGAGGTTGAGGTTCAACTCCCTCGAAGAGTTAATAATAACTTACTTTCGCCCCAAAAAATTAGATAGTGTCAAACCAAATACGGACCAAGTGCTGCAGTACTTTTAGATTGCGGTCGCAAAATAGGGCAGAGAAACATTTTCAAGCTTGTTTCAAGACCATGATGCCAAAATAAATTGCTAAACTGTGGATGGTGTGAACTTAAATCATAGCATAACTACAAAGAACATCACCATAGGTCAGAAAAGCACTAGAGACTGTTGCAATGGTAAAAGCTTGCTGCCAACCATGACAATTTTTTTTTTTAAAGTTTTGGGGAACAGCAACTTCATAGCATATGATGCTGGAATTTCCCGAGTGTGCCTTTCTTTTTTGCACTTTTCTATTTTATTTTTGGTGTGTGTGTGTGTGCACATGCGCGTGTGTGAGGTAATGGCCTTTTATTTTCATCTAGTTTACAAGCAGAAAGAGTCCTCATATTGTCATCCTTTATTCTAAACGACACTCAGAAGTCTAGGATAGTCAGGCAAGGCAAATGTATTGTCATATAGTTCAGAGATTGGGACAAGTAACAATAGCAATAATTTCACTTCCCTAACCAGAATTTAACTACTCAACTCATCTATGGGGACATTTTTATTTGTGCAAGAATGAAGTGAAACCATCCATCATGAGTCATGAAACTAAACTTGCAATTAGGACTATTAAAGTATCGCCATATGAAGAAAACTGGAGCCTGCAAAGAGCATCTAAAATTTCATGTTTGTGTACACATTTTGTAAGTAGACAAGTATGGTTTTTTGCGAAGTTAATTTTTTAAACATTTCTTTCATTGCAATACAAATTTTCCTTCAAGAAGCTAAAAGAAAAATAAGATTTTATAAATCAAATACTATATATCATTTTCAGATAGTGTTAAATTAAAACCAAAATAATGAAAAAATAACTTCTGCAAATAAATAAATGTGCAAGTTACTGTACTTCTCAACAACTGTGAATCCATATTGGAGAGATAAAGGTAACACTCCAACAGCGCTGCAAACTGCGAACAGTGGTCAAATATCAATCAAGCATCATATTAACCACATGATTTATGAAAAAAAGGCAATGTACTTACCACAATATCGACCACCAACCCAATCCCAGAACGCAAAAGCATTATTAGGGTCAATCCCAAACTTTTCTACAAGCTGCACAGAAGATTAAACAATACAGATGAAGTCATATGAGTGAAGTTAAACTTTTAGTGGATCAATTTTTATCTAATCATCTTTTAACAATTGAATTTCTTTCAATAGCATATTTACCAAAATTATATGAAAAGGACAGAGTTGACTACTGATACAAAAACCAAGAGCATAACACATGTTTTATATAATCAAGAATATTCAGCAAATAAACAATCAATATCAAAATTCTTATGTATATGCATTTAAAACAAAGAAGCACAATGGATTAGGAAATGTTTGTCAACACCAAAGGAAATCGTTCATGAAATTGGGAAATGTTTCCTGTGTATTGTAGAGAGATGTCAAAACGGTCAAAACAGCACAACGCATTACTCATCCCCTCTAAACTTCTACATCATTAATCCCATTTGACCTCACCAAGTGTAATTTTAATGCAGGGTCATTTGTTATACATGAATCAGATCCAGTAAAATTGTACTGTCAAAGAATGACTGGCTGTTTGCCTATTTATATAAAGTAAATAACTAGAGAAGTATAACAATGCCAATGAAGTGAACCAAGCACAGACCTACTGGGGCTCACTGAAGGCCAGCTAACATGGATTCATGAATTCACCTTTAACCCAACTTGTAGCTGCACAATTAATACACAAAACATGCATGTACGAACATATTCATACTCAGGCAGCTAATAGCATATGTAAATTGGGCATCATATGAAAATTTTCAGGCGAAACAAGTTTACCAAATAAGTGAAAGATTGACAAATGTAAAATTGATTTTCAAATGCTGTAGCTCAAAGCAACCTGTTAAGTGCTACTAGAGAAGCTAAAGGAGGTGAAGTTTGAAGAACGGGAATATATGCACTTGTTTGATAGTAGAATGCTGTGTAAAATGCATAATTCTGTAATGTATTTCCAAGGCTCCAAGGAAGGCAGTGTAGGTAGTGCACATAGCTGCCGAAACTGCCTCCTGCCTCCCTTAGGAGTTATAACTTGTATTTTATTTATTAAAGTGCATGGATCAAGTTGATCAACTGGAACTATTGAGAGCAATGTGAAATTTAAGTCAAAGTACAAGGGTTAAAAGTGTAATTGACCCTAAAAGTCTGATCAAACTTGTAATTAACCACTTCCAGTTTTTGAATTTAATACAAAAAAAGCTACACCACACACTTTAACACATACTTTAAATAAATTAAAACAAAACAAAAAAACGTGCGCACTCATCATAGATAGCAACCCAATCCCTTTTTGCACCATCTGACTTGGGGTCAAGCTTCTGAAGATATTCTGCTATCACCTGGAATAACGAAATCAACAAAGAATAATGCACATTAAAATTGCCAAACCCTGAATGAAACAATTATGATTAGAGAGGCATGATTATTGGATAATGGAAGGAGAAGAATCTCACAGAATCTCAGTTTCCATTCACGGCATAATCACACTTCATAAGTAGGATAGAAAACTAAGGCTCTATTTATTTGTCAGGAATTCCACATAGAAAAATAGTGTTCAAAAAAGTTAATTGAAGTAAACAAAATGAAAAGAAAAACAAAAAAAATCTTAGCAAAATCAATATTCCATCAATCATTTAGTTCAAGGTAAAGTTCATAAAATTAACTTTCAACTTCCTATGATGCATAATCATATCTTTTATACAAGAAAGGATTTAAAATGTTTCCTACAAGAGAGCAGTTAAGATGGGGTCCACATTCCACACTTTTCAACGGCCGGTGAACACCATTCTATAAAAAGAAAATTGTTTTTGTTTTCTTTTCCTTGTCTTTTCAGTTAATTAAAAGCAGCCTAAACCTAACAAGAAAATGATATTGAAAGCATGTGTGCATGCTATCTATTAAGCTTGCCTAGCCAATGTAAGAATACAAGGCATGATACTGCAGAGTTGGAGCTAAAAGAAGGCAAATGCATTATGACTTAAAATGTCACTCCTACAAAATAAGCATTGAGAGGAGTAGAAAAATAATTTCAATATGTCGGCAGACTAACCCTCAGGTTCTTTAGATCAATATCAAAAAGATCCTTGAGACCAGGCCTTTGTACTTTAACAACAACTTCCTGCCCCTTCAGTTTCGCACGGTGGACCTGACCTGCATAAAGAGAACAAAGTAATCTCCATTTCATTTCCTATTAGATAAAACAAAGTAAGGAACTGAGTAACCTGTTTGGAATACCCAACGATTGAAATAATATATAATATCATCATTAAAAGGATTGAAATAATATATAATATCATCATTTCATACCACCAATAGATATTGAAACACATTGAAAAACAAAATAGAAAACCAATTTGTAATGCACAATGTTTGTCCAAATCAAATTAGTTTGAGTTTATGTCCTCCTATGAGATGTAAACCAAAAGAGTCATGTCGAAATCAACAATCCAAATCGGGAATCAGAAATCCATAAGCCGAAATTCCAATCAAACACATTGACGAAATCAGACAGAACTGACAAAATAGAAAACCCCTAACATGCATATACAAACCCTACAGAAATGGGAAGAGATGGCGAGACAGAGATAGAAACACACAGACCCAGATCGCGACAGAGAGGGAGAGAGACGCGAGACAAATACCTGTAAGTGGTGGGGCCGATTTGCAGCGGTCGTGCTGGCGTCCGCCGGTGGCCAACGATGGTGATGATCGGCGGTGGTGAGCGATGGTGAGGTTAGGTGTATCGAGTGCTGGGTATGTTGGTGTGTGAGTCAAAACAGAACAAAAAAGGTGAGTCTGTGTAATTTCATCCTGGGGCGCGAAGATTAATTACTTTCCCTCTAAAAAAATTTCGAACTTTTGGCGACTAAATGGTAATTTGTCGGCAAATATCACTAACAGCGACTAAAAGTTAGTCGCGAAAAAAGTATTATTTGGCTACTACATTCAAATTTCCGTCGGCAATAGTTAACATACAACGACTAATTTAGCTTTAGTCGCCAAAATATCATCAACATACACCCATTTTTTCGCGACAAAAATTTTTGGTCGCAAAAATCATACTATACGGCGACTAAACGAAATTTTGGTCGCTTAAAATGTTGTAAACAGCGACTAAAGCTCAGTTTAGTCGCCAATGAGTCAATATGGCGACTAAAGTAATTTAGTAGCTAAATATGCTTAACTAATACCGACAAAATGAGGTTTTTAGTCGCCCAATATAGTGTTTTTGGCGACTAAAATTGGTTTGGTCGCCAATTTTAGTCGCCAAAGGCGCAATTTGTTGTAGTGAGAATATTAAGATTGTGTGTATTCATACCGATCAGTGTATTTATACCAGTCAGTGTGTACTCATACTAGTCAGTGTATTTATATCAATCAAGGTATTCATACCAGTCCAGTCAGTGTGTATGTTTCTTTCATACCAGTCAGTGTATTTTATACCAGTCTGTGTTTGGATTGTTTTATTTGTTTTCTTACGTTTTTATTCAGGTCAGTATGAATCAATGGTCAATTCAGAGTTCAAATTTAATCACTCTCAAATTCAATCAAACAAAAGTATTTTCAAATTCAGAGTGATGTGCCAGTCACGCCATTGAGATACAAAACTGAAAATTTTTATACAGTCAGGGGAGGACATCCCCGATTACAGAGACTCCAAAAAAAAAAAAAAAACAACAACAACAACAAAAAACAAAAAAAAAAAAAAAAAAAAAACCCAGAAAAATAAAAAAATAAAAAAAATACAAAGTCCAGAAAAAGAAATAAAAAAAAAAAACAGATCATTGTTCTTCTTCTTCTTCTTCACCGGTGCCGGCCACATGCCAGCTTCAGTTACTCGGCTCTTCCGTCGCCGAGCTCTTCCTCTTTTTGTCATCGGCCTTCGAAGGCCCTGCCTTAATGTTTCCGGCAAAAGAGTTCACTTTTCGCCGACCATCAAAGGAAAAGTACGACGGCGCTCCGAACTGGTCCAGACAAATGGTCTGTCGTTTTACCTCTCTACTCTCCATGGAGGTAGTCTTCCGTTTCAGTTCTTTGTTCTCTGCCTTCAGCGCACAAACCTCCGCTCGTGCATCCCTATACATCTGCTGAAGCAGATTAAGTTGGGCATTAACCCGATGTAGCTCACTCGTCCGGTTTTGTAGACGGTGAGACAAATTAGTGACCGCGGCCACTGTTTCCATACACGACTTCAATGTGAGGTGGTTAGCATCAATATCAGTTTGAGCAGCCATCACTTGCTCAACTGATAATGTAGGAAGACTGGGATAAGTAAGAGCAGGGGCACTTGGCCCAGAGGAGCTCGATGGATCATTAAGATCCGGAAACAGAGAGAGAGGGCGAGACGAAGCCATGTATAAGAGAAGAGAAGAAAGAAATGGCAGAAAAGAAGGCAGTCACAGAAGAATGGCCGAAAACAGAAGAGAAAAAGAAGAAGGAGGAGGACGATGGAAGAGCGATAATGGAGAAGAAGAAGAAGAAGAGAGTCGTTAAGAAGAAGAGAAAAGAGATACTGAAGAGAAGAAGAAGACGAGAGAGAAAGACAAAGAGAGGGAAAGGGTCGAGGCGAGTGTCGATCGAGGGGGCTGCTTTTGTCGGCCAGCCGACACAAAAGCAAGGCCCGCGTGTCAAACGAGGAAAGAGACGCGGGAGAGTTGTGTATACATATATGTATATATATTATATAGCTATGTAATATATATATTTGTTTGAACATTCGAGTCGTAGGTGTGGCTTAGGTTCAGTGGTTTAGCCTAGTGGGTTGAGGGTTCGGAGAGCCCAAGCCCGAAGTCAGGGGTTCGAACCCCACATCGAGTGTTTCTTTTATTTTGTTTTCATTTTATGTATAAATATGTCTTATATATTTGTTTGAACATTTGAGTCACAGGTGTGGCTTGGGTTCAGTGGTTTGGCCTAGTGGATTAAGGATTGAAAGGCTGAGCCTGAGGTCAGGGGTTCGAACCCCACATTGAGTGTTTCTTTTGGTTTGTTTTGGTATTATGTATATATATGTCTTGTATAGTATATATATATATATTTGTTTGTATCCTTAAATACCAGAACAAAGAATTTATTATTGGTGATGAAATATTTTTGTCTTCCACAACTTAACCTTATGAGACGAAAAATATATTCGTCACGCAATCAATTAGAATTTATTACTGACGAAATATTTTCGTCTTCCACAACTTATTCTTCTGAGACAAAAATATATTTGTCGCCTATTTAATAGGAAGATGAAATGACATTGTCTGCATGATGGAGTGTTTATAGGTGACGAAATATTTTCGTCTTCCATTACTTATCCTTCCCAGACAAAAATATATTTGTCGCCTAATAAATGGAAATATGCAACGACATCGTTTAATAGGTATGGAATTTATTGGTGACGAATTACGTTCGTCACAAAAAAAAAAAAAAAAAAATTTGTGACAAAAATGTTCGTCTCCAGTGAGCTAATATAATTCGCGCCAATGCAAATGAAATTGGCGCCTCATTTTTGCAGACGAAATTTTGTTTTCGTCTCCTATACTTTTGAGAAAAATTAAAACAAACGACAAAATTAATATTTCGTCATCTTTGGGTTAAATTTTAAGACAAAAAAAAATTTCGTCACCAAATTTTGTCACAATACTTGTGAGAGAGGAGACTCAAGTGCGAGAGAGAAATGAGGATTTGTAGAGGGTGTCTTTTCGGGTCACGACTTTAGTAGTTGTGTGTGTGTGAAAGTAAGTGATTAAGGTAAGAGCCTCTCTTAGTTTCTGACAACATTTTAATAAAGAGAAATAATTAGTGAGAAAATATTTTCGTCTCAAACTCATATGTTCATTGCCTAATCAACAAAAATACAAAAACAATGTTGTGTGGGGATGGAGAATTTATTGGTGATGAAATATTTTCGTCTCCTTCAACTTAACCTTATGAGACGAAAATATATTCGTCGCACAATCAATCAAAATGCAACACGACACATGAAAAATTTATTAGTAACGAAATATTTTCGTCTCCCAAAACATATCCTTCCGAGACAAAAATATATTTGTCGCCTAATTAACAGAAAGATAAAATGAGCGTGAAGGGTTTATTGGTGATGAAATATTTTCATCTTCCATAACTTATCATTCCCAGAAAAAAATATATTTGTCACCAAATAAATAAAAAAATGAAACGACATCGTCTAATAAGTTTGGAATTTATTGGTGACGAATTCCTTTTGTCGCAAAAAACTTTAAATTTTGTGACAAAAATGTTCGTCTCCAATGAGCTAAAATAATTGGCGCCAACAAGAAAAAAAATTGGTGCCTCTTTTTTTCTGACAAATTTATTTTTTCGTCTCCTATAGTTTTGAAAACAATTAAAAGAAACAACAAAAGTAATATTTTGGTCATGTTTGGGTTACATTCTAAAATGAAAATAAATTTTATCACCAAATTTTAAAAATTAATTATTGAAAACTCCATACTAAACAAGGTAATGTTTTCTATTAATTTTGAAAATTACAAATTTTTTATTATTTGTTTCTCTATATTTTTTCTCACAAAAAAAAAAAATAGCTACATTAATTATCTTTTTTTTTTTTTTTTGGAGAGAGGTTTTGACCTTCGATTTTTCTGAAATGGGTGTTCTAGACGAAAAGGATAGAGTTGGTTCAGACAATGAGAAAAAGTGCTTGCGTGCAAAAGGGGCCTTCACTGTGAGAAAGAATAGTGGGTTTGCATAGGGTGCCTTCTTGGATAATAGCTTCAATGTTGGCATGCACAAAGGGCTTAAGTGTGAGACAGAAGAGATAGGCTTTAGCGCGAAATAGAAGAAATGGTTTACAGAGTATCTTCTTGAGTCACGACTTCAATACTTATGAGAGAGGAGTAGACTCAAGTGCGAGAGAGAAATGAGGGTTTGTAGAAAGTGTTTTATTGGGTCATGACTTCAAGGTCCGTGTACATGAAAATGAGTGATAAGCATCAGAGTGTATCTCTTGGGGTCACAGTTCCAATGCTTTGAAACACAAAACCACGGCATTTTAATATAGAGAAATGATTAGTGATAAAATATTTTTGTATCCTTCAATACCAGAACAATGAATTTATTATTGGTGATGAAATATTTTTGTCTTCCACAACTTAACCTTATGAGACGAAAAATATATTCGTCACGCAATCAATTAGAATTTATTAGTGACGAAATATTTTCGTCTCCCACAACTTATTCTTCTGAAACAAAAATATATTTGTCGCCTATTTAATAGAAAGATGAAATGACATTGTCTGCATGATGGAGTGTTTATTGGTGACGAAATATTTTCGTCTTCCATAACTTATCCTTCGCAGACAAAAATATATTTGTCGTCTAATAAATGGAAATATGCAACGACATCGTTTAATAGGTATGGAATTTATTGGCGACGAATTACGTTCGTCACAAAAAAAAATTATATTTTGTGACAAAAAATGTTTGTCTCCAATGAGCTAAAATAATTTGCGCCAATGCAAATGAAATTGGCGCCTCATTTTTGCACACAAAATTTTGTTTTCGTCTCCTATACTTTTGAGAAAAATTAAAACAAACGACAAAATTAATATTTCGTCATCTTTGGGTTAAATTTTAAGACAAAAAATTTCGTCACCAAATTTTGTCACAATAGCCCAGATTTCTTGTATTTTTTATTGATTTTAAGCATTTGGTGACGAAATTTGGTTTTCCTCTCTAAAAATAATACATTTGGAGACGAAATTATTTCCTCTGTAAAATTTTTTACAATGGTGACGACAAATTTCGTCTCCAAAATGGCGCCAAATCTTCCACCAAATTTTCCAAGAGCGGGAAATTGTTTTGTGACGAAAAATAAAATTTAAAGACGAATAAAATTTTCGTCACCTATTGTTTTATTTGATTTTAAGCATTTGGTGACGAAATTTGATTTTCCTCTCTAAAACTAATACATTTGGAGACGAAATTATTTCCTCTCTAAAATTTTTTACAATGGTGACGACAAATTTCGTCTCCAAAATGGCGCCAAATCTTCCAAGGGCGGGAAATTGTTTTGTGACGAAAAATAAAATTTAGAGACGAATAAAATTTTTGTCACCTATTGTTTTATTTGATTTTAAGCATTTGGTGACGAAATTTGGTTTTCCTCTCTGAAAATAATACATTTGGAGACGAAATTATTTCCTCTCTAAAATTTTTTACAATTGTGACGACAAATTTCGTCTCCAAAATGGCGCCAAATCTTCCACCAAATTTTCCAAGGGCGGGAAATTGTTTTGTGACGAAAAATAAAATTTAGAAACGAATAAAATTTTTGTCACCTATTGTTTTATTTGATTTTAAGCATTTCGTGACAAAATTTGGTTTTCGTCTCTGAAAATAATATAATTGGAGGCGAAATCTTATTTTCATCACTAAAACATGCATATTTGGAGACTAAATATTTTTTCGTCACGCGTTTTCGTCACCATAGACCTTTTTTGTTGTAGTGATTTCATTACTTTTTTTTTATTCAAAAACTATTTAATTTGATTTTTTTTATAAAAATGACAAATTTAAATCTTATATTTTTCACACAAAAATGCAAAATATCAACACTTACCATTTGATAAAAGGATTTTCAAATTGAAAACAAATTAAAAACACAACAGAATATCTAAACTTTTTTTTATTTGAAAATACAAATAGAATATCTAAACAAATTGAAAACACAAAGTCTTACAAATTCCTAAGGGTGGTCGCGGTTTGCGGTTCGGTTGCGGCCAAAAGAACCTCAAATCCTTCATCCATCTAAAAATAGGCAGATTGAAAAAGATCAATCCGCAACCGTCCGTTCATCATCACGCATCTGTCCAAAATGCAATGAATCGGCTCAGTTCGGTTTGGTCGATTTTGGCGGATCAGAATATCCGCTGCTCATTGTAGACACCCCATTTTTGACCGTCCTCAAGACTTGGATGTGCTTGCAGGTACACCCAGCAACAAGTTTGATTGCTCGTCGAGCACTCGAATTTCGCAGCGGAACGTCACAGACTTGAGCTTTCCAAACCCTGTTTCATTTCTGCCCCATTTTTGGACCATGCTTTGGTCCCTCCCTAATGCTTGTTTTAGTGCACTGCCGGCCATGATCAAGGGCTGCCAGCCATGTTATCTGCCCTGCCGACCACAGATAAGCACTGTCGGCCATCCATGAGGCATTGCCGGCCACCACTGATGGCCGGCAGGCCACCATGTTTCAACAGATATTGTTTTAGATATTTTTGAGCCAGTTGTAGCTCATTGAGCCATCCTCGTGTATGGAGGGATGGAAAGCAAGCTCTAAGCTTGTCAAGCAAGCTTCTCCTTGCTTTGCTTATATAAGGGGAGGTGCCTCCCCCTTTACAGAGGTTCAAAAAGTTTAGAGACAAAAAATCTCTCTTTCTTTCTCTCTAGAGTTCTCACACACTCTCTCTCTCTATACTGTGCTCAATAGTGCTTTAAAATGTATTTTCTTCACACTTTTGCACTACAACACCTAGTAAAACACCATTACTTGTTGCTGAGGTACTTGAGGGTCTTGTTTGGACTCAAAAAGCTGGTTTTGGCTCAGAGAATTTGTTGTTTTGCTGTTGTGCTTCAAGGGTGAGCATGTTTCCCTTTTAAGCTTATTTTTGTATACCATGATAGCCACCTTTGCATGTTGTTTTAGGCTTGGTTGTTAACTAAAAAAAGTTCTGATTTTAAGTGTTAAAAATGTTGGTTTGAGTCCCTGTTGGAGTTAGGGGTGGTCTACCATCTTTCTTTGCTTATTTGTTAAGTTTTTAAGCCATCCTTTGAAGCTTTTGTAATAGCCTTTGCATGGCCTTTCTACCAGTGAAACTCAGAGGGATTTCAGTGATGGAAAGGTGGTTTTGAAGTCTAAAATGGGAGGGGGTGGTCCCCTCTCCTCTTGTTTTGCTTGCTTGCCTTGTTGGTCTCATACTTGAGCATGCTTTCTTACTCTTTTGTGACTTAGCTCAAGCATGATTTTGTGAGTTTTTGGACCTTCCATAACTCTGGTTTTGGTTGGTTTGGTCATTGGTTGCTTGCATCTTATACTTCTAGTGTAATCCTACTTGTTGGTCTAACATGCTTCATGCTTTGGTTCATCATTCTAGCATGTTTCGACTCCACTCTAGCATGTTTTTGGCATTTTTTTAGCATGCTTAAACTCTATTCCAAGTGGTCTTGGTCATGTATGGCTTGCTTTGTATAGCTATGGCATAGTTGGCTTTACTAGTCTTGAGTTTTGAGGCCCTTAGCATGCTATATTTGTGATGTTTGTGTGATATGGCATCATTTGATATGTAATTTCAGAGCATAAACTTTTATATTACTCTCATATTTATCACTCTTTCATTGTGTTTAAGAGTTATGCCCCTTATGCCTTGTTTGTGAGCCATCAAATGAGCATATTTTTCTTGCCATCTATGCTGCGAGCTTAGCATGTTTTTGCTACTGTTTTGACCTGCCTTAGGTCTATTTTGAATGGTTAAGGTCATTTGAGCATTGCTTAGTATGGTTGTGGTGTAAAGGGCCATGACTAGCTTTGAGTTTTGGGGCCTTTAACATGTTGTGCATGTGATGTTTGCATGGTATGGCACCGTTTGGCATGTAATTTCAATGCATATAGTGTAGTCGCACTCTCATATACTTCACTTCTTCATAACTTTTGAGGGTTGTGTATTATGCCTTGTTTGTAGCCTAACATGTATGCATGTTTGTCTAGTCCTTTGAGCTTCAATTTCAGCATGTTGTAGCCTCTGATTTGGCATGTTTGAGCTCTATCTAGAGCTGGTTTGGTTGTTTGGGCTGTGTATTGCATGCCTCTTGTATGATGCTCTTCACTAGTGTAGACACCCCATTTTTGATCGTCCTCAAGACTTAGACGTCATCATTTGAACACTCGATGATCATCCATGTTCGTGTTTTTGAGTTTCCGGAGGTCTCGGCCGCGCGCCTTGCCTCAAGATCTCTCAACTTGTCTGTTTTGTGCTTGGTTATGGACCAAGGACTTGTGTTTTTGCTTCTGAGGGAAGAGGGTGGCTTGTTGGCCATCCTATCAACCCATCGGCCAAGGCATGAAGCCATCGGCCTTGTTTTCTTGCCATCGGCCAAAAGTGTTGGCCGATCGGCACTTTTTTTGGTTGATCAGCACTTATGTTGGTCGATCGGCCATATTTTCTGGCCGAGCCCTATTCATCTGCTTTATGTAGATATTTTATGCCAGCTGTCATAGCTGGCATGCACAATTCACATCCTCTATACACGTGTATGGAGGGATTTGATTCAATTTCTTAGCTTGCTCAACAAGCTTAGGAATTGAACTTCTATAAAGAGAGAGCTCCTCTTCCCTTTTCAGAGGTTCAAAAAATTAGGGTTAGAGTGATAGATTTAGTTTTGTATCTATCTTGCCTTGATTCTTCATTTTGTGCTTCAAAAGTGTCATTTTGTCTTACTATTGTACACAAACACACATTAGAACACCATCCTCTTGGAGTTGAGGTCCCTTGAAGTTGATTTTAGTGTTCTTGGGTTGGTTTTGATCAGAGAAGGCTGCTGGAGCAGTGTTCTTGAAGTTGGTCTTCAAGGGTGAGTTCCTTGCTTTTAAACCCCCATTCTTGTTTTAGCTTTTAGACCTACTTGCTTATTGTTTTAAGCTTAACTCTTAACTGATAAAAGTTCTATTTTTACATGCTTTAAATCTTTGGTTAATGTAATGACCCCAAAAGTCATCCCTATTTAATTAGGGGTTAATGTGTTTTAATTCAACTATATCTATCGGAATTAAAGAATTATCTGCTGAGTTATGGCGACCTTTATTGTATCGGCTTGAAATTTTTCCATCCGCTCAAGCATGGGCTCATTTTTGACATTCTTAACAGTGTATTTGGAATGTTCTTACCTTATTTTGGGGTATTGTTTGAGGTGGTGGTATGATGGTAAAGTAAGATTGGACCAAAGAATATAATTCGGATAGTTAACCTACAATCAGCCGTCATTCATTTGCCCTTTTCTTTTTCCATACTCAGAATTTGAATGTGAGGTTGGAACCAATGGAAAGCTTGTTTCTGGGGCTTCAATTTGGACACAAGAACGACCTAGAACGGAGTCCCGATGAGAGAGTTATACCCGTTTGAAGTTTTCACATCTGTGCTGGAAGCAGAGCCGCACGTGCGGGGAATAGCGCCGCACGTGCGGGCTGTGCGGGACAGCAGCTCAAAAACGAGATTTTTGGCCCATTTCTTACATTTTCTTTCCCTCTCTTCTTCTCCCCTCTTCCATGTCCGAAACCCTAGCTCCCAAAACCTTGATTTCCTCCACTTTTCTCAACAAATCTACCATGGATCTTGCATCAAGGATGGAGAATAAGAAAGGGTCAATATTTTCAACCGATTGAAATTCGAATTTGTGGAGGATTCTTCTCAAAGCTTGCTTTTCTTGCTTGAATCTTGAGATAGGAGTCCTTATTCCCTTTCAATATTTGCATTCATGGATGGATTTATGGTATTTTGAGTATATAAATACAAAATCTATAGTTTTGAACATATTATGTCTAACTTGAGATTGGGGGATTTCGGGTTTACAATGTTGGGGATGTAATTGCTGGGTTAAGGTGATGGATTATGAACTTTAGACTTGTAATCAATGAGGAAATTGGAACAAAAAAATAATGGGTTAAGAAATTTGGATTTTTTCTTGAAATTTCTAGGTTTTTCTTGAAACCCTAGGTTGATTAATGATGATAACTAATGAATTGGCCAAAATTGAAGGTAGAGTAATGAAATTGAGGTATTGAATTATATGTGTTCAAGTTTAATTGGAATTTGGAAATGTTTGAAATGTTTAAAAATTGCGAATGAACTATGTTATGAACATTGTGATTCATGCTGTAATGTGAAGAGAAAATTGGGGAAATAATCTATTAATGATATGGATGATATGAACTCGGTTTTGGAATGTTGAAATGGAATTCAAAGATTTATTTTGAAATATGTTAAATTACAAATGGTGTTGATGAACTAAGTGATATTGACTTTGTTGGATTATGTTGTGTTGACTCATAGTGAATTGAATGGTGTTGTACTATGATGAATTATGTTTGAAGTACATAAATTGTGTAGGGTCAGCTACAGGGGCGGATCAAACACCTGAACACTGTGAGTCACCTCTAGAATCCGTGTGAGACACCTCTTGGGTTCATATATATGTTTCAAGGGCTTTCATGCCAATATGTTTCAAGGGCTTTAATGCCAATATGTTTCAAGGGCTTAATGCCAACCTGATAAGGGCTTATGCCATTCTGATATGAAACAAAGTGCTACCCGGAACTAAGTGCTACGATGTGAGTTACCTCTAGAATCTGTGTGAGACACCTCTTGGGTTCATATATCTATATGTTCAAGGGCTGTAATGCCATTATGATAAGGGCTTTATGCCATTCTGACAAGGGCTTCATGCCATGTATACAAGGGCTATATGCCATTATGTTTAAAAGCTTAATGTTAGTGTGTTCAAGGGCTTAAAACCATTATGACTCACGATTGGGGCCTAAGGCCATTTGAAATGAAAACAGGAATAGATTAACTACATGATCTTCGCATTTATTTATGCATTGTTATGTATTATGTTTAAATTGTGCATTTATGTATCATATTATTCACTGAGCTTGGCTCACCCTATGTTATGTCTGTTTCTGTAGGTAACCAACCAAGTGGTCAGTCCTAAGCCATGACGCTTGTCCTCTTTGGTCAACCTTTCCATGTCCAAGCCTAAGAGAAACTACTCTTATTTTCATGAAGTTTTGACGAACTTTGGTTTTGCATTCTAGTTGTTGGCCTAAAGTTGACATGTGTGCAACACTTCGTTCTCTAGTGTTTTTGATATATGCCCAATTACAGGGCTGGGCCTGTATATATGTATGTATATAACCGATGTTCAGGTGTATGTTTTAGATTTTATTTGTCTCTTAAAAGTTTATGATCCTGGCATGATAGTAGTAGCTCAATGGAGTTTGTTTCTATTGTCAAATTTTGATATTTAATGCTTCCGTTCAGGCCCCATATGATATATATGTATAACAGGTTAAGTGTCCGTTACTGAAGTGGTCATGCCCAAACTTCTAGGGGCGAGTTTAGGGCGTGACAAGTGGTATCAGAGCACGAGTTGCTATCTCACACACGGATCCATTGAGCTTTAGGATGTCTAGAAAAGACTTAGGCATCATTCGTGACATCCTTAGTGCATATGAAAGGAATTGATAGCAACGATAATGGTATATGTAATGACGCTAACCGCAATGGTTATTATTCATGTCTATTATACATTTCTTGTATATATTGTGATTGATTGCTCTGCAGAACATGGTAAGACCTGTAAATGGGATTAAATCAATAAAGTTGCGTAGCAGAAGCGTGGTAAGAATTCACGTTGAACGGTAAGACAAGTTATATGCCTATGACGAAGTGAAATGTGTGTTATTAATTGTGACTGTAGAATTGATAGATATCTGCGAAGCATCTGTTTAGATGACTTACTTACACGATTTAGTGCGTACATAAGATAATATGTGCGATGTGTACTTTCTGTAACATAGCCACATCCTCCTTATTATAACAATGTTTAAACCTGCGAGTTCGAGAGGTTATTGTAAGTTGATAGTTGCTAAAATAAGTTTTGCATGATACTTTGTAATGTGTTGAAAAGGACTGGCTGTGATAAAAAGTTATACATATAGTGATTCTCTTTGGAATTGTGCACAGAAGTATTTGATGGTCGAATAATAAGTTATACATATAGTGATTCTGTTTTGTTCATGCGTAATCTGTGATCTGTAATTAGGATTTCTTATAAGGAATGGTCGAATAATATGAAGAACCCCACCTATATGATGAGTCTGCTCATATGATACCAAAAAAAAAAAACTGATAAGTTACGACAAAAATTGGAATTTTGTTTCTGTATTTTAATGCAAATTGTTAACTAATCCCTATTCTATATTTAAAAAGGGGTTAAGTAAAGTTTATGACTAACTAGTCAATTTGAACTTATGACAACATGACCAAGTGTCTAATATGTTGCGAGAAGTTACGAAACTGTATGTTCTTTGTTTTGATACTATAAGGATGATATGTGATTACATGTTTTTAAATAGTAAGTATTTTCCGAAGTGATCAAAATGTTATGAACTTTCGACATGTTTATGACATGGTAAGCTTTCTGAATAATTTTCCAAAATGACTAGATACGCTACGAAGCTCCGAATGTTCAAGATATGACAAGATTTCTGAAAGAAATATTTTGCTATGCATGAATGAGTTCTTCATTTGATAATTTATTGTTGCATACTTGATGAAAGCTCTATGTTGAGCTTCAAGCTATTCTGTCCTATCTGTTATAAGTTGAATCGGAGATTGTTCTGTCAAAGTTTAAATAAGTTTAATGCTATTGAGAATTATTCCATCATCTGATATCTTTGAAAGGCCTGATAAGTTTCTGAGTAATATCTCTAAATAATGTATTGTATGTACGTATGAAGGGTTTGAAGAACTTTATTTATTACATATTTTTGGAAAATGTTTTTGTCCATGTTAGAAACATTTTACTACCTATGGAACAAGAATATAAGAATTTCTTGGTAAATGTATTATGTGCTTGATGTCATGATGTTGACTTTGAGATCTTCTAAACCAGCATGGATTTTAAATGAGTACTATTTTACTGTAATGTGGGAAGTATGACCATTAAGGTTTGATCTGTATTTGATTTTTACGAATCCTCTACTTTGAACATGTAATTTCTTGATATGAGATTTAAGTTGGCATTTGGAGTCTGTTAGAGATTTGATTTGAACTGATAAGTCTAATTCAGATAATGAACAAAGAGCCATGAAGTCGTTGATTTAGAACTTAATTGCTACGATGGGTCTAATTATTGTACGAAGTATATACCTTTGAAACACGATTATGTCGTGAATGTTTCCTTAACCTTTGAGGAATTATGATAATGGGGGTTATTTGTGAGTTTGAATTATGTTTGATAGTTTATGAGCTGCATGCAAACAAATACTTGAAATGAATTCATTTCTGAATACCCTTAAGTTGTTATATTATGTGAAAGATATGATTTGTGGAGTAATAAATTAAAATGTACAAGGTTATGAATAATGAAACGATGCTTTGATGTTAGTGAGTAGTTAGTAGAGATGAATTACTTGTGATTTTGGGAGCAAATTCCATCGGAATTGACTGTATAGGATTGTGAGTGGCCAAATGATTGAGGAATGTTATATGTCCTGGACGAAATTAGACTTGTGACAAGGTGAATCAAGTTTGGAGGACCAAACTTCTTAAGGTGGGGAGAATATAATGACCCCAAAAGTCATTCTTATTTAATTAGGGGTTAATGTGTTTTAATTCAACTATATCTATCGGAATTAAAGAATTATCTGCTGAGTTATGGCGACCTTTATTGTATCGGCTTGAAATTTTTCCCTCCGCTCAAGCATGGGCTCATTTTTGACATTCTTAACAGTGTATTTGGAATGTTCTTACCTTATTTTGGGGTATTGTTTGAGATGGTGGTATGATGGTAAAGTAAGATTGGACCAAAGAATATAATTCGGATAGTTAACCTACGATTAGCCGTCATTCATTTGCACTTTTCTTTTTCCATACTCAGAATTTGAATGTGAGGTTGGAACCATTGGAAAGCTTGTTTCCGGGGCTTCAATTTGGACACAAGAACGACCTAGAACGGAGTCCCGATGAGAGAGTTATACCCGTTTGAAGTTTTCACATCTGTGCTGGAAGCAGAGCCGCATGTGCGGGGAATAGCGCCGCACGTGCAGGCTGTGCGGGACAGCAGCTCAAAAACGAGATTTTTGGCCCATTTCTTACATTTTCTTTCCCTCTCTTCTTCTCCCCTCTTCCATGTCCGAAACCCTAGCTCCCAAAACCTTGATTTCCTCCACTTTTCTCAACAAATCTACCATGGATCTTGCATCAAGGATGGAGAACAAGAAAGGGTCAATAATTTCAACCGATTGAAATTCGAATTTGTGGAGGATTCTTCTCAAAGCTTGCTTTTCTTGCTTGAATCTTGAGGTAGGAGTCCTTATTCCCTTTCAATATTTGCATTCATGGATGGATTTATGGTATTTTGAGTATATAAATACAAAATCTATAGTTTTGAACATATTATGTCCAACTTGAGATTGGGGGATTTTGGGTTTACAATGTTGGGGATGTAATTGCTGGGTTAAGGTGATGGATTATGAACTTTAGACTTGTAATCAATGAGGAAATTGGAACAAAAAAATAATGGGTTAAGAAATTTGGATTTTTTCTTGAAATTTCTAGGTTTTTCTTGAAACCCTAGGTTGATTAATGATGATAACTAATGAATTGGCCAAAATTGAAGGTAGAGTAATGAAATTGAGGTATTGAATTATATGTGTTCAAGTTTAATTGGAATTTGGAAATGTTTGAAAATTATGTTTAAAAATTGCGAATGAACTATGTTATGAACATTGTGATTTATGTTGTAATGTGAAGAGAAAATTGGGGAAATAATCTATTAATGATATGGATGATATGAACTCGGTTTTGGAATGTTGAAATGGAATTCAAAAATTTATTTTGAAATATGTTAAATTACAAATGGTGTTGATGAACTAAGTGATATTGACTTTGTTGGATTATGTTGTGTTGACTCATAGTGAATTGAATGGTGTTGTACTATGATGAATTATGTTTGAATTACGTAAATTGTGTAGGGTCAGCTACAGGGGCGGATCAAACACCTGAACACTGTGAGTCACCTCTAAAATCCGTGTGAGACACCTCTTGGGTTCATATATATGTTTCAAGGGCTTTCATGCCAATATGTTTCAAGGGCTTTAATGCCAATATGTTTCAAGGGCTTAATGCCAACCTGATAAGGGCTTATGCCATTCTGATATGAAACAAAGTGCTACACGGAACTAAGTGCTACGATGTGAGTTACCTCTAGAATCCGTGTGAGACACCTCTTGGGTTCGTATATCTATATGTTCAAGGGCTGTAATGCCATTATGATAAGGGCTTTATGCCATTCTGACAAGGGCTTCATGCCATGTATACAAGGGCTATATGCCATTATGTTTTAAAGCTTAATGTTAGTGTGTTCAAGGGCTTAAAACCATTATGACTCACGATTGGGGCCTAAGGCCATTTGAAATGAAAACATGAACAGATTAACTACATGATCTTCGCATTTATTTATGCATTGTTATGTATTATGTTTAAATTGTGCATTTATGTATCATACTATTCACTGAGCTTGGCTCACCCTATGTTATGTCTGTTTCTGTAGGTAACCAACCAAGTGGTCAGTCCTAAGCCATGACGCTTGTCCTCTTTGGTCAACCTTTCCATGTCCAAGCCTAAGAGAAACTACTCTTATTTTCATGAAGTTTTGACGAACTTTGGTTTTGCACTCTAGTTGTTGGCCTAAAGTTGACATGTGTGCAACACTTCGTTCTCTAGTGTTTTTGATATATGCCCAATTACAGGGCTGGGCCTGTATATATGTATGTATATAACCGATGTTTAGGTGTATGTTTTAGATTTTATTTGTCTCTTAAAAGTTTATGATCCTGGCATGATAGTAGTAGCTCAATGGAGTTTGTTTCTATTGTCAAATTTTGATATTTAATGCTTCCGTTCAGGCCCCATATGATATATATATATATAACAGGTTAAGTGTCCGTTACTGAAGTGGTCATGCCCAAACTTCTAGGGGCGAGTTTAGGGCGTGACAGTTAAGGTCACTTTTTGGTTGGGGGTCATCTCCTCCCTCGAAGGCCTTGTTAGGTCTTGTTTTAGGCCATCCCTTTTGGCCCTTGTTTTAGGTTTTACATGACCTTTCTACCACTGAAATCCAGAGGATTTTCAGTGGTGGAAAGGTGGTTTTGGAGTCCTAAATAGGAGAGGGTCATCCCCTTTCCTTGTTGTATTGTATGCTTGCGTAAGTGGCTTATATTGGTAGCATGTTGGCTTAGCTTGTTTTAGCTTCATTTCAGTATGTATTAGGCTTCGTTTTGCCATGATACAAGACTGTTTTTGCTTGGTTTTGTCACTCCATGCATGCCTAATACACTTGTAGTGTAAATCACACAAACTAGTCTTATATGCTTCATGTTTGAGCATGTCTTTCTAGCTTATGTTGACTCCATTTTAGTGGGTTTTTGGTGTTGCTTTAGCATGCCATGACTCTGTTTTGGGTGGGTTTAGTTGGCTCTTACATGCTTCATGTACTTGTCATGCAATCCTCTCATTTGCCTTAACATGCATCTTGCGTTTAGACTACCATTATTGCATGTTTTGGCTCAACTCAAAGAAGCTTTTAGCCTTGTTTTACCATGCTTGAGCCTTGTTTTGTGTTGTTTTGATCATATATGCCACGCTTTGTATAGCCATAAGGCATTCTAGCTTTGTTAGCTTTGAGTGTCCAAGTCACTAGTATGCTTTATTTGGACTATTATCATGATTTGGCATCATTTGAAATGTTATTTCAGTTCATGTTTCATTCTCATATACTTGCACTTATCACTCCTTTAATGCTTTAAAGAGTTGATGTCTTATGCCTCATGAATGGACCATTGTGTATGCCTCCATGCTTAGGTCTTTGGGATGCCATCTAAGTGGGTTTTTGGGCTTATTTTGATATGCCATAACTCTGTTTTTCATTGGATAATTCATGCCATGTTTGGTTTTGATAGGTGTAGTGTAACACCTCTTTGTAGCCTTGCATGCCTCATGCCTTTTGGAGTTGTATTCTAGCTTGTGTCGGCTAGTTTCGAGCATGTTTTCGGTCTTGTCTTGACCTGCCTTGGGACTGTTTTGGATGCCCTTGATCCTTTGGGGCTTGATTCTTGTGGCCATGGTTTGAGTCCCTTGGCTAGCCTTAAGCTTTGGGCTTTCTTGTATGCTTTGCGTGCTTTGTTTAGTTGGTTTGACACCTTTCCATGCATGATTTCAGAGCTTACAATGTTTGTCACATGTCCATATTTGTCCCCTTTTAAGAGCTCTTGAAAGTTGCCCTCCTATGCCTAGGTGTTGGACCATTTACATGTGCATGTTTGTTTTGCATTTTCATGCTTCCAATTCATAACTTTGGCCACTGATTTTGGGCATGGCTGAGGTCTGTCCATCTTTAGTTTAAGTCCATTTACCATGTTGTTCAAAGTTGTTACTTTATATCATGCTTACATGCTTGTTGCATGCTTGTCATTTTGCATGTTGTCACATGCTTGCTAATTGACATGTTGTTGCATGCTCATCCATCTTGCCTTGCATGTTGTCACATGCTTGTTACATATTTAGTATATTATATGTTGTTGCATATTAGTTCCATTGCATGTTGTTGCATACTTAGGTTGCATTGCATTGTGTGTGCATTGCTTTGCCTCTTGATCAAACATGATAGAGGTTAAGGTCCCTTATGTGTTTTGTGCATTTCATTTGATATTGAATTGCACACTTGACTCTTTTGGCCATCATGCATTGAAATGCGCGATTAATGGTTCGGGGGTCGAGAATTACACTCCTTTGAGTCTCAAACATGATAAGGGGTGTAGCTGCAAACATTGTCTTGTGAATGCATTGCCATGCTCTGTTTGTCCTCTGTTGCAACAAAAGAGCATTTTACAGGAAGAGATGGCCGATCGGCCATCTTCAGTGCCGGTCGGCTGCAAGTTTTTGGCCGATGGCTTCATATTTGGTTGATGACTCGTTTATCTTAGCTGATGACTATGATTTTTGGCCGATGGCCTCCCACAGTGCCCTTGGTATGAATCAGAAGTGTGTTGGGAATTTTCACACTTTGCAGAGGTACAGAGCAGTGCAAACAGAGGCAACATGAGGCATGGCAACGGATTTCCGAGCAAAGCCGACCGAGTATGCATTTGTCCCTCTTCTCGAGGCCTCTTTACTGTTTTTTGTAGCTTAATTAATTTGTTAATTATTTAAGTGTTGTAATAATTAGTTGTAGCTAGTTATTCATTTGATTGTGTAATATTTAATTAGCTTGTTAGTTAGTTAATTAGATGGTTTGTATTATTCGTTCGGTCTCTCCCTCGAGAGAGCCAATTGGTGTAATAAGCGTGCGTGTGTGTGATGCATGTCTTCCAACCCCCATTTCTTTCTCCCTTTTACTTAACCGCTTACGATGGTTAGTTTTAGGGCATATTTCATTTAGCATCCTTATGCTTGCATGTTTGCATCCATTCATTTGTATTGCATGCACCAGGCTCAGCGCATCATACTAACTGCATTGTATTTCAATTCCTACTTGAATACATGTATCGAGTTGTCGCATCTCATATGCCATCTTAGAATAGCCGAGCCTATTTCTAGTTGCATTTTGCGTGTGTTGCATTAGCTATCTTAACATGAACTAGGATCATGTATTGATTACTAACTAGTTCTTTATTTTGGCTCGGAGTACACTGTAAGTGTTGCCATGACAACATGCTTGCCATGAGGCTAATTGCTTATGTGATATAACTGCCTAAATGCCTGTGGGTGAAGATTGGATTACTTGAATTGGAACGATTCATTGAAATCCGTGTTTTAGCCTACTTGCGAGTAGCAAACTTCAAACCATTTCCAAACAAACGGATATGCGATGCTTTGTTCCAAATTAGGCGATCTAGTCTATACTTGTGTGTTGTGCGCATCACATAGTAATTCTAGCTAATTAACCGGAATAAGAACGCATGTGTTTTCAAAAACAAGATATCATGCTTAGTACAGGTCGATCTTTGATCGGGCGAGCGGGGGTGCTCATTGCATGACCTTCCCCTCTCGTACCCAAGTTCCCGAGCCAAGGCAACTTTGGTGATGACGGACACGTGGCCTTAGACACGAGTCAGGGTTTCCTAAATTCTCCCAAAATAAAATATTTAGGTGGCGACTCTGTATCTGGCAAAGCAGTCCATGTTTGGCACTTCTTTCCTAAAAATCAGCTTGCCAAAACGATTTGTCGGATTTGGACTCTTTGGTGATTTATCGGTCTTGCATCGCACTTTGCGAGATTAGATTCAGAACCGTGACATTGAGTCTGAACTGTAGTAGCTAGACAACAAAACGAGATTTTCTCGGGAGTTCTCCGGGCGTGTCCACAGTTTCCGGCGACTCTGCTGGGGATTTAGAGAACCTGACTCGAACTCATGATATCTTGTTTTGATTACACTTATGTGTCTCTTTGCCTTGCATTTGCATTGGTGCGCCTTGGACACTGTGTTTGCCGTATGCTATTCCTGAACGGTTTGCCGGAGGCTCGCTTCGAGAAGCGTGCCATAAGGCTGATCGGTTGCGGGCTCTGCCACGACGGGAACACAAACCTTGGTTTTTACCGGGGCACCCTTTTTGACCATTCGACCTAGTGCATATCGGAATCCATAGTGACTACTCCAAACTAAGACAGGTTGCTTACCCGATTTTAGGTTGCTTGAAACCGCTACATGCATAGTGAAACCTTAGCTCCTGACAAGATAGGATAGGGAAACCCTACCTCTCCATAGGGGTGTTTTTGCTCTCATTTGCTTGCTATGTGCTTTTAGAGTGTGCCTCTACAAGAATGCACGTATTAGTTTGCAAGTCTGGATATCAGGTCTACAGAAATCAGTATTTAAGAATCAGTTATATCTGCGGGTATCAGATTCAGATTCGGGGCAGTGATTTGGGAATAGTGATCAGTGGTTGAGAACAGTTCATTCAGCTTGTGCTTGCCAAACTGTGTGTTGTCTTTATTTAAGCTGTTATGCTGTCCGTTTTTCTGGTCATTTTATTTCCTTATTATGCTTTATTTATCTTTTTGCAAGGTAGTTTAGCACCATTGCATCCAACCGGATAGATATTCCCCGAGCACTCTGGGTTAGAGGTCGTAGACTTAATCGATCTAGGGATCTGATAGATGGACAAGCTGTGTTCCTTTCTTTACCCCCGGTCACCAGACAGAGGTAAAAAATGCGCAGTGTATCGGTACAGTGGTCGCCAGATCAGTGGTCTACCCCACCAGTAAACAGTCAGGCTGAGGTCTCAGTTTCTATTGCAGGGACAGATATACCAGTTATTCAGTTAGATTAGCACAATATGGCAGGCTTGGAGGAGATGATGCGACAGCTCCAGGAGAGTATGAAAACCATGCAGCAGGACGCTGCCCATCAAACAGAATTTTCCATATGCCAGGCCGAGGTTATGGCCCAACAGACAGAGGTAATTACCAGGCTACAGCAGCAAACTGGAGCATCTGCTTCACATTAGGTTCCTTCCCCACCAAGAGTTCCCATACTCGGGGAGACAGCTAACGTCCAGGATGATACGGACATTCCAATCGGGCCGGCTGCGCCCCCGATCCTACCCTAGCTATCCAAAGCACAGACCAACCTACCGGATTCTCCCTTTGAGTTCGAGGTGGACCCCACAGCGTTAAAAGTGAGCAAGCTAGAAAAGCTGTTCAAGAAGTCTTAGGGTGTGAAGTCCATTCCGGACATTGAGGATGGGTACACCGACTCGGCCGTGACTCTGCTGGACTGATTTAAAATGCCGCACATAGACCGTTTCGACGGGTCTGGAGATCCTATGGTGCATCTACGGCTGTTCTTGGACATACTAAGGCCGATGGGCCTCTCCAGATTGCAAAAGCTTTCCTTGTTTGGCCGGACCCTATCGAGTGTAGTGGCTATTTGGTATGCAAAACTGGAGGACTCTGTTAAGAGGAACTAGGAGGAGATGGCCGAGGCCTTCATAGCTCAATACTCCTACAATACACAAATCAAGATCACAACCCGTGATCTTGAGACAACTAGGCAGGAGCCAAAGGAGAGTTTCTCCGATTTCGTAACCCGTTGGAGGGCCAAGGCCTCGATGATGACCATTAGGCCCGTTGACAAAGATCAGATTCGGATGGTTGTGCGTAACCTCCAGTCCAAGCTCATGCAGAAGATGATCGTTCTCCCCCTCCCCACCTTTGCAGATCTACATGAGATAGGGGTGCAGATCGAGGACGCTATGAAACAGGGTCTGATTGACCATGACAGAGAACAGCCCAGGAAGGCATTCAACCGCGGTACAAATGCAGGCACAAGCAGTGCTGCTGCGGCCAGATCTTCAGATGTGGGCATGGTCACCACCACCACCCCAAGAACCCTTGCAGCTACGCCATTCACCGGTGCGTCCGGAAGTAGCTCACAAACAACCAAGTATTCACCTCGAGGCCAAAGAACCTTCACTCCACTATACATGCCCCTGTCCAAAGCTTTGGAGGTTTTGATCAGGAAAGGGCACTTGAAGCCCCTAGAGCCGCGACCACTGCCAGATAAACTCCCTGCTTCCTATAACCCAACTAAGTACTGCGCCTTTCACCAACAGCATGGTCATGACACCGACCAGTGCTTTCGATTGCGTCATGAGATCCAGGATCTCATTGACAATAGGGTGATCGTGCCTCCGGAGAAGCCGAATGTCACAACCAACCCTCTTCCACCGCATAACCAAGCTCCACCTGCCAAACGCATCAATCTTATCCAAACTGGGGTTGTGTCATACGACCCTAGCATATATATCACCTCTTCTCACCTACCCAACCCGGAGGTGTTCATTCCTGACACCACTAACTTGTGCATGTTCGACAGCTCCCGAACCCGGCCTGAAACGGTGGTGGTGGCTATCGAAGATAGAACTAGGACGATTGCAGGGGCAGATGAGATTGATGATACAGAGTCTGAGGGGTCTGCGAGCTTCATGTATAACCCGAGCAGTTACATTAAATCAGCGGGCCAAGGTAGGCTGAATGTGGAATTGCCAGCAGAAGTAGAGACTTGTGTAGTACGGAAAGATGGACTTAATCAGGGGCTGGATGACCTGGTAGAACTGGAAGAGGACATTGCTAACTTTCAGTTTTTCAACGAACAAGATTCGAGAGACGTGACTGTCAACTGGTTTGGTTTGGAAAGGTCAGCAGAAGCTACCGGGTGGCTCAACGACGAGCCGGATGTTATTGAGTAGCCTCAACCAGAATAAGGTCCGTCAGGGATGGGGACATCAACAGTGGCTGGAAGGGCCGAAGAGCAGAGTGCATCGCCGGAGAGCACCGATGTTAAGAATTTTGCTCAGGATATGGGCAGTTTGGGAACAAAAAAAACTAAACAGCAGGCTGTACTGAAGCAGTTTGAGCGGGAAAGGATCGAAGATTCTGAGAGGACTAGAAAAGACAAAGCCCCTGTGGGAATAGAACGTGCTGTGAGCACAGGAATGGAAGGTGCTGTGGGCACAGGAATGGTTGTAACGGAGCCGGACAGGTGTCTGTCGGCTGCCGATGGCATGTGGTGGGAAGATGACAACCTATGTCTTGCCCATACCGATGAGGACTGGGGGAATAACCAGCTGGATGATACCTGGTATATTGGCGAAGTAGACCACATGACTAGGAGCGGGCGTTATTTCAAACCCCCGCACTTAGATCAACCAGGGGCGTCCGGAAAGGACAAGGAGGTGGAGAAGCAAAAAGATAAGCTGCTCGAAGAGGAGTCTATGCTGAAACAGTTGAAGAAGATACAGGCAGACATCTCCATTTGGGGACTACATATGGCTTCAAGAGTACATAGACAAGCTGTCCTTTCTGTAATGGACAAAGCCAAACTTTCAATAGACACCACGCCTGAGCAGCTGGTAGGATTGGTTTTTCTGGGAGGAGCTTCCCCGACGTTGACCTTTTCTGACAAGGAACTGCCGCCTGAGGGCGCAAATCACAACAAACCTCTCTACATCTCTGTGGAATGTAGAGACAAATAGATACCGGTGGTTCTTGTCGATACAGGATCCGCTATTAACGTATGCCCGTCGAGGACAACATATGCAATCGGGTTGAAGCCCGTGGACTTTGAGCCAACTGCCCAGGTGATAAGGGCCTACGACAATACTAGCAGAGAAGTGATGGGGACTGTGAAGATCCAGACACAGGTTGGTCGAGGACGACACGAGATTGACTTTCATGTCTTGGACGTTCCCGCAACCTTTAATCTACTCTTGGGGTGACCGTGGCTGCACCAGGTAAAGGTAGTCTCTTCCACCCTGCATTAGATATTGAAATACCCCCATGGGAAGGGGATGGCTATAGTTTTCAGGAATTCGTCAATTCATCTGCCGCCAAAGGTGTCTACACTGCTTCTAGAAATCGAACATGGCACGGAGGATGTGTTCCTGTCAGGATTTACCCTAGCCGAGGCCCGGGTCGTACAGAGCATTTTGGCTGTTGATTAGGGAGTTGTATGTCAGCGCACAGTCGATGTACCTCATGAACAAGCTTCAGCACATCCCTGGGATGGGACTAGAAAAAAGTGTCCGAAAGGGCATTGCAGTATCGGCCGAAGTGCCGCACAACCCGCACACCTTTGGCTTGGGTTATCTGCCCACCAAAGAGGACTGGGTGAGAAAGGACAAAGAGATGGTCGGAAGAGCCAGAGCCAAGCAGACCGGGAGGCATTTTGATTTGATGCATCAGCCTATTCAGGGCACCCTGAACAGACGCTTTGTCTGGGAGGGGGAAGATTTTCCATTCTGCGGCTTCCCAGAGCCATGGCTAAACGCAGAGAAGAGGCACTTGCCGAGATTTGAAATCCTCTTCGACTTGCAGATATCCGGGGATGATGTTGTCGAGGAGCAGACAGACCCATCAGCTGAGGTTAAGTAGTGTAAGGAAGTGGATTCCGAGAGCACCGAGATTGAAATGGGGGTAGCACTGGCTTGTCTACTTTCAGATCCTCCGATCGTACATGAGTGCTTAGGGGATGATCTCTCAGTGTCTATGATTGGAAATGAAACGGCTGCGAGCCTATCTTCAAGTATTTTGGATGCATCCATCGCACCCTTCTTCGTCTAGCAGTACGAGGAGGGATTTTTATCGAGCAGCACCGGGTCAGGTAGTGAGCCGAAATCTGATTCCACTGAGTCTGTAGAGTCGGAATCAGGTTCCAGCTCGTCAGAGTTTGAGTCCGGTATTCCTGGGGATGACAGCCCGGATGCCATAGTCCTGTCTAGGTCGTCTTATTCTTTCTTCTTTGAGTCTGTTGTAACAGAGGAATCAGATGGACTGGATGAAGTGATTAATGAGAATTGTGCGGCTGTGGCCTTCGATTACTTTTCTATGCTCTTGATTTATTGCATTAATTCAGACTTTCAAAACTTCGATGAAAACAATGAGGAAGAAATTCCTTCGGTTTTGAAATACTTGCTAGAACAAGAGCAAGAGAGGTTTGTAAAACCGCTAGTTGATGAAATCACCCAAATTAACGTTGGTATTGAGAAGGACCCACGGCTGGTCCAGATCGGGTCCACGTTGTCTTCGAAGGAACGTGAGTGCTTAGTCACTTTATTAAAAGATTTCAAAGATGTTTTCGCATGGTCCTACGAAGACATGCCTGGAATCGATCTTGAGATTGTACAGCACCGGATCCCTCTTGACCCAGAGGCCCGACCTGTTGAGTAGAAGCTCAGAAGGATCTGCCCAGACTGGGCTATCAAGATCAAAGAAGAGGTCACCAAGCAAATTGACGCAGGGTTCCTGCTGGTATCTGAATACCTAACTTGGTTGGCCAACATAGTTCCAGTGCCGAAGAAAGACGGTAGAATTCGGGTATGTGTGGACTTCAAGGATTTGAACAAAGCTAGTCCGAATGACGACTTTCCTCTGCCGCATATCAATGAGTTAGTGGACTTCACTGCGGGGCATGCGTTGCTTTCATTTATGGATGGCTTTTTAGGCTACAATCAGATTGTAATGGCACCCGAAGTGAGAAGAGTGCTTTTACCACCCCGTGGGGGACCTACTGTTATAAGGTGATGCCGTTTGGGTTGAAGAATGCTGGAGCTACATATCAATGGGCTGCGACCACGATATTGCACGACATGATCCACAAAGAGGTTGAGGTATATGTGGATGACATGATTGTCAAGTCCAAAGAAAGAGAGAACCACCACACCGCCTTGCAAAAGTTCTTTCAATGGATCAGAGAGTTTCGGTTGCGGTTGAATCCTCAGAAATGTACATTTGGTGTTACAGCAGGGAAAATGCTTGGGTTCTTGATTACACAGAGTGGTATCGAAGTTGACCCTTCCAAAATCAAGGTCATCTTAGAAATGCCACCACTAAGGACTGAAAAGGAGGTGTGAGGCTTTCTGGGTAAAGTGCAATTCATAAGACGGTTTATTGCTAAATTAACCTTGACTTGTGAACCACTCTTTGGTCTCTTGAAGAAAGGAACGAAGTTCTAATGGGACGGCCGATGCCAAGCTGCTTTTGAACAGATCAAGCAATACTTACAGAACCCACCCGTGTTGTCACCGCCTGAGCAGGGGAAACCGTTGATTTTGTATCTTTCAGTGACTGAAACTACAATGGGCTGTATGCTTGCACAAGAGTTTGAGGACAAAGTGGAGAGAGCTATCTACTACCTGAGCAAGAAGATGCTGGGTTATGAGACCCGCTACACTCCGCTGGAGAAGGCTTGTTTGGCCTTGGTATGGGCTACCAGGAAGCTGCGGCACTACCTGTTAGCTCATTCTGTAATACTGGTTTCGAGATTAGATCCCATCAAATATCTCTTCGAGAAACCAGCACTTACGGGTAGGCTAGCCCATTGGTTGCTTCTGCTTTCCGAATTTGATCTGAAATATGTGACGCGCAAGTCAGTAAAAGGGAGAGCAGTAGCAGAATTCCTAGCCGATCACCCAGTGGACGGGGATAAAGCAGTTGAGTACCTATTCCCAGATGAGGCTATTTTTCATGTCGAAGACGAAGCTTGGACGATGTACTTTGACGGAGCGTCAAACCAATATGGGTATGGGATAGGGGTGTTGCTGATAGCACCCGACAATTCTCGCGTACCCCTAGCATTCAAACTCCGGTTCAAAGTCTCGAACAATGAGGCAGAGTATGAGGCATGCATTGCCGATTTAGAAGCCGCCCTAGAACTAGGGGCAAAACAGTTAGACGTCATCGGGGACTCGAACCTTGTTGTATCTCAAGCTAAAGGAGATTGGAAAGTCAAAGAAGAAAAGATGAGAATCTACCACCAGACCTTGGACTTGCTGATTCCTCAGTTTGAGAAGCTGAACTTCGCTCATCTGTTAAGAGAGAACAACAGGTTCGCAGATTCACTAGCAACTCTATCTTCTATGATAGACATTCCTTTTGAAGTCCGGATGCGTCCGATCATCATTGACCAGAAATTTGTGCTGGCCTACGAGTTGATTGCTGCCATGGATGAGGTTCAAGATGAGAACCCCTGGTATTACGATGTTTGGAACTTCTTGGAAAAAGAGGCGTACCCACTAGCGGCAAATGCCAAAGGTAAGAGGGCAATTCGAAGAATGGTTGTTTAGTTCATCGTCTGCGGGGGTAAACTGTACAAGAGAGGTCATCTCGGGATGCATAAGCTGTGTGTTGATGCCGAAGAATCGAAGCGCCTGATGGAGGCCATCCATGGAGAAGAGTGCGGAGCGCACATGAACGGGGTGATGTTAGCCCAGAAGATCCTTAGACAGGGTTACTACTGGTCCACCATGGAGGAGGATTGTATTGGCTTTGTTCGGCGATGCCACAAATGCCAGATCCATGCAAACCGCATGAACATTCCGCCGTCGAAGCTGTACAACATGATTTCGCCATGGCCGTTTTCAGTCTGGGGGATTGATGTGATTGGAGCTGTCACTCCGAAGGGGTCCAATAGGCATGAGTTCATTCTGGTCGCGATAGACTATTTTACAAAGTGGGTTGAGGCCCAGTCTTATGCGGTGTTGAAGGCTTCGCATGTTGCCAAGTTCATCAGGAACAATATCATCTGTCGCTACGAGCTCCCGAACGAGGTCATTTCAGATAATGGTTCCCACTTCAAGAAGGAAGTGATCGACTTGTTGGACAAATACAACGTGGCTTTTCACAAGTCATCTACATATCGGCCGCAGACCAACGAAGCAGTTGAGGCCGCCAACAAGAACATCAAACATATTTTGCAGAAAATGGTAGAAACCTATCGGGACTGGCCAGATAAGTTGCCATTTGCTTTGTGGAGCTACCGGACTTCAATTCAAACTTTTACTGGGGCGACTCCGTATTCCTTAGTCTATGGGATGGAGGCCGTTCTGCCTATCGAAATTGAGGTTCCATCATTGCGAGTACTGGTTGAGTGTCAGATAGTTGAGGCAGATTGGCAGCAGAGTAGATTCGAAGAACTTATGCTCTTTGATGAGAGAAGGCTGAAAGCACTGTACCATGTTCAGGGTTATCAATGCAGAATTGCCAGGGCTTTCAATAAGAAAGTTAAGTCTAGGAATTTGAAAGAAGGAGATTTGGTGCTCAAAGACAATCGAGCTCCCATCCACGACCCTAGGGGCAAGTTCAGACCCAATTGGACTGGTCCTTACATCATCAAGTCTATCTGGTCGGGCGGAGCTGTCGTTCTGATGGACCTAGATGGCCTAGAGTTCTCCCAACCAATCAACATGGACAAGTTGAAGAAATATTTTCCCTGAGCGGCTTGCTAGGCCGAAAACCCGAAAGGGCGACCTAGGCAAAAGTTAGAGCACAGAAAATTTGAAATTATAAAAACTGAGCTCGCAAGGTTGAAAACCCGCAAAGGGCGGCCTTAGCAAAAGTTAGAGCGTAAAAGGTGAGGGTTAATACATGAGTGAACCTGAGCCGAACTACGTAAGGCTTGATTCCCATCTTTGGGATACGTAGGCAACTTCATCTTGAAGTCCAGCCATAAACACTTCCCCGATCAACTTTGTCCATGTGATCATGTTTGGTCATCTTTGTCTATTCTGCATTCAAGAGCTCGGTTGTGATCTCCAGTGCAGTGCTATTCAGACTAGGGGCAACTTTCTAGTTGTTCGGATTCGGGGTTGTGCATCTTAGTGACAGATCTCAGGCGTGTCCAGTTTTGATCCATATCGAAAATGGTTTTGAAAAGTTTTAATAAAAGTTGATTTTGTTCAAATTAATCTTTTTACAACTTAGACCATTTTTGGACCAAACGGAAAATTTTCACTACCCACAACCTTCAATTTCATTGATTTCAATACAGAGTTCTCCTACTCTTGAATACAAATTGAAGTTGCTTTTATTACATTCATAAAGAAAATTTGGAAATTCTGATTAAAGCAAATAAATCCAGGGCATAGTCAGGTGTTCCTGTGTCCCCTCCCAGAGCTGGTCGAAGCCTCTGATGCCAAAGTGGGCCCTACCTGTGCCTCTTCATTGAGCCAATCTATGCACTCATCAGAGAGGGTGCAGCTGAAAGTGGGAGCGGGGGCCAGAAGCTCTCTCGTCCTCCATGTTGTGGCATACTGAGCTAGCTGTGCGCCTTAGACCGGAAATGTAGTAGGGTACTCTATCCCCTCATCCGGACAAGTCTGATAATGTCCAAACTGGCGCTGGAACTGGAACGGAAAGTAAAACACGCAGTGTGTCAGGCCAATCAACTGGATCCCGGCCTGGCGAGTCATGCTATAGCTCATCGCCAGCAGATTGAGCCAGGGGCAGTGCCAAGCAATGTGGTCCGAGGACAAACTGCACATCCAGTTGTACCACCATCCTTCGTCTGGAGCATCAACTAGATGTCGCTGGAAGAAAGAGCTGCGAGTTGAATATGCCGGACATGAGTCCACCACACTCAACTTGTCCATCAACCATACTTGGGGGAGGGATGAAAAATAAGAGATTAAATAATAGAGAGGTGTAAGTTGAGAGAAAAAGTAAGCAAAGGATTTTGAGAAAAAAAAAAAAAATCGAGCCTGAGGGCCGAGTGATGTGAGAAACATATGTGAGACGGGGTGGAAAACATTACCTGTAGTAGTAGTGGACTCCCCGCAAACCTAGCCATCTCCCGGCGATGAAAAACGTCTAATCCCATCAATGTTTTAGCTAGTGTCATGGCGATACAGCTCTTACCCTCTCTTAAGCCCTCGGCGACTTCAATCAAATGAGTGCTAAACCCATCAGAGCCTAGGGCAAGTAAGAAATGGGACAACATGCACAAGCAAAGCGCATGTCGCCGATAACCCTGCCAATGATGGTCGCCGCGGTCACCGACATCAGAAAACCGACAAACCAAGCTCGGAATGTCCAGCTCTCCATCGTGAATCAATGACCGAGCGTCGTGCAAAGTAAGGCCGCACATCCTTCCTAAAGCTTGGACGTGGCCGAACCGGAGTTGAGGCAAGATTTCTTCATCGCGCTCGGATTCCATTAAAGCTTGGAAATCCTCGAAAGTGGGACACATCTCTTGACCTCCAAAGCTAAAGATGTGTGTTACCGGATTCCAAAACCTTGCCGTGGCATAGAGGAACAGAAAACACAGCGGAGTGCGACCCAATGTGAATAGTGCATTTATGCCGAAACCCCGAAAATTTAGCCTTTCCGAGCCATCCAAGTTGGCAATCCAAGTTTTGAGATTTTGGACAAGAAATTCTTCCATTTGGTGCAAATCAGAGCTGAAATGAGGAAAACTACGAAGTTGAGGCTTTTGTAGAAGATAAGGTGTTTAGTGGAAGACAGGTGTCAACATTCTGGAGGTTCTTGCCATTTTTGGCTGATCGGCCAAAAATAGTGCCGACCGACCATCTTTTTTGGCCGATCGGCTAGAAATGTTGGCCGATGGCCATTTCTTGTGGCCGATGGCCTTTTCCTTTGGCCGATGGCCTCTCCCTTTGTTCTATGAGCAGTCTATATGTTGAATATGCTGAGAATTTGTGATTGGTACCACTTCCAATGCTTTCCGGTGATGATTTTGCAAAGTCGCGCCTGTGTTACTTCAATTTGTTTATCGAGTTGTTGTACATTTGCTTATCAAGTTGTATTTCGTATTCTTTAAGTCTTTGTTTTGCTTATCGAGTTGTAATTACACTTGGTTAGCTTATCGAGTTCTTTGTTTTGCTTATCGAGTTATTTTGTCGTTAGTTGGTTCACTACCCGATTGATGCAATTCGAGCGTTTGGTTTTCAAAACAAAGTTCAATCTCATTTATATTGTTATGAAATGCGATGTAATGTGATGCATAGAATGTACAAATGTAACGCTTTTTGAACAAAACAGCTGTTTCATTTCATCATATCATCTTTTGCAAAAAGTACATAGTTTTGAGGAAAATAAAACCTGCCTGAGGTAGTATAATGTGCTATAAACTACTAGCAAAAAGAAAAGTAAAGCAAAAAAGGTGAAAAGCAACAAAATGTCTGAATAAAGTAGAAAAGAAAAGCAGCAATGTTTAGATCAACATCAATCATCTCAGGCATGGGAATCCGTCCTGGTCCTCTTCCTGGACGAGGGTCCAGGATCACCACCGCCAGCTCCGTAGTCTGAATCTGAGCTATCTCCAGTCTCACCTTGCGACGACGCTACCTTCTCGTCAGAATCATCGGGGGAAGGCTCCCGTGAATTGCTCTCAGCACGGGTGCGCCTGTGCCTGCCTCGGCTGTGGATAGTCATCCCCCGCCTGACTCCCCCTCCTCCTCGGGCAGGTACAGAAGGTCCAGCCGGAGCACTCCCTGCGGCCGGTATCTAGAATGGGGCCTGAAAAGAACAGTGAGCAAATGCATCAGTTATGCTATGCAAAGCAGAGTATGAATACCGAATGTAGTGTATGTGTACATGTAGACACCCCATTTTTGACAGTCCTCAAGACTTGGACGTCATCGTTTGAACACTCGATGATCATCCATGCTCGTGTTCGTTTTGAGTTCTCGGAGGTCTTGGCCATATGCCTTGCCTCAAGATCTCTCAACTTATCTGTTCTGTGCTTGGTTGTGCACCAAATACTTGTGTTTTTGCTTTTGAGGGCAGGGAATGGCTTGTTGGCCATCCCTACACCTCACTGACCTTGGCTTGAGGCCACCGGCCCTGTTTTCTTGCTACCGGTCAAAGGTCTTGGCCGGTTGACAATGTTTTTGGTCGGCCGACTATTTTTGTTGGTCAATCGGCCATATTTTCCAGCCGACCCCATTCTATTTGCTTTTGGCAAATATTTTATGCCAGCTGTCACAACTGGCATCCACATTACACCCCCTCCATACACGTGTATGGAGGGATTTGCTCCCTTGTGTTAGCTTCTCTTAGAAGCTTAGGAATTGAATTCCTATAAAAGGGGAGGCCCTCCTCCCTTCAGCAGGGTTCTAGAATTTAGGGTTAGGAGTTATATAGCTATCTATCTCTATATCTCCCTCTCTTCTGATTTGTGTGTGTAATAGTGTTCTAAAGGGTGTTTTGTTCATATTTTTGCACTAAAGCACCTAGTATTACACTATCCCATAGTTGCTGAGGTGCTAAGGAGTTGTTTTCAGAGTTCTTGGGCTGGTTTTGATCCAAGGAAGGTGCTGGAGTGGTGTTCTTGAAGAGGTTCTTCAAGGGTAAGGAACTTACCCTTTTATTCCCCATTTTTGCACAAGCTTTTAGCCTATCTTGCATCTGTTTTTAAGCTTAACTTATAACAGATAAAAGTTCTGTTTTCAAGTGCTTAAAATAGTTGTTTAAGATCACTTTGGCGTTTGGGGTTGTTTGCCCCCTCTTAGGCCTTGTTTGGCCTCTTTTTGTGCCATTCTTTGTGAGCTCCGGGACCACCTTGTATTGGCCTTCTCACCACTGAAATCCAAAGGGATTTCAGTGGTGGGGATGGTGTTTTGAGGTCCTAAGAAGGAGAGGGCCATCCCTTCTCCTTGTTGTCTTCAATACTTGTCATATTTGCCTCATATGTGAGCACCTTTGTTAAGTTCATGTTGACCATGTCTTAGCTGGTATTTGTGGTTGTTTTGCCATGGTATAGCACTGTTTTGACTTGGTTTAGACATGCCTTGTATGCTTCATACACTTGTAATTCCATGATTTGGCCTTAACATGCATCATGTGGTAACATGTGTTTTAACATGATTTTGGCTTAACTTTGAGAAGCTTTTAGGTTTGTTTTACCATGCTTAAGGTCTGATTTTGGATGCTTGGGTCACATGTGACTTGCTTTGTATAGCTACCATGCAATCTAGCTTATAGGCTTTGGATGTTGAATCCTCTAGCATGCTTTATTTGGATCATTTCAGTGGTTTGGCATCACTTTTAATGTTATTTCAGTCCATATAATATGCTTGAATACTTGCACTTATCGCTTCTTTAATGTTTTAAAGGGTTTGTGTTTTATGCCTCATGAATGTGACATTGCGTATAGCAACATGCTTGGGTATTTGGGATGACATCTAAGTGGGTTTTTGGGCTCATTTTGACATGTCATAACTCTATTTTGGGTTGTTTCAATCATGCCATGTTTGGTTGTATTAGGTGTAGTGTAACACCTCTTTGATGGCCTTGCATGCCTCATGATTTTGCCCCTTTGTTTTAGCTTGTTTTGGCTTTGGTCATTGCATGTTTTAGGCTCACTTTAGCACGGTTTAGGACTATTTTGGGTCATACTTGCCATATGCTCTTTGTTTAGGGTAGCCTTGGTTCAAGTCCCTTGCCTAGTTTTAAGCCTTAAGCCTTAATCATGCATGCTTGATTTGTTCATGTGATTTGGCATCACTCATAGTATCATTTCAGAACATGTAATGTTGTCACATTTGCATGCTTTCCATTCCTCTTAAGTGTTCTTAAAAGTTGTCCTTTATGCCTAGGTGATAGGCCAATTAGCATGCATGTTTGTATATGCTTTTGTCCCTCATTTCTTAGCACTTTGGCCACTAATTTGGGCTTATTTGAGAGCTGTCCATCTTGGTGTAAGTCCATCCTTTGCATTGTTGTTGCATGCTTGCCTTCTCTGTTGTTGCACACTCGGCTTATTAACATGTTGTTGCATGTTTAAGTGGTATTGCATTTCGCATGCATCTCTTGTTAAGTTGCCTAACAAGTTGTTACATGCTTGGATGTTGTCACATGCCTTGCATGTTTGTATGCTTGTCTAGGTTGCATTGCATTTGGCATGCTTGTTACCTTAGCATGATCATGTTGATTTAGTCTTGCTTGCATATTTGCATCCCTTGCCTCTTGATCAATCATGATAGAGGTTAGGACCTATTGCGTGTTTATGTGCATTTCATTTGATATCAAATTGCACATTCGGCATCTTTGGCCATCATGCATCGAAATGCGTGATTGGTGGCCCGAGGGTCGAAGGCCACACTCCCTTGAGTTCATAACATGATAGGGAGGGTGGTCGTGCAAACATTGCTTTCAAAATGCATTGACATGCCTTGTCTGTCCTCTGCTGCAGCAAAACAGGATTCTGCAGGAAGAGATGGCCGATCGGCCATCTTCAGTGTCGGCCGGCTATGTATTGTTGGCCGATGGCCGCACTTTTGGTCGGTGACTATACTTCCATGGCCGGTGGCCTCATCTCTTGGTCGGTGACATACCACAGTGCTCAGGGAGTGATTCTGGAGCTTCCTTGGGACTTGTGAAGTTTTCAGAAGTACAGAGCAGTGTAAACAAAGGAAGCATGAGTATGGCGATGGATTTTCGAACAAAGCCGAGCATGCATGCATTCCTCCCTCTTCCCGAAGCTGCTTTACTGTTTTAGTGGCTTAATTAGTTTGCTTAATTAGTTAAGTGTTGTGTAATATTTAATTAGCTTGTTAGTTAATTAATTTGTATTATTTTTTCGGCCCCTCCCTCGAGAGGGTGCAATTGTGTAATAAGCGTGCGTGTGTGCGATGCATGTCTTCAAACCCCCACTTCTTTCTCCATTTTATTTAACCGCTTATGATGGTTAGTTTTAGGGCATATTTGATTTAGCATACCTTATGCTATGCATGTTTGCATTCATTCATTTGTATTTCATGCACCGGGCTCGACGCATCATACTAGTGGCATTGTACTTCAATTCCAACTTGAATACGTGTATCGAGTTGTCGCATTTCACTTGCCATTCTTAGACTAGCCGAGCCTATTCTAGTTGCACTTTGTATGTGATGCATTAGCCATTTTAACATGAACTAGGATCATGCATGATTTCTAACTGGTTTCTTGTTTTGGCTCAGAGTACACTGTGAGTGTTTATGTTTTAGCATACTGCATGTATGTTAATGTTGCCATGAAAGCATGCTTGCCATGAGGCTAACTGCTTATCTGTTATAACTGCCTGAATGCCTGCGGGTGAAGGTTGAATTACTTGAATTGGATCAATTCATTGAAATCCATGTTTTAGCCTATTTGCGAGTAGCAAACCTCAAACCATTTTCCAAACAAACGGATATGCGATGCTTTGTTCCAAATTAGGCGATCTAGTGTATACTTGTGTGTTGTGCGCATCACATAGTAATTCTAGCTAATTAACCGGAATAAGAGCACATAATATTTTCAAAACTCGATATCATGTTTAGTAGTGGCCGATCCTTGATCGGGCGAGCGGGGGTGCTCATAGCTGACCTTCCCCAATGTACCCAAGTTCCCGAGCCGAGGCAACTTTGGTGATGACGGACACGTGGCCTTAGGCAACGAGTCAGGGTTTCCTAAATTCCCCCAAAATAAAATATTTAGGTGGCGACTCTGTATCTGGCAAAGCAGTCCATGTTTGGCACTTCTTTTCTAAAAATCTGTTTTTCAAAACGATTTGCCGGATTTGGACTCTTTGGTGATTTATCGGTCTCGCATTGCACTTTGCGGGATTAGATTCAGAATCGTGACATTTGAGTCCAAACTGTAGTAAGCCCAAATGGACAAAACGGGATTTTTCCCGGGACGTTCAGGGCCGTCTACAGTTTCTGGCGACTTCGCTGGGGATTTAGAGAACTTGACTCGAACTCATGATATCTTGTTTTGACTACACTTATGTGTTTCTTTGCATTGCATTTGCATTGGTGCGGCTAGGACACCGTGTTTGCCATCTGCTATTCCTGAACGGTTTGCCGGAGGCTCGCTTTGAGAAGCATGCCATAAGGCTGACCGGTTACGGGCTCTGCCACGATGGGAACACAAACCTCGGTTTTCACCGGGGCACCCTTTTTCACCATTCGACCTAGTGCATATCGGAATCCGTAGTGACTATTCCAAAGTAGGACAGGTTGCTTACCCGATTGTAGGTTGTTTGAAACCGCTGCATACGTAGTGAAACCCAAGCTCCTGACAAAATAGGATAGAGAAACCCTACCCCAACAAAGGGGTGTTTTGACTCGCATTTACTTGCTATGTGTTTTTAGAGTGTGCCTCTACAGGAATGCATGTATCAGTTTGTAAGTCTGGGTATCAAGCCTGAGGGCATCAGTATTTTGGGGGGAATCAGTTTTACCCGAGGGTATCAGTTTACTGGCAGAGTTTTGGGCAGAATTCAGTAGAGAGCACAGTCGTTCAGCTATGCTTATACCTGTTCTGGTGAAATCAAGCTAAGATGCTGTCTGTTTTCTCTTTTGCAAGGTAGTCGTGGAACTATAGCTTCAGAAGGCTCCAATATCCCCCAGTACATTGGGCTTGTGCTGATAGACTTTGTCAGGTTAGAGATTCAGTTCAAGGGCAAATCAGTGTTCCTTCGCCAGAGGCAGGGTAAAAAGGCCAGTCATGCATAGATCATCAGTTCAACAGTCTTCGAATTAGCAGTCATTATCCATCTCACCTGTGTGCAGTTGGGTCGAGATATCTACTTTTACCACAGAGACAGATATACCGATAGATCAGTTTGATTAGGGCAATATGGCAGGAATGGAGGAGATGATGCGTCAACTCCAAGAAAGTATGAAAACCATACAGCAGGACGCTGTTTGTCAAGCCGAATTTGCCAAACAACAGGCCGAGGTCATGGCTCAACAGGCAGAGTTAATTGCTAGGCTACAACAGCAAATCGGAGCATCCGCTTCACACTAAGCACCTCCCCCGCCAAGGGTTCCAATACCCGGGGAGACACCAAATGTCTAGGAAGATACGGACATTTCGACAGGGCCGGTTCCGCCCCCAATCCTACCCCAGCTATCCAAAACACCTACCAACCTACCCGATTCTCCCTTCGAGTTCGAAGTGGACCCCACAGCATTGAAAGTGAGCAAGCTTGAAAAGCTGTTCAAGAAATCTCATGGTGTGAAGTCCATTCTGGACATTGAAGATAGGTACACCAACTCGGCCGTGACGCTGCCGGACCGGTTCAAGATGCCACATATCGACCGCTTTGATGGCTCTGGAGACCCAATGGTGCACCTCCACCTGTTTTCTGATATATTGAGGCCAATGGGCTTGACCACAGCCCAGAAGTTGTCACTATTTGGCCAAACCATGTCTGGGATACCCGCAATCTGGTATGCGAAATTGGAGAACTCTGTGAAATAGAATTGGGAAGAGATGGCTGAGGCCTTCATTGCTCAATACTCCTACAACACACAGATCGAGGTCACAACTCGTGATCTTGAAGTCACTCGCCAAGAGCCAAAGGAGAGCTTCTCCGATTTTGTGACCCGCTGGAGGGCTAAAGCCTCGATGATGACCATCAGGCCCATTGACAAAGATCAGATTCGGATGGTTGTGCGCAACCTCCAACCCAAGCTCATGCAAAAAATGTTCGTTCTTCCCCTACCCACCTTTGCAGATTTACATGAGATTGGGGTGGAAATCGAGGACGCTATGAGGCAGGGCCTCATTGACCAGGAGAAGGAGCAGCCAAGAGGGTGTTTTCCCGTAGTTCGAATGCGACCACCAGTGGTGATGCAGCTGCAAGATCTTCTGAAGTTGGAATGGTCACCACCACTCCCAAAACAGCCACCCCTTTGTTGGTACCTCCAATCCAAACCCCCGAACCTCGGACTATCTACCCAGAGGCAAGAGGATTTTCACCCCCACTTTATATGCCTTTGTCTAAAGCTCTAGGGGTCCTACTCAGAAAAGGACATCTGAAACCGTTAGAACAACGGCCTCTACCCGATCCTCTCCCTCCAAAGCATGACCCGGCTAAGTACTGTGCTTTCCATCAACAAACCGGTCATGACACCTACAGTTGCGTCCGTTTTCGCCACGAGATACAAAATTTGATTGACAACAACGTCATCGCCGCACCAGTCTCGCAAAGTCTATCGGCACTGGATCAGTGAACTTGGGGGATAATGTGATGTGATCGGCGGATGAACCACCTGCGGGCGGCACTCAGTTTACCCCAGATATGGCGTATGGCACGCACTGTTTTCAGCATTGGCAAATGCTAGCTTTTGTACTTTCTGACTCCGGTATTGGGTCAGTTTTGTTATATAGAGTATGTCTCGCTGTATAGAGTTAGTCTTTTCATACTGAGGCAGTTGGCTCTGTCTTGTTGTAGCGAGTCAGTCCTGTTTTGTTGGAGTCGAGTGATTCCAGGGGTGTTACCTCGGATATCACTATTTTGTTTTGCGTTTGTCTTTTCGCTTTCTTTTGAGTCTGTTTCTGTCATGGAGCCAGTTGCACCAGAAGATCTGAATGAAGCAGCAGTGTTTTTCATGTTTTTGTGCTTATTTCTACTTTGAGCCTGTTGTGCCAACAAGTTTAGAATGAAACAGCAGTGCATTCCACCTGCCCTTCTGTGCCTTGAAATTATTGCATTAACCTAAGTTTTTTTTAAAAAAAAAAACTTTTTGAACATTGTGATGAAAACGAAGAGGAAGGAATTCCTTGGGATTTGCAAAAATTTGATCAATTGAGAGAAAGATAGGCGTGCTAAGCCCTTAATGAATGAGATCATGTTTGTTAATGTGAGTACTGAGAAGGATCCTGGCTTGATCCAGATTGGTTCTGCACTGTCTTCAGCGCGAGCGATTTGTCGCTCTCTTCAAAGATTTCAAAAAATGTTTTGTGCGGTCCTACGAAGACCTGTGTAGAATCGCTCTTGAGATTGTACAGCTTAGGATCGCTCTCAGCCTCAAGACTCGACCCCTTTTGCCTTCAAAACCTTAAACCTTAACTCAGAATGTTCAATGGTCAACCACAATGTGAGGCCTGTGTGGCCAGATTCGAAGCAGACTGCAAACTGGGGGCGAGGAAGGTCAGATCAAGAAGATCAGGTGTCATCAAAAGAAGCCTGCGGAGCTAGATCAGAAGCAGCCCTCGAACTAGGGGCAAAAGAATTTCAGATGTGCTCGAAGAGCGAAAAATTGGGACTTTTCTCAAGCTAACAAAGATCGGCAAGAATGCCAAATCCCAGAAGGGAGAAAAGAAGAAAGTATTGCTGAACGTCAACTGAGTTCCTATCCACGACATTGGGGGCAATTCAGCCCCCCATTGGATGGACTTCTACCTCATCAGTGAGCAACAACCACTTTCCTGGATTCAGATGGCTTTGAGATCTCAAAACCATTTGACATGGACAAAGCTACACTTTTACCCTTGAGAGGCTCGCTGGGCTGAAAACCCGGAAGGGCGACCCAGGCAAAAGTTAGAGCAAAGAAAAGAAAAAAAGAAAAATGCAAAGAATAAAAGAAAAAGAAAAGAAGAAAAATGAAGAAAATAAAAAGAAAAGATGAAAAAGAAAAAAAGAAGAAGAAAAGAAATGAAAAGAATTGAAAAGAAAAGAAGAACAAAGCTCGCAAGGTTGAAAACCCAGAAACGGCAACCTTGGCAAAAGTTAGAGCGCAAAAGGAGAGGTTAATACCCGAGTGTACCTTACCCCGGAACTACGTCAGGCTTGATTCCCATGTTTGGGATACGTAGGCAACTTCATTTTGAAGTCCAACCATAAACACTTCCAAATTTACTATGTCCATGTAATGGTTCTGATTATCTTTGTCTTCTCTGTATGTGAGAGTTTGGTGGTATTGGTCACTGTAAGGACTGGTTGCCATGTGCTGCGGCGCTATTCAAACTACGGGCAACTTTCCGTTGCCGTGCAATGCTGCGGTGCTATTCAGACTAGGGGCAATTTTCCATTGCCATACAATGCCGTTCAAACAAAGGGCAATTTTCCATTGTTATGGATCTCAGGTTGTGCATCTCAAGGGTAGGTTCCGTGCTCGTTGAGCAGTGGCCGTTTGCAAAAACAGTTTTTGAGAAATTTTTTTTTTTATTATGAGTTGACTAATTTCCTCAGAAAATTATCCCATTTTTCCAAAACTGGACCATTTCTTGGACCCAAAAAAAGAAAATTTTCAGTGCTAACAGCCTAACTTGCATGATTTCAAATCAAAAAGTTGAACAAGTGTGTTAATCTAACTCTCATATTGGTCAAAATTGTTTTAGTGGAAAACCAAAAAAAAAATGGTCAAAATGATGAACTAGGGGCCCAGTTGAGTCAGGTGTTTCGTCTTTTTCCCATTTTCAACATACTTGCCAGAAAGGGCACTCTACCTGCCAGAAAAGGGCACAATTGAAGTTAACAGCAAAATGTCGCAAGCTATCTCATCCTCCAAGCAGCAAGGTATCAAGCTAAGTACGAAGCACGAGCTGGAATGGATCTAGATATTCCACTCCCTCGTCTGGACACATCTGATCACGTCCAAACTTCCCGGCAGAGCATCGTCAACCAATGTTAGCTGCAGATTGGCTACACACCTAGTTGTAGCGCGACCCCTCTGTGGGGGAAGTTCACTGTTGTGAGCAGAAGAAGAGAATCTAGCAGAATGCTAGAGGCAAGAGTCCGCAACTTCCTGTTTATCCATTAACCACCCAGGGTAGGGATGAAAAATGAGAGATTGAAGAATAGAGAGATGTGCGATGAGAGAAAAAGTGAGAAAATGGCTTTTTTAGAAAAATAGAGATTGAGTGCCAGAGTGATGTGAGAATCACAAATGAGAAAGGGTGGGAAACAATACCCAGAGAAACTGGCTCCTCGTGATCTGAGAGGTCCCTTGTCTTTGGAACACGTCTGAGTGTTGTGTCTTTTTGTTTTGTTTTGATTCTTGTTTCGAGTCGTTTCGAGTGGCAATAGATGTGTTTAGGTTGTTTACCTTTTGTTTTTCTTTGTTGAGTCGTGGTGTGCTGTGTTCAATCGTGGGCTCAATACCCGGTCGAGAACTCATCTCTCAATCTCAAAATAAAATCGTTTTGTGCTCAGAGTGCTGTGCCATTCTCCATATTTGTGCAAAACAGGTTTTGTTCTCTCACAACACTGCAGGGTTCAACCCAGGTCATGTGAGAACAGTAAGACAAGGACCTATCTGAAGATATGTGGGTTCCAGATTGCAAAGCAAAAGAAAAGAGGGAAAATGTAGAGCATCTTAGTGTGTTTTAACACCAGTGAATTCCGAGACTGCATTCCAGGTGCACCTTTTCAGGCCTCGCCGTTTCTCTGGAGTATGAGTGTATCTCGACCCCAAGTGTAAGCTTGTTTCAAGTCAGAATGGCAGTTCAGGCAGCACCTGAGGGTTTCACATGCAGATGTTACCTCTCGCCAATATGAACAGGGTATACCCTTTTGAGCTGAGCGTGTTGCTGAGCCCTCCGAGAGGTAGATCGGAGGTTGCGTTTGAATTGGCCTCGTTAAGGCATATATTTCCTTATTCAGTAGTTTACTTCAAACAAGCTGTTGATGTTGCACCGAAAATGCATTGTTATGCACCGAAAATGCATTGTTATGCTCCGTTCTCTTTGCGTTGTTATGCACACTCTGCCTGCATTGCTATGCGCCCTTTCAGTTGCATTGTTATGCATACTCCACCTGCATTGTTATGCACGTTCCAGTTGCATTGTTATGCACCTTTTCACTTGCATTGTTATGCACTTTTCCCTTGCATTGTTATGCACCGTCCCACCTGCATTGTTATGCACCGTTACCTGCATTGTTATGCACACCTCTTCACTTGCGCTGTCACGCACATTCCACTTGCATTGTTTTGCACGCTTCTTCTCCGAAACACCGGGATATGTCCCTTTGTTTCTCCTTCTTTTTCTGAAACACCGGGACACGTCCCTATGTTTCTTCCCCTTTTCCGAAACACCGGGATACGTCCCTATGTTTCTTCTCCTTTTCCGAAACACCGGGATACGTCCCTATGTTTCTGTTCCTTTTCCGAAACACTGGGATATGTCCCTATGTTTCTCCTTTATTCCAAAACACTGGGATATGTCCCTATGCTTCTCCTTTTCCGAAACACCGGGATACATCCCTATATTTCTCCTTCTTTTCGAAACACCGGGATATGTCCCTATGTTTCTCCCTTTTCGGTTAAGAGCATCTGGAATACGTTCCAATGCTTGAGCCATTCCGAAACACCGGGATACGTCCCTATGTTTTTTTCTTCTTTTCGAAACACCGGGATACGTCCTTATGTTTCTCCCTTTTTGGTTAAGAGCATCTGGAATACGTTCCAATGCTTGAGCCATTCCGAAACACCGGGATACGTCCCTATGTTTTTTTCTTTTTTTCTTTTTTTCGAAACATCGGGATACGTCCCTATGTTTCTCCCTTTTTGGTTAAGAGCATTTGGAATACGTTCCACTGCTTGAGCCATTCCGAAACACCGGGATACGTCCCTATGTTTTTTTCTTCTTTTCGAAACACCGGGATACGTCCCTATGTTTCTCCCTTTTCGGTTAAGAGCATCTGGAATACGTTCCAATGCTTGAGCCATTCCGAAACACTGGGATACGTCCCTATGTTTCTCCTTTATTCTAAAACACTGGGATATGTCCCTATGTTTCTCCTCTTTTCCAAAACACTGGGATATGTCCCTAAGTTTCCCTTTCTTCCCGAAACACTGGGATATGTCCCTATGTTTCTCCCCTCCCACCTGCATTGTCATGCACACTTTATCTGCATTGTTATGCATCCCCTTCGCATTGTTATGCGTCACACTTAGGTTGCATTGCCATGCATCCCTCGACTTGCGTCATTACGCACTTTTCACTTGCATTGCTATGCATATTGCTAACAATGTTGTACCTGTTAAGTTTCTTTCTTTTGCAGGCACGATATTTTATGTACGGTTCATTTGAGATTGGCGCGACCAGACGAACCGGACGGTATTCTACGCGTCAAATGTAGCGAGAATTACATAATTCCCTTACGTCCTTACTGCATTGTAATGTAGTTTGGTTTTTGGCTTGCTTAAAACTGTTGCATGTTATGCTTCGTTACAACTTTCTTTGCATGATCATAAGTTATGCTCGGCTTTGTGCATTGTTCTTGCATCTTGCCCCCGCCTTCGGGCACATATCTTGCTATCTTGCATGCTAGTCTAAGTCTTCAGCCTTGTCAAAAATGGGTCGTCTCTGGGCTTTGACATTCACTCCCGTCATTGATATGACTTTCAAGTTCTGTCAAAGAGGGGCAACTGTAGACACCCCATTTTTGACCGTCCTCAAGACTTGGACGTCATCGTTTGAACACTCGATGATCATCCATGCTCGTGTTCGTTTTGAGTTCTTGGAGGTCCCGGCCACGCGCCTTGCCTCAAGATCTCTCAACTTATCTGTTATGTGCTTGGTTGTGCACCAAACACTTGTGTTTTTTCTTCTGAGGGCAGGGAATGGCTTGTTGGCCATCCCCATACCTCACCGGCCTTGGCTTGAGGCCACCGGCCTTGTTTTCTTGCTACCGGCCAAAGGTGTTGGCCGGTCGGCAATGTTTTTAGTCGGCCGACTATTTTTGTTGGTCAATCGGCCATATTTTCCAGCCGACCCCTTTCCATCTGCTTTTGGAAGATATTTTATGCCAGCTCTGGCATCCACATTACACCCCCTCCATACACGTGTATAGAGAGATTTGCTCCCTTCTGTTAGCTTCTCTTAGAAGCTTAGGAATTGAATTCTTATAAAAGGGGAGGCCCTCCTCCCTTCAGCAGGCTTCTGGAATTTAGGGTTAGGAGTTATATATCTATCTATCTCTATATCTCCCTCTCTTTTGATTTGTGTGTGTAATAGTGTTCTAAATGGTGTTTTGTTCATATTTTTGCACTAAAGCACCTAGTATTACACTATCCCATAGTTACTGAGGTGCTAAGGAGTTGTTTTCAGAGTTCTTGGGCTGGTTTTGATCCAAGGAAGGTGCTAGAGTGGTGTTCTTGAAGAGGTTCTTCAAGGGTAAGGAACTTACCCTTTTATTTCCCATTTTTGCACAAGCTTTTAGCCTATCTTGCATCTGTTTTTAAGCTTAACTTATAACTGATAAAAGTTCTGTTTTCAAGTGCTTAAAATAGTTGTTTAAGATCACTTTGGTGTTTGGGGTTGTTTGCCCCTTCTTAGGCCTTGTTTGGCCTCTTTTTGTGCCCTTCTTTGTGAGCTCCGGGACCACCTTGTATTGGCCTTCTCACCACTGAAATCCAAAGGGATTTCAGTGGTGGGGATGGTGTTTTGAGGTCCTAAGAAGGAGAGGGCCATCCCCTCTCCTTGTTGTCTTCAATACTTGTCATATTTGCCTCATATGTGAGCACCTTTGTTAAGTTCATGTTGACCATGTCTTAGCTGGTATTTGTGGTTGTTTTGCCATGGTATAGCACTGTTTTGACTTGGTTTAGACGTGCCGTGTATACTTCATACACTTGTAATTCCATGATTTGGCCTTAACATGCATCATGTTGTAACATGTGTTTTAACATGATTTTGGCTTAACTTTGAGAAGCTTTTAGGTTTGTTTTACCATGCTTAAGGTCTGATTTTGGATGCTTGGGTCACATGTGACTTGCTTTGTATAGCTACCATGCAATCTAGCTTATAGGCTTTGGATGTTGAATCCTCTAGCATGCTTTATTTGGATCATTTCAGTGGTTTGGCATCACTTTTAATGTTATTTCAGTCCATATAATATGCTTGAATACTTGCACTTATCGCTTCTTTAATGTTTTAAAGGGTTTGTGTTTTATGCCTCATGAATGTGACATTGCGTATGGCAACATGCTTGGGTATTTGGGATGACATCTAAGTGGGTTTTTGGGCTCATTTTGACATGTCATAACTCTATTTTGGGTTGTTTCAATCATGCCATGTTTGGTTGTATTAGGTGTAGTGTAACACCTCTTTGATGGCCTTGCATGCCTCATGATTTTGCCCCTTTGTTTTAGCTTGTTTTGGCTTTGGTCATTGCATGTTTTAGGCTCACTTTAGCACGGTTTAGGACTATTTTGGGTCATACTTTCCATATGCTCTTTGTTTAGGGTAGCCTTGGTTCAAGTCCCTTGCCTAGTTTTAAGCCTTAAGCCTTAATCATGCATGCTTGATTTGTTCATGTGATTTGGCATCACTCATAGTATCATTTCAGAACATGTAATGTTATCACATTTGCATGCTTTCCATTCCTTTTAAGTGTTCTTAAAAGTTGTCCTTTATGCCTAGGTGATAGGCCAATTAGCATGCATGTTTGTATATGCTTTTGTCCCTCATTTCTTAGCACTTTGGCCACTAATTTGGGCTTATTTGAGAGCTGTCCATCTTGGTGTAAGTCCATCCTTTGCATTGTTGTTGCATGCTTGCCTTCTCTGTTGTTGCACACTCGGCTTATTAACATGTTGTTGCATGTTTAAGTGGTATTGCATTTCGCATGCATCTCTTGTTAAGTTGCCTAACATGTTGTTACATGTTTGCCTCACATGTTGTTACATGCTTGGATGTTGTCACATGCCTTGCATGTTTGTATGCTTGTCTAGGTTGCATTGCATTTGGCATGCTTGTTACCTTAGCATGATCATGTTGATTTAGTCTTGCTTGCATATTTGCATCCCTTGCCTCTTGATCAATCATGATAGAGGTTAGGACCTATTGCGTGTTTATGTGCATTTCATTTGATATCAAATTGCACATTCGGCATCTTTGGCCATCATGCATCGAAATGCGTGATTGGTGGCCCGAGGGTCGAAGGCCACACTCCCTTGAGTTCATAACATGATAGGGAGGGTGGTCGTGCAAACATTGCTTTGAAAATGCATTGCCATGCCTTGTCTGTCCTCTGCTGCAGCAAAACAGGATTCTGCAGGAAGAGATGGCCGGTCGGCCATCTTCAGTGCCGACCGTCTATGTATTGTTGGCCGATGGCCGCACTTTTGGTCGGTGACTATACTTCCATGGCCGGTGGCCTCATCTCTTGGTCGGTGACATACCACAGTGCTCAGGGAGTGATTCTGGAGCTTCCTTGGGACTTGTGAAGTTTTCAGAAGTACAGAGCAGTGTAAACAGAGGCAGCATGAGTATGGCGATGGATTTCCGAGCAAACCCGAGCATGCATGCATTCCTCCCTCTTCCCGAAGCTGCTTTACTGTTTTAGTGGCTTAATTAGTTTGCTTAATTAGTTAAGTGTTGTGTAATATTTAATTAGCTTGTTAGTTAATTAATTTGTATTATTTTTTCGGCCCCTCCCTCGAGAGGGTGCAATTGTGTAATAAGCGTGCGTGTGTGCGATGCATGTCTTCAAACCCCCACTTCTTTCTCCCTTTTATTTAACCGCTTATGATGGTTAGTTTTAGGACATATTTGATTTAGCATACCTTATGCTATGCATGTTTGCATTCATTCATTTGTATTTCATGCACCGGGCTCGGCGCATCATACTAGTGGCATTGTACTTCAATTTCAACTTGAATACATGTATCGAGTTGTCGCATTTCACATGCCATTTTTAGACTAGCCGTGGCTATTCTAGTTGCACTTTGTATGCGATGCATTAGCCATTTTAACATGAACTAGGGTCATGCATGATTTCTAACTGGTTTCTTGTTTTGGCTCGGAGTACACTGTGAGTGTTTATGTTTTAGCATACTGCATGTATGTTAATGTTGCCATGAAAGCATGTTTTCCATGAGGCTAACTGCTTATCTGTTATAACTGCCTGAATGCCTGCGGGTGAAGGTTGAATTACTTGAATTGGATCAATTCATTGAAATTCGTGTTTTAGCCTATTTGCGAGTAGCAAACCTCAAACCATTTTCCAAACAAATGGATATGCGATGCTTTGTTCCAAATTAGGCGATCTAGTGTATACTTGTGTGTTGTGCGCATCACATAGTAATTCTAGCTAATTAACCGGAATAAGAGCACATAATATTTTCAAAACTCGATATCATGTTTAGTAGTGGCCGATCCTTGATCGGGCGAGCGGGGGTGCTCATAGCTGACCTTCCCCAATCGTACCCAAGTTCCCGAGCCGAGGCAACTTTGGTGATGACGGACACGTGGCCTTAGGCAACGAGTCAGGGTTTCCTAAATTCCCCCAAAATAAAATATTTAGGTGGCGACTCTGTATCTGGCAAAGCAGTCCATGTTTGGCACTTCTTTTCTAAAAATCTGTTTTTCAAAACGATTTGCTGGATTTGGACTCTTTGGTGATTTATCGATCTCGCATTGCACTTTGCGGGATTAGATTCAGAATCGTGACATTTGAGTCCGAACTGTAGTAAGCCCAAATGGACAAAACGGGATTTTTCCCGGGACGTTCAGGGCCGTCTACAGTCCTGTATACGAATGCCATGAGCAATGCTGTGAGCAGTGTGTGAGTTATAGTGTATGAATGCCGTGAGCAGTGTATGAATACAATGAATGAATGTCGTGAGCAGCGTATGAATACAGTGTATGAATGCCGTGTGCAGCGTATGAGTATAATGTATGAAGGCCGTGGCCAGTGTGTGATTACAGTATATCAAGTGTCATATTGATAATGTGATGTGTTAGATCAGTACGGAACATAATATGCAAAGTTTTTGAAACCGAGGTTGAAAGAACTTACCGGGATACCGTGGATGGTAAGCAGGTCTATGCTCCGCTGCAGCATCCCCATCACTGAGGCCGTCAGCTCCAAAGACTGTCTAGTGTACTCGATCGAAGCCTGCAAAAGTGTTGAAGTCATTAGTATTCTGCGGGATATTAAATCAAATGAAATGACTATACAGAATGAAAAGTATGGTACATACCGGGGTCGAGCCGTGAACTCCAACGAGCTCATGATCAGCCGAAGGAGGAGCGATGGGTATCTGATACATTTCCCTACCCTGCCCTCAGCATGTCATGGTGGTGGGCAGCTCTGGCCACCCGATCCCCTGTCGTCTCTGGGACCCACTCCTGCTACAGGCCTGAAGTGCCCTTGGTGCTCCTGCTCCGGTCACTGGCGCTGTAGGTCTCTCTCGCTCAGCTCGGTGAGCACCGGTCAAAGGCCGCATCGGATAGGCCTGGATGAACTCGATGTAGTCGCCCTCATCTCTAAAGGGCTCTGAGTCCCAACCGATCGTGTAGTCCATCATCTCCTCTAGGGTATATCTCTCAGTGTGCCTTATGTGGGTAGGAGGCGGTGCCCGGACTATCTGCTCTGGTATGCTGAGAGTCTGGCGCAGGAAGCGCTCGCCCAGGTACCAAGCCCGACAGACCGGGCCCTCCAGCAGAATCCTAAATCGGATAGTCTCTTGAGTGCCTGCATACTGATCCCGCACTGCCTCTGGCAACGAAGCCCAGGGCTGCCAGGTGATCTACAAATGATATATAGTTTGTTATCTACTGTTGAATGTACAATGTAAAATGAAGCTTAAATGAACTGAAAAGTTTGAAATACCTCTGCGGCGGTGATGGTCTCGAAATATCGGCGGAAGAACACGATGGACTCCCGCGGCCTCCGCTCGCACCTCACATCGAAGTGGTGAGAGAACGGAACGCCGAGGGGGATCTCCACATCTGGCACTGGGGCAAGCCTAGGAAAGTAGGCATACACCCACAACTATAGAGTGTAACAGGGCAAATATCAGTATGCTTATCAGATAAAGCAAAATGCAGAATAAAGCAGAAATCAGAGTACAGTCAGTGTAAAGCAGATTGCGTGTGTGCAGTGTGTGCAGAGTATAGCCAGTGTAAAGCAGATTGCGTGTGCACAGTGTGTGTGGTGTATAGATAGTACAAAGTAGAACTGTAAAATAGAATGGGAAGGTGTACCTCCCAAGCTCGCCAATAGCCTCCAAGCAAGTGTCCGCTGCGGCGAGAGGATGAATTCATATATCCATAAAGTGTGGCCAGGCCTGCGCTACCCCAGTCATAGCGGCGGATCCTGGTCACGTCCACCAGTGCGCTCAGCAAGTAAAGGGCGACAGTGTGGTCCCCAACAGGAACATGATGAAGCCGTGGGTGTACTGCTCCTCCTCCTCGCCAGTCGTAGGCGCCTGAATCCTGAAGTGGTCCTCGAACCAAGAGTACCTCACGAATTCGGGATGGGAGAGAGGAGGCCGATCGCTGAGCAAGTACATCTGGACAGCGTCCCACTTATCCATATCAATATCGAAGGGGATTGGATCACCTCCTACCCCGATGCCGATGAGCATCGAGAAGTCGAAGGGAGTCATCATCATCTCCCCTGTAGCAGAAAGGTGGAAGGAATCGGTGGTATCCCACCACCTCTCCACCAAAGCAGCAAAAAGGGGCCTACTCGCAGTAAGGCGCGAGAGTCCTATGCAGAAAGTGCCGAAGTCGGCCTGGTCGACGATGTGGCGGACCGCATTGGGCAACTCCATATACCAACCACGGGCAATGGTGTTCCCATATCCCCGGAAGGCATGGGAATCTCCCTGTGTTCAAAACAAGCAGTTGCGAAGCAATGTTAGAAATACAGTTTTTGAATGCATTCAGTTGAAAATGCAGTGTGTGTGTATGTGTTCGAGTCTACACAGATATTGGGTGCGGGTGTGCTCACGATGAACTATAGCATATGATGTATCAGTGTGTTTGGGTTATTCAGCTGAATATGCAATGTGTGTGCATGTGTTCAAGATTACACAGATATTGGGTGCAGGTGTGCTCACGATGAACTACAGCATATGATGTATTAGTGTGTTCGGGTTATTCAGTTGAAAATGCAGTGTGTGTGCATGTGTTCAAGTTTATACAGATATCGGGTGTGGGTGTGCTCACGGTGAACTAAGCATATGACATATCAGTGTATCTGGGTTAAGCAGTTAAAGAATAGAATCGACTATCGCAGTTAGATGTTCTACATTGCAGAAAATGAAACAGAGAAGGAGTATACCTCAGCGGCGCCGTAAGACAGATGTGACTCTGGCTCGCGCAACAAGAGCTCCAGTGGCATGCCCCGCGCATAACTCCTAAAGTGGTGGATGCCATCGGGAGGCAACACGTGTATCGCTGGCCTGTAGGCCGCCAGATCGAATGGTCGGACGTGAAAAGGCAAGAGCTCAACCTTAGGATCCACGTCCATCTCTGGGGGAGTCCCACCCCATGGAATGTCGTCTGCCATCTCAAGAAGAGTGTGAAAATGGCCGAGGATGCAAAAAATGGGCAAGAAGGCCAAAAGTCAACCCAAAAGTCAACCCCGAGGGGTGAAAAATGGGAGAAAAGGTCGGAGTATGGAAAAAGGCACAAAGATCAAGATAAACTCAGGGGAAACAAACCCCAAGTGGTGGAAACCAAGAAAGGGACATCGAAATCGAGTTTCGTTCGGTTCAAAGTGTGTGGAACGGGAAGGGTTTCGCAAATCGGACAACGTGGGAGGCTCGAAAACAAAGGAAAAACACGGATCGAAGCGAAAAAAAATCACCTAGAGAGAGGGAGAAATGTTTTTCGAGCTTAGAGAAGTGAGAATATAGGGTTTGGAACCCTATATTTAAAAGACCCGAGGCTAAATGACAAAACTGCCCCGAAATTGTCATTTTTGGCCGATCGGCCAAATTGTTAGCCGATCGGCTAAATATTTGGCTGATGAGCTCCTTTTGTGGCCGATGGATGGCCGATGGACTCCCCTTGTGGTGGATGCACCTCCCACACCCTTGTTTGGGTCATTTTTGTGATTAGCACCATCATCTCTCAAGACAGTGCAAGAAAGTACACTTTTGAAGCTTAATCGGCCTTTGTGTTGACCTCGAACCACGTCTTCCGTGTGCGTTGCTTGATACGCACAAGACGTATCCTTTTTTGTATCCTTTTGTATATCGCGATATTCGAGAATTATTTTTGAATGTCATATACCTTGCGTTGCCTTGCATGTTTCATTTGCATTGTCATGCATTTCATTACATGCGATGTCTCGCACGTCATTTGCATTGTCATGCATTTCATTACATGCGTTGTCTTGCACGTCATTTGCATTATCATGCATTTCATTACATGCATTGTCTCGCATGTCATTTGCATTGTCATACATTTCATTACATGCATTGTCTCGTACGTCATTTGCATTGTCATGCATTTTCCTTACCTTGCGTTGTCTCGCATGTTTCATTTGCATTGTCATGCATTTCATTACCTTGCATTGTCTCGCACGTCATTTGCATTGTCATGCATTTTCCTTACCTTGCGTTGTCTCGCACGTCATTTGCATTGTCATGCATTTTCCTTACCTTGCGTTGTCTCGCATGTTTCATTTGCATTGTCATGCATTTCCTTACCTTGCGTTGTCTCGCATGTTTTATTTGCATTGTCATGCATTTTCCTTACCTTGCGTTGTCTCGCATGTTTCATTTGCATTGTCATGCATTTTCCTTGTCTCGCATGTTTTATTTATATTGTCATGCATTTCCTTACCTTGCGCTGTCTCGCATGTTTCATTTGCATTGTCATGCGTTTTCCTTACCTTGCGTTGTCTCACACGTCATTTGCATTGTCATGCATTTTCCTTACCTTGCGTTGTCTCGCATGTTTCATTTGCATTGTCATGCATTTCATTACATGCGTTGTCTCGCATGTTTCATTTGCATTGTCATGCATTTCATTACATGCGTTGTCTCGCACGTCATTTTCATTGTTTTGCATCCCCTATAACTTGCATTGTCTTGCTCGTTATTTGCATTGTTTTGCATCCCCTATAACTTGTATTGTCTTGCTCGTTATTTGCATTGTCTTGCACCCCCTCTAACTTGTGCATTGTTTTGCACTCCCCTACTAACTTGCATTGTCTTGCACCCATCTAACTTGCGTTGTTTCACACCCCATCTAACCTGCGTTGTTTCGCACTTCTCTAACTTGCATTGTTTCGTACACCATCTAACTTGCGTTGTTTCGCACTTCTCTTACTTACTTACATTGTTATGTACATCTTTAACTTGCGTTGTCTCGCACGTTACTTGCATTGTTATGCACACTTCACTCGCATTGTCACGCATTTCTCACTTGCATTGCTACGCATGTTTCTAACGATATTGTACCTGTTAAGTTTCTTTCTTTTGCAGGCACGATATTGTATGTACGGTTCATTTGAAGCTGGCGCAACCAGACGAACCGGACAGTATTGCATATTCTCCGCGTGAGACGTAGCAAGAATTGTATAATTCTCTTACATCCTTTATGCATTTAATGTAGTTCGTTTTTTTTATTTGCTTGCTTAAAACTGTTGCATGTTATGCTTCGTTATAACTTCCTTTGCATGATCATAAGTTATGTTCGGCACCGTGCATGTCCTTTGCATTTTGCCCCCGCCCGTGGGCACATATCTTGTTATTTTGTATGCTTGTCTAAGTCTTCGACCTTGTCAAAAATGGGTCGTCTCTGGGCTTTGACATTCACTTCCGTCATTTTTATGACTTTTGAGTTCTGTCAAAGAGGGGCAACTGTAGACACCCCATTTTTTACCGTTCTCAAGACTTGGACGTCATCATTTGAACACTCGATGATCATCTATGTTCGTGTTCGTGTTCGTTTTGAGTTCCCGGAGGTCTCGGCCGCGCGCCTTGCCTCAAGATCTCTCAACTTGTCTGTTTTGTGCTTGGTTATGGACCAAGGACTTGTGTTTTTGCTTCTGAGGGAAGAGGGTGGCTTGTTGGCCATCCCCTCAACCCATCGGCCAAGGCATGAAGCCATCGGCCTTGTTTTCTTGCCATCGGCCAAAAGTGTTGGCCGATCGGCACTTTTTTTGGTCGATCGGCACTTATGTTGGTCGATCGGCCATATTTTCTGGCCGAGCCCTGTTCATCTGCTTTATGCAGATATTTTATGCCAGCTGTCATAGCTGGCATGCACAATTCACATCCTCCATACACGTGTATGGAGGGATTTGATTCAATTGCTTAGCTTGCTCAACAAGCTTAGGAATTGAACTTCTATAAAGAGGGAGCTCCTCCTCCCTTTCCAGAGGTTCAGAAAATTAGGGTTAGAGTGATAGATATAGTTTTGTATCTATCTTGCCTTGATTCTTCATTTTGTGCTTCAAAAGTGTCATTTTGTCTTACTATTGTACACAAACACACACTAGAACACCATCCTCTTGGAGCTGAGGTCCCTTGAGGTTGATTTTAGTGTTCTTGGGCTGGTTTTGATCAGAGAAGGCTGCTGGAGCAGTGTTCTTGAAGGTGGTCTTCAAGGGTGAGTTCCTTGCTTTTAAACCCCATTCTTGTTTTAGCTTTTAGACCTACTTGCTTATTGTTTTAAGCTTAACTCTTAACTGATAAAATTTCTATTTTTACATGCTTTAAATCTTTGGTTAAGGTCACTTTTTGGTTGGGGGTCATCTCCTCCCTCCAAGGCCTTGTTAGGCCTTGTTTTAGGCCATCCCTTTTGGCCCTTGTTTTAGGTTTTGCATGACCTTTCTACCACTGAAATCCAGAGGATTTTCAGTGGTGGAAATGTGGTTTTGGAGTCCTAAATAGGAGAGGGTCATCCCCTCTCCTTGTTGTTTTGTATGCTTGCATAAGTGGCTTATATTGGTAGCATGTTGGCTTAGCTTGTTTTAGCTTCATTTCAGTATGTATTAGGCTTTGTTTTGCCATGATACAACACTGTTTTTGCTTGGTTTTGTCACTCCATGCATGCCTAATACACTTGTAGTGTAAATCACACAAACTAGTCTTATATGCTTCATGTTTGAGCATGTCTTTCTAGCTTATGTTGACTCCATTTCAGTGGGTTTTTGGTGTTGCTTTAGCATGCCATGACTCTGTTTTGGGTGGGTTTAGTTGGCTCTTACATGCTTCATGTACTTGTCTTGCAATCCTCTCATTTGCCTTAACATGCATCTTGCGTTTAGACTACCATTCTTGCATGTTTTGGCTCAACTCAAAGAAGCTTTTAGCCTTGTTTTACCATGCTTGAGCTCTGTTTTGTGTTGTTTTGATCATATATGCCACGCTTTGTATAGCCATAAGGCATTCTAACTTGTTAGCTTTGAGTGTCCAAGTCACTAGTATGCTTTATTTGGACTGTTATCATGATTTGGCATCATTTGAAATGTTATTTCAGTTCATGTTTCATTCTCATATACTTGCACTTATCACTCCTTTAATGCTTTAAAGAGTTGATGTCTTATGCCTCATGAATGGACCATTGTGTATGCCTCCATGCTTAGGTCTTTGGGATGCCATCTAAGTGGGTTTTTGGGCTTATTTTGATATGCCATAACTCTATTTTTCATTGGATAATTCATGCCATGTTTGGTTTTGATAGGTGTAGTGTAACACCCCTTTGTAGCCTTGCATGCCTCATGCCTTTTGGAGTTGTATTCTAGCTTGTGTCGGCTAGTTTCGAGCATGTTTTTGGTCTTGTCTTGACCTGCCTTGGGACTGTTTTGGATGCCCTTGGTCCTTTGGGGCTTGATTCTTGTGGCCATGGTTTGAGTCCCTTGGCTAGCCTTAAGCTTTAGGCTTTCTTGTATGCTTTGCGTGCTTTGTTTAGTTGGTTTGACACCTTTCCATGCATGATTTCAGAGCTTACAATGTTTGTCACATGTCCATATTTGTCCCCTTTTAAGAGCTCTTGAAAGTTGCCCTCCTATGCCTAGGTGTTGGACCATTTACATGTGCATGTTTGTTTTGCATTTTCATGCTTCCAATTCATAACTTTGGCCACTGATTTTGGGCATGGCTGAGGTCTGTCCATCTTTAGTTTAAGTCCATTTACCATGTTGTTCAAAGTTGCTACTTTACATCATGCTTACATGCTTGTTGCATGCTTGTCATATTGCATGTTGTCACATGCTTGCTAATTGACATGTTGTTGCATGCTCATCCATCTTGCCTTGCATGTTGTCGCATGCTTGTTACATATTTAGTACATTATATGTTGTTGCATATTAGTTCCATTGCATGTTGTTGCATGCTTAGGTTGCATTGCATTGTGTGTGCATTGCTTTGCCTCTTGATCAAACATGATAGAGGTTAAGGTCCTTATGTGTTTTGTGCATTTCATTTGATATTGAATTGCACACTTGACTCTTTTGGCCATCATGCATTGAAATGCGCGATTGATGGTCCGAGGGTCGAGAACTACACTCCTTTGAGTCTCAAACATGATAAGGGGTGTAGCTGCAAACATTGTCTTGTGAATGCATTGCCATGCTCTGTTTGTCCTCTGTTGCAACAAAAGAGCATTTTACAGGAAGGGATGGCCGATCGGCCATCTTCAGTGCCGGTCGGCTACAAGTTTTTGGCCGATGGCTTCATATTTGGTCGATCACCTGTTTATCTTAGCCGATGACCATGATTTTTGGCCGATGGCCTCCCACAGTGCCCTTGGGGTGAATCAGAAGTGTGTTAGGAATTTTCACACTTTGCAGAGGTACAGAGCAGTGCAAACAGAGGCAACATGAGGCATGGCAATGGATTTCCGAGCGAAGCCGACCGAGTATACATTTGTCCCTCTTCTCAAGGCCTCTTTACTGTTTTTCGTAGCTTAATTAATTTGTTAATTATTTAAGTGTTGTAATAATTAGTTGTAGCCAGTTATTCATTTGATTGTGTAATAATTAATTAGCTTGTTAGTTAGTTAATTAGATGGTTTGTATTATTCTTTCGGTCTCTCCCTCGAGAGAGCCAATTGGTGTAATAAGCGTGCGTGTGTGTGATGCATGTCTTCCAACATCCATTTCTTTCTTCCTTTTACTTAACCGCTTACGATGGTTAGTTTTAGGGCATATTTCATTTAGCATCCTTATGCTCACATGTTTGCATCCATTCATTTGTATTGCATGCACCAGGCTCGGCGCATCATACTAACTGCATTGTATTTCAATTCCTACTTGAATACATGTATCGAGTTGTCGCATCTCACATGCCATCTTAGAATAGCCGAGCCTATTTCTAGTTGCATTTTGCGTTTGTTGCATTAGCCATCTTAACATGAACTAGGATTATGCATTGATTACTAACTAGTTCTTTATTTTGGCTCGGAGTACACTGTGAGTGTTTATGCTTTAGCATCTTGCATGTGTGTAAGTGTTGCCATGACATCATGCTTGCCATGAGGCTAATTGCTTTTGTGATATAACTGCTTGAATGCCTGTGGGTGAAGGTTGGATTACTTGAATTGGAACGATTCATTGAAATCCGTGTTTTAGCCTACTTGCGAGTAGCAAACTTCAAACCATTTCCAAACAAACGGATATGCGATACTTTGTTCCAATTTAGGCGATCTAGTCTATACTTGTGTGTTGTGTACATCACATAGTAATTCTAGCTAATTAACCGGAATAAGAACGCATGTGTTTTCAAAAACAAGATATCATGCTTAGTGCAGGCTGATCTTTGATTGGGCGAGCGGGGGTGCTCATTGCATGACCTTCCCCTCTCGTACCCAAGTGCCCGAGCCGAGGCAACTTTGGTGATGACGGACATGTGGCCTTAGGCACGAGTCAGGGTTTCCTAAATTCTCCCAAAATAAAATATTTAGGTGGCGACTCTATATCTGGCAAAGCAATCCATGTTTGACACTTCTTTCTTAAAAATTAGTTTGCCAAAATGATTTGCCGGATTTGGACTCTTTGGTGATTTATCGGTCTTGCATCGCACTTTGCGAGATTAGATTCAGAACCGTGACATTGAGTCTGAACTGTAGTAGCTAGACAACAAAACGAGATTTTCTCAGGAGTTCTCCGGGCACGTCCACAACTAGCCTTAGTGTTTCGGGCCCTTAACATGTCTTGCATGCATTGTTTCCATGATAGAGTCTTGTGCATGCCACTTTAGCTTTGAAAGCTAGCATGTTGTTTGCATAGCATATTGTTTGTGTTGCATCATGTTCAACCGGACGTTATGTTGAACATAAGGTTGATTGGTCCACTTCATACTCAAAGTGATGAAAGTGAGCCAATCTTCCTTGGTCTCTATTGCCTTTGATCATCCATGATGAGGTAGTGGATTTAGAGTCTTGTTTGCATTGCATTCATTCAATGTATGCAAGATTGGATCTTTGGCCATCATGCATTCCAAATGCTTGATTGATGGTTTTGGATCCAATTGCGCCCCTCCCTTGATGTTTTGAGATGATAAGGAGTGGCATAGTAGGTACATACCCTTGGGAGACCCTCCCTTTTCTCTGTTTGGTGCTCTGTTGCAGTTTGGTGTCACAGCACACCAGTGGCCGGCAGTGCCACATTGATAGCCGGCACCCTTTCATCCTTGGCCAGCACTAGTCCATCTTTGGCCAGTAGGTGGCTGGCAGTAGCTCCTCATGGCCGGCAGGCCACTGGTGCACTCCCTAGCCTTGATTTGGTAAGGTTCAGCAGAAAGATCTTGGAGACACCCTGCAAACAGAGCCTCTAAAGAGCAAACCGGAGAGCTTTTCGGGGCGGAAACCGAATGCGTGCATGTTCAACTTCTTAAAGCAGTGCTGAGGCAGTGGAGTTAGCATTTTATTTGTTTATTTGATATACATTTGGTTTTGTAATTTAATTAATTAATTTGTTAATTAATTAGGTGTTGTAATAATTAGTAATTAGTTTGCTAGTTATTCGTTTAATTTGTAATAATTAGTCTAATTAGCTTAATTAGATTAGTTAGTTAGCTTAGCTTAGATAAGCTTAGCGTATTCATTCGGACCCTCCGTCGAGAGGGCACAATATTGTAATAAGCGTGCGTGTGTGTGTGCATGTCTTCCAACCCTTACTTCTTTCTCCCTTTTACTTATCAGTTTTTGATGGTTAGTTTAGGGCATATTTCAATTAGCATACCTTATGCTTTGCATGTGTGCATCATTCATTTGTCTTGCATGCACCGGGCTCGACGCATCATTCAAACTGCATCGTATTTCAATACCTATTTGAATACGTGTATCAACTCATTACATTCATATGCCATCTTAGATAGCCGAGCCTATTTTTGTCGCATTTTGCATGTGTTGCATTAGGCACTTTGTATAGTTAGGATCATGCATGATTTATAACTAGTTCTCTGTTTTGACTCGGAGTACACTGTAAGTGTTTATGCTTTAGCATCCTTGCATGAGTGTGAGTGTTGCCATGTCAGCATGCTTGCCATGAGGCTATTTGCTTAAATGATATAACTACATGAATGCCTGTGGATGAATGCTTCATTACTTGAATTGGAACCATTCATCAAAATGTGAGTTTTAAGCCCACTTGAGGGTGGCAAAATCATCATGTTTTAAGCCCACTTGAGGGTGGCAAATCCGCGTTTTAGCCTACTTGCGAGTACCCATCTTCAAACCATTTTCGAAAAACAAACATGAGATGTTTTGTTCTAAATCGAATGATTTAGTCTATACTTGTATGCTGTGCGCATCACATAATAAGGTTAGCTAATAAACCGGAATAAGAACACATGTGTTTTCAAAATAACATATCATGTTTAGTAGAGGCTGATCCTTTGATCGGGCGAGCGGGGGTGCTCAATTCAGGACCTTCCCCTCTCGTACCCAAGTTGCCGAGCCGAGGCAACTTTGGTGATGACGGACACGTGGCCTTAGGCACAAGTCAGGGTTTCCTAAATTTCCCAAAACAAAATATTTAGGTAGCGACTTTGAAATCTGGCAAAGCAGTCCATGTTTGGCACTTTTTCATTCAAAATTGATTTTTCAAAACCAATTGTCGGATTTGGACTCTTTGGTGATTTATCAGTCTTACATTGCACTTTGTGAGATTAGATTCAGAACCGTAATAGGAGTCCGAACTGTAGTAGCAGGAACCCAATTCGCGCCCTCTCCGAAAGGGGGGTGCGCGGAGAGAGTTTCGAGGTGGTCTACAGTTTCTGGCAACTCCACTGGGGATTTAGAGAACTTGACTCGAACTCATGATATGTTGTTTTGTCTACCCTTATGTGTTTCTTTGCATTGCATTTGCATTGGTGTGCTTAAGTCACAGTGTTTGCCATCTGCTATTCCTGAACAGTTTGCTGGAGGCTTGCTTGGAAAAACGTGCCATAAGCCTGACCGGTTACGGGCTCTGTCACGATGTGAACACAAACCTCGGTTTTGTCGAGGCACCCTTCTTGACCATTCGACCTAGTTGCATATCGGAAGCCATAGAGACCATTCCAAACTAGGATAGGTTGCTTACCCGAATGTAGGTTGTTTGAAACCGCTGCGTGCGTAGTGAAACCCTAGCTCCTGACAAAATAGGACAGGGAAACCCTACCCTACCATAGGGGTGTTTTGGCTCTTACTTGCTTGATATGTGCTGTTAGAGTGCGTCTCTACAGGTTGTATGTATCAGTTGCAAGTCTGGGTATCAGTCTGAGGACATTAGTATTTGGGGGTATCAGATTTGAGGCAGTGATTTTGGGGCAGCGATCAGTGTTAGAGAACAGTTTGTTCAGCTTATAATGTCAACTGTGTGTTGTCTTTATTTAAGCCGAAATGCTGTCTGTTTTTCTGCTTGTTGTTTCCTTATTTTTGCTTTATTTTTCTTTTTGCAAGGTAGTATTGCATCATTGCTTCCGAAGAGGCAGTTTCCCCCAAAGCACTCTGGGTTAGAGGTAGAAGGCTTCATCGATCTGAGCATCTAGTTGACGGACAAGCAGTGTTCTTTTCATTACCCCCGGTTACCAGACAGAGGGCAGTTAGGCAGAGAGTATCAGTACAGCGGTTACCAGATCAGCGGTCCTTATCCACCTCACCTGAGCGCAGTTGGGCTGACATATTTGCTTCCACCTCAGAGAGGAGATACACACCTGTTCAGTCAGATCAGCAGTTTTCAGTTAATATGGAGGACATGATGCGTCAACTCCAAGAGATTATGCAGGCCATGCAGCGGGATACTGCCCGCCAGGCAGAGGTTACCACCCGTCAAGCGGAGTTGTGGCTCAACAAGAAGAACTAATTACTAGACTTCAGCAGCAGCAGCAACCCCAACAAGCCAAAGCGTCTGTTTCGCATCCACCCCCAGCCCCACCTATGGTTCCAACACCCGGGGAGGCGGCTCATGTCTAGGAAAATACGGACGTCCCGACAGGGCTAGTCCCACTGCCAATCCCACCTCAGATGTCTAAAGCACTGGCTAATCCTGTGGACACGCCGTTCGAATGCGAGGTGGATCCAACTGCGCTGAAAGTCCGTAAGCTCGAGAAGCTATTTAAACGAGCCCAGGGAGTCAACTCGATCCCGGACATTGAAGATGGATATACCGATTTGGCCGTGACATTGTCGAATAGGTTCAAGATGCCTCACATCGACCGTTTTGACGGGTCAGGAGATCCCATGGTCCACCTGAGGTTGTTTTCAGATGTTTTGCGCCCAATGGGCTTGACAAGGCTACAGAAGCTCTCACTTTTTGGTCGGACCCTGTTGGGTATCGCGGCCATCTGGTACGCCAAATTGGAGGACTTAGTGAAAAGAAGCTGGGAGGAGATGGCTGAGGCCTTTGTCGCACAATATTCATACAATACCCAGATCGAGGTCACAACCCGTGATCTTGAAGTGACCAGGCAAGAGCCGAAGGAAGGCTTTTCTGACTTCGTCACTCGATGGAGGGCCAAGGCCTCCATGATGACGACTCGACTGCTTGATAAGGATCAGATAAGAATGGTTGTGTGCAACCTTCAACCCAGGCTCATGCAAAAGATGATCGTCTTACCCCTTCCCACATTTGCTGACTTACACGAGATGGGGGTACAGATTGAGGATGCCATAAAGCAAGGTCTGATTGACCACAAGAGAGAGCAGCCTCAGAGGGCATTTACCCGCGGCTCGAATGCAAGTACGAGTAGTGCTACAGCTGCAAGGACTTTTGACGTGGGCATGGTCACCACCACCACACCAAAAACAGCCACACCCTTCATTGGCATGTTTAGTGCCACCCCTCAACCAGCAAAATACCCACCTCGGGGCCAGAGGACTTTTACCCCGCTGTATATGCCTTTGTCCAAGGCCCTAGGGGTTTTAATCAGAAAGGGGCATCTGAAGCCCTTGGAACCATGCCCACTACCAAATAACCTCCCTTCAATACATAACCCAGCCAAATACTGTGCCTTTCACCAGTAGCATGGTCACGACACTGACCTCTGCTTCAAACTGCGTCATGAGATTCAAGATCTCATCGACAACAAGGTGATTGTGCCTCCCGACAAGCCAAACGTCACCACTAACCCACTCCCACCCCATAACCGAGCTCCACCACCCAAGCAAATCAACTTGATCCAAACCGCGGCCATCCCGTATGACCCTAGCATATACATCATACCTTTTCACCTACCTAAGCCTGAGGTGTTCATCCCAGACAGCACGGACTTGTGCATGTTGAGCACCTCCCTAACCCAGCCCGAGCTAGTGGTGGTGACCATCAAAGGCAAAATCGAGGTGACCATGGAGGAGAGTGGGAATGTCGATTTATAACCTGAGGGGTCTGGGAGCTTTACCAAGGAAGCATATAACCCGTGTGGTTATATTGTGTCAACCAGTCAAGTTAAGCCGAGGGTAGAATTGCCAACCGAGACGGAGATCAGTGTGGTTCGAGAGGATGGACCGAGTCAGGGGCTAGATGACCTTGCTGAGCTAGAGAAGGATATCAACAACCTTTAGTTCTTTGATGAGCAGGACTCGGGGGGCGTGAGCATCAACTGGTTTGGTTTGAATGGATCAGCAGATACCACCGAGTGGCTCAGTGACGAGTCGGATGTTGTTGAGGTGCCTCAGCCAGAACAGGGACCATTAGAAACGGGAACATCTACAGTGGCCGGAACGGCCGAGAATCAGGAAGAATCGCCGAAGAGCACCGGGGCGAAGAATTTTTCTCGGGATTCGGGCAGTTTATGTACAGCAGACACCGAACAGGAGGCTGCGTTGAAGAGGTTTGAGCAGGAGAAAATTGAGAACGAAGACAAGACTAGAAAAGCCAAGGCGCCTGAGGGGGCCGAGTGTGTTGAAAACACAAGAACAGCTATAGCGGAACCGGACAACTGTTTGTCGGTTACAGATGGGATGTGGTGGGAAGACGATGACTTACATTTTGCCCACACTGATGAGGACTAGGGGCAAAACCAACCAGATGACACCTGGTATATTGAGGAGGTTGACCATATGACCAGGAGTGGGCGGTACTTCAAGCCCCCACATTTGAACTAGCCAGAGGCATCCGGGAAAGACAAAGAAGCAGAGAGGCAGAAAGAAAAACTGCTGGAGGAGGAAACTATGCTGAAACAGCTAAAGAAAATTCAAGCAGACATCTCCATCTGGGGACTGCTTATGGCCTCGAGGGTTCACAGACAAGCCGTCCTTATAGCCATGGACAGGGCTAAGCTTTCAATTGATACAACACCCGAGCAATTGGTAGGGTTGGTTTTCCTGGGTGGAGCTTCCCCGACCTTGACCTTCAGTGACAAGGAACTACCGCCTGAGGGCTCCGATCATAACAAGTCGTTGTATATCTCTGTGGAGTGTAGAGAAAAATGGATACCGGTGGTCCTGGTCGACACGAGATCTGCAATCAATGTATGTCCGTCGAGAATAGCGTATGCTATCGGGTTGAAGCCCGCAGATTTCGTACCAACAGCCCAGGTAATTCGGGCCTATGATAACACCAGCCGGGAGGTGATGGGGACTGTACGGATCAAGACTAAGATTGGCCCGGGGTAGCATGACATTGAGTTCGATGTCTTGGATGATGTTCCAGCCACCTTCAATCTACTCCTTGGGCAACCTTGGTTGCACCAGGTGAGAGCTGTCTCTTCCACCTTACACCAGATGCTGAAGTACCCCCACGGGAAGGGGGTGGCAATAGTTTTTGGGAACTCGTCCATACATCCGCCGCCAGAGGCTTCTACACCAGTTCTGGAGATTAAGCACGGCGTGAAGGATGTGTTTTTGTCAGGATTCACCTTAGCTGAGGCTCGGGTTGTACAAGATATGCTAGCTGTTGATGAGGGACTATACGTCAGTGCACAGTCTGTCTACCTCATGAACAAGCTTCAACACATGCCCGGAATGGGACTAGGACGGAGTGGCCAGAAGGGCGTCGCTACATTGGCCGAAGTGCCATACAACCCATATACCTTTGGTTTAGGTTATCTGCTTACCAAGGAGGATTGGGCTAGAAAATGAAGGGAAATGGCCGGAATAGCTAAGGCCAAGCAAGCCGGGAAGCACTACAAGTTGGTGCACAGACCTATCCAGGGAACCCTAAATGGACGCTTTGTCTGGGAAGGGGAAGACTTCCCGTTTTGCGGCTTTCCGGAGCCATGGTTGAATTCAGAGAAGCGGCGCTTACCCGGCTTCGAGATCTTTTTTAACCTTCAGTTGTCAGGGGATGAAGTTACGGAAGAGCAGATAGACCCACCAGCTGAGGCTGAGCAGTGCAAAGAGGATAAGTCCGAGAGCACAGATATTGAAATGGGGGTAGCACTGGCTTGTCTCCTCTAAGATCCTCAGATCACACCGGAGTGCTTAGGGGGTAACTTCTCAGTTTCCATGATCGGGGATCAAACGGCTATGGGCCCATCTTCTAGCATTCTCGATGCATCCATCGCACCTTCCCTCGTTTGGCAGTACGAGGAAGGCTTTTTGTCAAGTAGTTCCGGGTCAGGTAGTGAGCCAGAATCTGATTCCACAAAGTCTGTGGAGTCAGAATCAGATTCCAGCTCTTCTGAGTCTGAGTCCGGTATTCCTGGGGGTGATAACTCGGATGCCACTGTCTTGTCCAGGTCGTCTTTTTTATTTTCCTTTGAGTCTGTTGTAACCAAAGGATCAGACGAACTGGATGTTGCTAATGAGAATTTTACAACTGTGGTTTCTGAGTACTTTTCTGTGCCTTTAGTTTATTGCATTAATCAGGACTTTCAAAACTTTGATGAAAACGACGAGGGAGAAATTCCTCCAGTTTTGAAACATTTGCTTGATCAAGAGCAAGAGAGGTTTGTAAAACCTTTGGTTGATGAAATCACCTCAATTAATGTTGGTACTGAGAAGGATCCGTGGCTGGTCCAGATCGGGTCCACGTTGTCTTTTGAGAAACGCGAGTGCTTAGTCACTTTATTAAAAGATTTCAAAGATGTTTTCGTGTGGTCTTACGAAGACATGCCTGGAATCGATCCTGAGATTGTATAGCACCGGATCCCTCTTGACCCAGAGGCCCAACCTGTTATGCAGAAGCTCTGAAGGATCTGCCCAGACTGAGCTCTGAAAATCAAAGAGAGGTCACCAAGCAGATTGACGCAGGGTTCCTACTAGTATCTGAATATCCGACTTGGTTGGCTAATATAGTTCCAGTGCCGAAAAAGGATGGCAGGATTCGGGTATGTGTGGACTTTAGGGATTTGAACAAAGCCAGTCCGAAGGACGACTTTCCTCTGCCGCATATCGACGAATTAGTGGACTTCATTGCTGGGCATGCGCTGCTCTCGTTCATGGATGGGTTTTCAGGCTACAATCAGATTTTGATGGCGCCCGAAGACAGGGAAAAACTGCTTTCACTACCTCGTGGGGAACCTACTGTTACAGGGTGATGCCGTTCGGTTTGAAGAATGCAGGGGCTATATATCAACGGACTGCAACCACGATTTTGCATGATATGATCCACAAAGAGGTTGAGGTGTACGTGGACGACATAATTGCCAAGTCCAAGGAAAGAGAGGGCCACTACACCGCCTTGCATAAATTTTTCCAACGGATCAGAGAATATCAGTTGTGGCTGAATCCTCAGAAATGTACTTTTGGTGTTACAGCAGGGAAAATGCTGGGGTTCTTGATCACACAGAGAGGTATCGAGGTCGATCCTTCCAAAATCAAGGTCATCTTAGAAATGCCACCACTGAGGACTGAAAAGGAGGTGCGAGGCTTTCTAGGTAAAGTGCAATTCATAAGACGGTTTATTGCAAAATTAACTTTGACTTGTGAACCACTGTTTGGTCTCCTGAAGAAAGGAAAGAAGTTCCAATGGGATGACCGATGCCAAGTTGCTTTCGATCAGATCAAGCAATATTTACAGAACCTACCTATGTTGTCGCCGCCGGAGCCGGGGAAACCGTTGATTCTGTACCTATCGGTAACCGACACGACAATGGGCTGCATGCTTGCGTAGGAATCTGAGGATAAAGTGGAGAAAGCTATCTACTACCTGAGCAAGAAAATGCTGGAGTATGAGACCCGCTACACTTCACTGGAGAAGGCTTGTCTGGCCTTGGTATGGGCTACTAGGAAGTTGAGGCACTACTTTTTAGCTCACTCTATAATGTTGGTTTCAAGATTAGATCACATCAAATATCTCTTCGAGAAACCAGCACTTACGGGTAGGCTAGCTCGTTGGTTGCTTCTTCTCTCCGAATTCGATCTGAAGTACATGACGTGCAAGTCTGTGAAAGGGAGAGCGGTAGCGGAATTCCTAGCCGATCACCCGGTGGAAGGGGATGAAGCAGTAGAATATCTATTCCCGAACAAGGCCATTCTGCATGTTGAAAAAGAAACCTGGACTATGTACTTTGACGGAGCGTCAAACCAGTACGGGTACGGGATAAGGGCGTTGCTGATAGCACCCGACAATTCCTGCATACCCTTAGCATTCAAACTCCGATTCAAGGTATCAAATAATGAAGCATAATATGAGGCATGTATTGCTGGATTAGAAGCCGCCCTGGAACTAGGGGCAAAATGGTTGGCCGTCATCGGGACTCGAACCTTGTTGTATCTCAAGCTAAAGGAGATTGGAAAGTTAAAGAAGAAAAGATGAAGATCTATTACCAGACCTTGGACGTTCTGATTCCTCAGTTTGAGAAGCTAAACTTCGCCCATCTGTTAAGAGAGAACAACAGGTTCGCCAATTCATTAGCAACTCTATCTTCTATGATAGACATCCTTTTTGGAGTCCGATGCGTCCGATTATCATTGAACAGAAATTCGTGCCGGCCTACAAGCTGATTGCTGTCATAGACGAAGTATAAGATTAGAACCCCTGGTATTACGACATCTGGAACTTCTTGGAAAAGGAAAAGTGTCCACTAGGGGCAAGTGCCAAAGACAAGAGGGCAATTCGAAGAATGGCTGCTCAGTTCATTGTCTGCGGGGGAAAACTGTACAAGCAGGGTCATCTTGGGATGCACAAGCTGTGCGTTGATGCTGAAGAATCTAAACGCCTGATGGAGGCCATCCATAGAGGAGAGTGCAGAGCACACATGAGCGGAGTAATGCTAGCCCAGAAGATCCTCAGATAGGGTTACTACTGGTCTACCATGGAGGGGGATTGTATTGGCTTTGTTCGGCGATGCCATAAATGCCAGATCCATGCGAATTGCATGAACATTCTGCCATCGAAGCTGTACAACATGACTTTGCCATGGCCATTTTCAGTCTGGGGGATTGATGTGATTGGGGCAGTTACTCCGAAGGGGTCGAACGGGCATGAGTATATTCTGGTAGCGATAGATTACTTTACAAAGTGGGTTGAGGCCCAATCCTATGCGGTGTTGAAGGCGTCTCATGTTGCTAAGTTCATCAGGAACAACATCATATGTCGCTATGGGGTCCCGAATGAGATTATTTCAGATAATGGTTCCCACTTCAAGAAGGAGGTGATCGACTTGTTGGAGAAATACCACGTGGCTTTTCATAAGTCATCTACATACCGGCCGCAAACCAACGGAGTTGTTGAGGCCGCCAACAAGAACATCAAGCACATTTTGCAGAAGATGGTGGAAACCTACAGGGACTGGCCAGATAAGTTGCCATTTGCTCTTTGGGGTTACCGGACTTCAATTTGAACTTTTACTGCGGCAATTCCGTATTCCTTGGTCTATGGGATAGAGGTTGTTCTGCCTATCGAAGTTGAGGTTCCGTCATTGAGAGTTATGGCTGAGTGCCAGATAGCTGAGGCAGATTGGCAGCAGAGCAGGTTCGAAGAACGAAGAATTGGACTGGTCCTTACATCATCAAGTCAATCTGGTCAGGTGGAGCTGTCGTTCTGATGGATTTAGATGACCTCGAGTTCTCCTAGCCGATCAACATGGACAAGTTGAAGAAATACTATCCCTAAGCGGCTTGCTAGGCCGAAAACCCGAAAGGGTGACCTAGGCAAAAATTAGAGCACAGAAAATTTGAAATAATAAAAATTGAGCTCGCAAGGTTGAAAACTCAGAAAGGGCGGGCTTGGCAAAAGTTAGAGCGCAAAAGGAGAGTGTTAATACACGAGTGAACCTGAACCAAACTACGTAAGGCTTGATTCCCATCTTTGGGATACGTAGGCAACTTCATTCCGAAGTCCAGCCATAAACACTTCCAAATCAACTTTGTCCATGTGATCTTTTTTTGGTCATCTTCGTCTATTTTGCAGCCAAGAGCTCAGTTGTGATCTCCAGTGCAGTGCTATTCAGACTAGGGGCAACTTTCCAGTTGCTGGATCCGGGGTTGTACATCTCAAGGATAGATCTCGGGCGTGTCCAGTTGTGATCCATATCGAAAATCATTTTGAAAAGTTTTAATAAAAGTTGATTTTGTTCAAATTAATCTTTGTACAACTTAGACCATTTTTAGACCAAACGGAAAATTTTCAATACCCACAACCTTCAATTTCATTGATTTCAGTACAGAGTTCTCCTACTCTTGAATACAAATTGAAGTTTCTTTTTATTACATTCATAAAGAAAACTTGAAAGTACAGATTAAAGCAATAAACTCGGGGTATAGTCAAGTCAGGTGTTCCTGCGCCCCCTCCCAGAGCTTGTGGAAGCCTCTGATGCCAAAGTAGGCCCAGCTTGTGCCTCATCTTCAAGCCAAGCAATGCATTCTCTAGAAAGCGCACAACTAAAAGTGGGAGCGGGGGCCAGAAGTTCTCTTATTCTCCATGCTATGCAATACCGAGCTAGCTATGAGCCTCGGATCAGAAATGAAGTTGGGTACTCTATCCTCTCTTCCAAGCAAGTCTGGTCGTGGCCAAACTGATGCCGGAACCGAAATGGGAAGTAAAAGACACAGTGTGTCAAGCCGACCAACTGAATGCCTGGCTGAAGAGACGTGCTATAACTCATCGCCGGCAGATTGAGCCAGGGGCAGCGCCAAACAATGTTGACGGCGGATAGGCTGCACATCCATTTGCACCACCATCCTTCATCTGGGGCATCAACTAGTCGTTGCCAGAAGAAATAGCCACGTGCTGAATATGCTAGGCATGAGTCCACCACTTTCAACTTGTCCATCAGCCATATCTGGGGAGGGATGAAAAATAAGAGAGAGTAAAAATAGAGAAGTGTACGTGGAGAAAAAAGTGAGAAAGGGGTTTTGAGAGAAAAACTGAGCCTGAGGGCCGAGTGATGTGAGAAATACACATGTGAGAAGGGTGGGAAACATTACCTGTAAGAGTAGTGGACTCCCTGCGAATCTGGTTGTCTCTCGGCGATGGAAGGCATCCAAACCCATTAAAGTCTCAGCTAGTGTCATGCTAATGCAGCTTTTGCCCTCTTTTAAGCCATGGGCAACCTCGATCAAACGGACGCTAGACCCTCCGGAGCTTGGGGCAAGCAAGAAGTGAGACAACATGCACAGACAAAGGGCGTGTCGCCAAAAACCCTACCAATGATGGTCGCCGCGGTCATCGGCGTCAGAAAACCGTTGGATCAAGCTCAGAACATCCAGTTCTCTGTCGCGAATCAAAGACCGAGCATCATGTAAAGTAAGCCCACACATCCGTCCTAGAGCTTGGATGTGGCCAAAATGGAATTAGGGTAAGATCTCTTCATCGCGCTAAGATTCCATCAAAGTTTGGAAATCTTCAAAAGTGGGACATATCTCTTGTCTGCTAAAGCTAAAAACATGAGTTACCGGATTCCAACACCTTGCCACGACATGGAGGAACGGAAAACGCAGCGGGGTGCGACTCAGCGTGAATAGTGCATTTATTCCCAAACCCCAGAAATTCAACTTTTCCGAGCCATCCAAGTTTGCAATCCAATTTGTGAGGTTTTGGGCAAGAAATGCTTCCATTTGGGGTAAAAATGGAGTTGAAATGAAGAAACCACGAAGCTGGAACCCTTTTAGAAGATAAGGCATTGAGTGGAGGACAGATGTCGACGTTTCGGAGGTTCTACCATCGATGGTCGGCAGCAGCACATTGATGGCCGGCAGTGGCTCATCAATGGCCGGCAGGTGCACATTGATGGCCGGCAGCAGAGAGTGATGGCTGGCAGGCCATTCCCCATGGCCGGCAACCCCTCTTTGGTGCTCACTGACCTCCTGTGTGAAGATTCAGTTGTCTTCAGTAGTTGAATTCTGTTATCGGTACCCTTCGAGGTCTTGTTTTGATTCTTTTCGGGCTTGAACATGTCTGTCTAAGTTATAACTGTTTAGCTTTGCTTATCGAGTTGTATGCACTTTGCTTATCGAGTTGTAAGTAGTTTGCTTATCGAGTTATTGCATTTTGCTTATAGAGTTGCACTTGTGTTGTTTATCGAGTTGTTTTGTTCTTTTCAGTTGTTAGTTGATTCACTACCTGATTAAGACCAATGCATTTTAAATGTGCAGTTTTCAAACAAAGATCAATCTCATTTTCGTGCTGTGAGATGCGATGCGATGTGATGCTTAGAATGTAAAATGCAACACTTTTGAACCAAAAGCTATTTTTATTCCCATCATGGTTCCTTTTTGCAAAAAAGTACAAGTTTTAAGGAAAATAAAACTGCCTAAGGCTATACAATGTGCAAAAACTAGTGGCAAAAAGAAAACAAAGCAAAAAGCATCTGAGCTGGTGCCGTCTATCTCAAGATCGAGAGGCCCTCTTCGTCCTCTTCCTCGGACGAGCGGCCTCTGGAGCACTGTCGCCATCGGCACCGCTGTCTGAATCGGCACCGCCACCTGAATCTGAACCAGAGCCTGAGCCGGCGTCGCCGTCTCCATCCCCAGAGGACTCTGAATGTGTACTCGCCATCTCAGCCTCCTCGCTCGTCTCGTCATTATCATCGCCTAGAACGGGCTCTGAAGGGCAACTCTCATTGCGGCTGCCTTTGGCTCTACCTCGGCCGTGTGTCTGAGCCTGTCTCCCTCGCCTCTCTGCTGCTGGGGGAGGTGCTGAAGGTCCTGCCTCTGCTTCTGCTAGGGCGTATGACGAGGTTGGCATCTCAAAAGGAATCTGAAAAGGGCAATTTATGAGAATGCATTAGTCTGTGTATATGTGATGCAAAAATAAATAAATAAATAAATAAATAAAATGATGTGTTGTGAACAGTGGATGATTGCAGTGTACGTATGCCGTGCTCAGTGTATGGGAGCAGTGCATCGATGTAATGTTTTGTGCAAAGTGCCAGATCAGTCAAGTGTGGAGCAGTCGCAATGCTAATATATTAGCATAAAAACTTTGTGGCATGAAATGCAAATTGAAAAAGTATCGGGATCCGGTAGAGGTTGAGTAGATCTAGGCTCATCTGTACCATGTCTGTCAAGGAAGCCACTAGCTCAAGGGCTTGCCCTGTGTACTCTATGGATGCCTGTAAGTGCATTGAAGGGATTAATATTCTATATAGCATATTTAAAATGAGGTAAATGTGCAAAATGTAAAGTTTGGTGTATACCGGGGTCGAGCCTCGGACTCCGACAAGTGCATGACCAGCTGGTGCAGGCTCTATGGGGATCTGGCAAGTCTCCCCAGAACGTCTCTGATGAGTCACTGTAGTAGGTAGCTCTGACCATCCAATCTCCTGCCTCGCCTCGAGATCTCTCCTCCTGCGAGATTTGGTTGCCCTGCCTCTCCCTCTCGCAGCTGGAGCTCTAACTCTCTCACCTCCGCGAATGCCGGTCAGAGGCGGCATCAAATGTGTCTGAATGAAGGTCGCGTAGTCGCCCTCCATGCGAAAAAGGTCTGCATCCAGTCCTACCATGAACTCGATCACCTCCTCCTCAGAAAGCTTATGTGTCTCTGTCATAGATGCAAGAGGTGCCATCGGTATAAACGGGGCAGGCAAAGCTCAAGGTTTAGCGCACGAAGCGCTCGCTCAAGAACCAAGCGCGACAGATCAGTCCCTCAAGAAGGATGTGATAGCGAGCCACGACCCTAGCAGTCTCATATGCGAATTTGGCCCCTGACGGTATCACATCCCACGGCTGCCATGCGATCTGAAGATAAGAAAATGAACAGATGATCAGTCGTTATCAATTGACTACTATGTGTATTAAACTAGTTGAAAAGCAGCATGACTATGTTTTGGGTTACCTCGCTCGCCGTGACCGTGTCGAAATACTGTCGGAAGAACATGAAGCTCTCCCAAGTCCTACGACGGAGCGGGCTGTCATACACCCGAGAGAATGGGACTATCGCAGGGGTCTCTACTATGGGCTCTGGGGCAAGAACTGGGAAGTATGCGTACACCCATAGCTGCAAGGAAAATGTGATCAATACAGTGTATGGACAGTGTACAGAAAATGCAGAGAGCAAAATGCAGTACAATGCATAGAAAGTGCAAGTTTAGAGCAGAGATTAGACTTTGTGTGTGTAGTGTGTAGTATGCAGTGCGCGGTGTGAGTGTGTAAAGAAAATGCAAAGCAGAAAGCATATAGTGTATGAGCAGATATAGAAAATGCAGAATAGAGAGTACATGTGTTGCACAAATGTAAAGCAGGAAATGCTAAGCGAAAATATAAAGTGAAAAAGGGGAAACTAAGTTGAGTACCTCCCATGCTCGCCAGTAGTAGCCAAGCAAGTTCCCGCTCATCTGAGAGGTCGAGCTCATGTACCCATATAGAGTGGTGAGGCCGGCTCCGCCCCAGTTGTAGAATGGGACTCGCTGCGGCACTACCAATGCACTCAGAAAGTACAAACCGATAGTATTCCACCTGTTCGAAAACAAAGTGGTACCGAATAGAAACATGAGAAAGCCCCTGGCATATTGCTCAGTCTGCTCAACGCTCTCGGGCTCAACTCCTCGGAGTTGCTCCTCAAACCAGCTGTATTGACCATACCTGCCCGAAGTGTCGGTGGCTGTGCCCCGAGTAGTGCAACCTATATAGCCTCACACTCTCCCATGTCAAGATTGAGGGGGATTCGGATCACCTCCTATGCCTAAGCCAGTGATCATGGCGAAGTCGGAAGGAGTCATCGTCATCTCCTCCGCAGAGGAGAAATGGAAGTAGTTGGTGGTATCCCACCACCTCTCCACAAGAGCCCTTAAGAGAGGGCGGCTCGCTGTGATTCGCGTCAAACTGGAGCAAAATAGACCAAAACCAGTCCCGTCGACGATGTCACGGACCCCAGCCGGAAGCTCTTCATACCAATCCTGAGCAGTCGTGGTGCCGTAGCCTTGGAAGGAGCGAGATCCATCCTGTGTTAATGCATGTGATGCAATTAGATCAAGCAATGAAAGCACAATTGAAAGTACAGTTGAATGCAGAGCAGTGATGTATAAAGTACAGTTGAATGCAGAGCAATGATGTATAAAGTACAGTTGAATGCAGAGCAGTGATGTATGAAATACAGTTAAATGTGAAGCAATAGTGTATGAAATACAGTCAGATCAATGCATGTGATGTAAGCAAATCAAAGCAGTGCAAGAAATATAACAGTTAAACATGGTATTGCAAAGAAGTGAACTTTGTACCTCTACGGCTATGGCCGACAAATGAGACATAGGCTCTCTCAGTAAGAGGTCGTCTGGTGCGTCCTCGGCGAAATCAGTGAAGGCCTTCATGCCTCTCGCAACTGGTATAATATGCGTCTTGGGGTGGTACCTTGTCGAATCAAATGGGCGAATGCTCGGCGGTAGTGGCTCCGGCCCAACCTCAGGCTCGGCCTTGAAATCTGCTGCAAACTCTACATGAGGAAGTGCGGGAAAGCCCTCGTCATGTGGGATATCGTCTGCCATCTGAAATGAACAAAAAAAATGAGCAAAATGGATAAAATGGTGAAACTTTGTAAAAATAGACCCTAGGAGAGAGAAAAAATCAAAGAAAGTTGAAAATCCGGGAAGAGTGTACTAACCTTGGGAGAAACTCGAGGGAAATCAACCTTGAATTGTGGAAATGACGGATGAGGCGTCGAAATCAAATTCTGATCGGTTCAAATTGAAGAGAACGAAAGTGTTTTCGCGAAGAAAATGTTTCTAGGGTGTTGGGAAACGCGTAGAATGCGCGGATCTAGAGAGAAGGCACACCTAGAGAGCAAGGGAGATGATTTTCGTGCAAGGGTTTGTAAGGAAATAAAGTGATTTTGCCTCTACTTAAAGAGCCACGGGTCAAAGGACAGTTCTGCCCCAATCGGCCATCGATGGCTGGCAGTGGCACATCGATGGCCGGCAGTGTACAGCTGATGGTTGGTAGTGGCCACTGATGGCCGGCAGGGGGCTGGCGGCATCCCCTGATGGCCGGCAAGCCTCCATAATCTTCCCCTGCCTCTTTTACATTGATATGTGTCTTTGGGTTCGAAGAAATGCAGGGTATGTTCAAAATTTGATTCAGAATGCATACGCAGAAGCCCAGAATCACATTCGCAGTGTACAAAGATCATCACCTTTCAACCCACACAAGGTGTATCCTTTTAGCATGGTGCAACTCTCCGAGAGGTAAATCGGGAGTTGCCTTTGAATTTTTTCTATTATATGCTTTTGTTGTGGCATAGAAAGAACATCACTTTTATTGATACATGGAGTATGTATTTTAAATAGTTGCATTGAATATGCATCGTTGATTGTCTCGCATAGAACATGCTTCGGTTCCATTTCTTGCATGTTGAGCATTGAGCATGCCTTGGCATCGTGTTGCGATCCTTCGTCTCGCATGAGATATGCATTGTATTGCATTGTACCTTTCAAGTTTCCTTCTCATACATGCATGATATTGTATATACAGTTCATTTAAAGGAATTCCGGGTAAAACCATTCCTCTCTTTCACCTCGTTGGTTAGAGACATTCGGGTACGCCCGATGTCTACACTAGCATTTCGTTGGTTAGAAACACCCGGGTACGCTCGGTGTTTACATTGATACCCCTGTTAGAAGCGTTTGGACCGTGTGCTTGACGCTTATACCTCTTTGCTTTGGTTAGAAACATTGGAACGTGTTTTGATGTTTATATCACTCTTCGGTGTTTACACTGTTTACCTTTCCCTCTCTCGTGTGTGATACGCTGAGAGGTGTTTCCTTCCCTCTCTCGCGTATGATATGCTGAGAGGTGTTTCTTTCCCTCTCTCGCATATGATATGCTGAGAGGTGTTACCCTTCCCTCTCTCGCGTGTGATACGTTGAGAGGTGTTACCTTTCCCTCTCTTGCATGTGATACGCTGAGAGGTGTTATCCTTCCCTCTCTCGCGTGTGATACGCCGAGAGGTGTTTCGTTTGAGACTTTGGGTGTTCCCTGGTACTCGCTTTTAGCCTTTCTCGCGTGACGCATGGTTAAGATTGCATAATTTTCTTACATCTTTTCTACTAAAATGTGTGAGACTGTTGTAACTTGTAGATTTGCTTAAATTGTTGTATTTATTTTGCATAAATGCTTCATTACAGCTCTCTTTGCATAATCATAAGTTATGTTCGGCATTATGCATGTCATTTGCATCTTGCCCCAACCTGCGGGCGCATCTATATTGTTATGTTGATGATTGTCTAAGTCTTTGGCCTTGTCAAAAATGGGTCGTCTCTGGGCTTTGACATTCACTCTCGTCACTTTGTGACTTTCGAGTTCTGTCAAAGAGGGTTAACTGTAGACACCCCATTTTTGACCGTTCTCAAGACTTGGATGTGCTTGCAAGTACATCTAGCAACAAGTTTGATTGCTCGTCAAGCACTCGAATTTCACAGCGGAACGTCACAGGTTTGAGCTTTCCAAACCCTGTTTCATTTATGCCCCATTTTTGGACCATGCTTTGGTCCCTCCCTAGTGCTTGTTTTAGTGCACTGCCGGCCATGATCAAGGGCTGCCGGCCATGGTATCTGCCCTGCCGGCCACAGATAGGCACTGCCGGCCATCCATGAGGTACTGCCGGCCACCACTGATGGCCGGTAGGCCACCATGTTTCAATAGATATTGTTTTAGATATTTTTGAGCTAGCTGTAGCTTACTGAGCCATCCTCCATACATGTGTATGGAGGGATGGAAAGCAAGCTCTAAGCTTGTCAAGCAAGCTTCTCCTTACTTTGCTTATATAAGGGGAGGTGCCTCCCCCTTTACAGAGGTTCAAAAATTTTAGAGACAAAAAATCTCTCTCTCTCTCTCTATATTGTGCTCAATAGTGCTTTAAAGTGTATTTTCTTCACACTTTTGCACTACAACACCTAGTAAAACACCATTACCTTGTTGCTGAGGTACTTGAGGGTCTTGTTTGGACTTAAAAACCTGGTTTTGGCTTAGAGAACTTGTTGTTTTGCTGCTGTGCTTCAAGGGTGAGCATGTTCCCCTTTTAAGCTTATTTTTGTATGCCATGATAGCCACCTTTGCATGCTGTTTTAGGCTTGGTTGTTAACTACAAAAAGTTCTGATTTTAAGTGTTAAAAATGTTAGTTTGAGTCCTTGTTGGAGTTAGTGGTGGTCTACCCTCTTTTTTTGCTTATTTGTTAAGCTTTTATGCCATCCTTTGAAGCTTTTGTAATAGCCTTTGCATGGCCTTTCTACCACTGAAACTCAGAGGGATTTCAGTGATGGAAAGGTGGTTTTGAAGTGTAAAATGGGAGGGGGTGGTCCCTTCTCCTCTTGTCTTGCGTGCTTGCCTTGTTGGTCTCATATTTGAGCATGCTTTCCTACTTTTTTATGACTTAGCTCAAGCATGATTTTGTGACTTTTTGGACCTCCCATAACTCTGTTTTTGGTTGGTTTGGTCATTGGTTGCTTGCATTTGTAGACACCTCATTTTTGACCGACCTTAAGACTCAGACGTCATCGATTAAGCACTCAATGATTGCGCATGTTTGTGCTCGTTTTGAGTTTCCGGAGTTTTCGGCTGAGTGCTTTGCCTTCGGGCCTCTGAACTCTTTGTGCTTTGGCTCGGTTTGTGGACCATGCCTTGTTGACCCTGCCTAGAGGGAGAGAAAGGTCCGTAGACCACTTTTTGTAGTCGTAGACTACTTTTCCCTCTTGTAGGCTAGTTTCCGGTTTCTGGAGCCTTCGGCCTCGCGCCTTGTCTCGGGACCGCTTAACGTTCTTCTCTTGGCTTGGTTTTTGGACCATGCCTTGTTGCCTTGGTCTAGAGGGACACAGAGGTCTCGTAGACCACTTTTTGTTGTCACAGACCACTTTTCCCTCCCATAGACCACTTTTGGTGCCCGTAGACTAGTTTTCGTGGCTTCCGGCTGTGTGCCTTGTCCCGCGGACTCTTGTCTTGCATCCCTTTTGGTTTGTTTTTGGCACAAACCTTGTTTTCCTTGCTTGGAGGGTGGAATAAGGGTTGTAGACCAGTTTCTCTCCCTGAAAACCACTTTTCTTCCCCGCCAGCCAATTTTCTGGTCGGCCAACTGGTCATGGTGGTCTTTGGACCACCAAAAGTGGTCGGCAGCCATGCCACCACCTTGCTTTCTTGGTGCAGACCACCTTCCCCCCCTTGCCGACCACTTGGTCTCCTTGTAGACCACTTGTGCTGGTCGGCCGACCAGTGCAAGTAGCTAGCCGACCACTTCAATTGGTCGGCAGCTTTCCTGCAGTTTCCTACAGATATTTTGGTGCCAGCTGTGACAGCTGGTGAGCACAAAAACCATCCTCCATACATGTGTATGGAGGGATTGTATGTAGCTTCCAGCTTGTTCAACAAGCTTGAGGCTTGGTTTTCTATAAAAGGGAGGCCCTCTCTCCCTTCTCCAGAGTCAGATTTTTGCTTAGAGCTATAGATATACACATTTATCTCTATATTGCTTCTTCTCTTCATATTTGTGCTTAAAAGTGCCTTTCCTTCACACTTTTGCACACAAACACATAGTGAAACACCACACTCTTGTTGCTGAGGCTTCTTGAAGCTGCTTTTGTGTTTTTTGGACTGTTTTTGATCCAAAAAGGTTGCTGGAGTTGCTTCCTTGAAGTTGTTCTACAAGGGTAAGTCTCTAACCCCTTTAAAGCTTTGTTTTGATTAAGCTTTTAGCCCCATTTGCATGATATTTTAGGCCTAACTTTAAACTACAAAAAGTTCTAATTTTTAGTGCTTAACATGTTTGTTTAAGGCTTTGTTGGTGTTGGGAATGGTCCACCCCCTCTTGTGCCTTGTTTTGTGCTATCTTTTTAAGCTATTGGGACCACCTCTTTTTGGCCTTCTCACCACTGAAACTCAGAGGAATTTCAGTGGTGGAAAGTGTGTTTTAAGGTCCCAAATAGGAGGGGGTCATCCCCTCTCCTTGTATCTTGGTTGCTGTTATAGCGATCCCAGGTTTTACCCCTTGTTGTACAGTGATCCGGACTTGTGTCCGTGGATGTTAGCAGTTGCTTAAATCTTGTTTACGTCCTTTCATACTTTGTATTTGAGTTATAGGATGTGTTGGGCAGGTTTGTTACAGGTTGGTTGTGTTTGGGAGCAAATGGTTGCTGCCCAGAATTTTGGTCCTTCGCTCGAGCGAGCTCTTTGTTTTGGATCCTTCGCTCAAGCCAGGGTTTGGTCCCTCAAGCGAGAGTTGAGTTTTGGTTGCTCGCTCGAGCATACGTCTGCGTCTCATTTTGTCCTGAGAGCTGTGTTTCTTGGCTCGAGCGAGCTTTCCTTCACTCGAGCGAGCGAGGTGTATGCTTTGAGTTTCCTCGCTCGAGCGAGCATTCTGTCGCTTGAGCGTGCTTCTAGGTTGCAGACCTAAAGCTTCGAGTTGTTAGCTCGAGCGAGACTTTCTTCGCTCGAGCGAGTATTCTTTGTGTTTGGTCGCTCGAGCGACCAATCCTTCGCTCGAGCGAGCCTAATATATATCAGATCGTAGCAGCGAATTGAACATCACTTTTTCATCTATCTTTTTCTATCAAGCCCTAGATCCGACTCTCTCTCTCTCTACACTTGTCTTCTCTCTAAGGTTTGATCTATCTAGAGTGAGTTTCTACCCTTAGTCCTTTGTTAAAAAGATAGACTGGGTTGAGGGATTCGTTTTAATCTGAAAAACTTGGGATTTGGAGCACATTGGTTTTTGGTCTTCATCTCCGTTTGAGCTCAAACTTCGAGGTAGGGATATCCTACTCCTCTTTATGAGCTTTGTCTTTGAATTTTGGTATTTTGATATGTTGGAGGTTGTTGTGTAATTATGAGAAAGTTTGGGTCTTTTGTGTAATTTTACAAAAGTTAGGGTTTTGTTTATATAAACCTATATGCATGTTTAGCATAGAGAAATGAGATCAATATTGGATTATTAGTGAAAATGGAACCTTAGGGTTGTGATGTTAATTATGGGAAATGCCCTAATTATATTGATAAATTAATTGGTATAATTAATTTGAAGAAAAGAGGAATTGAATTGAGAATGTTGGAATTGGATGTGTATGGGATTAAAGGGTGTAGTTAGATTCATTCATCGCTCACCTAGTTGAAATGTTGATTATATATCCATTTGGTGCATTTATTTTCGGTATAGAAATAACTGTTTTGGGCTATCGATGGAGGATAGTCTTGATTATTGTAGACAATGCATGATGATTAGGCACACTGAAACTAATCAATTGAGTATGCTATTGAATATAGCGGTAGGAATAATACATTAATTTTATGTATTGATTGATTGTATATGATCTATGTTTATATACATATGTTGTGTGGGAGGAGATAGGGGATGTACTCCACGGTTTAGGGAAAGATAGGGGATGGACCTCTAAATCAGATTTTGTGTGACATTGATACAGCACTACAATGTGTATCAAGTGTTGATTATGGAAGTATTGAATTGATTTGATATAGCACTAAAATGTATATCTTTATCAATTGTGAAGTATAGAAATGTTTCTATGTTATGTTGATACAGCACCAAAATGTGTATCGTTAGCAAAGTATGGAAGTGGTTTAGGTGTTAATGATACAGCACCAAAATGTGTATCCATCATGAATTTCGAAAGTGTTTTAAAGATGAGTCACAAACTCATTAAATTATTTGGCTAAATGTTGAGCCTTGTTTTCAAACCCAAAGTTGAAAAGAAACGGAAAATAAAATGGAACATGGACTTTAAGGTCATGAAACTGAAATGTGTTTTGAAAGAATGTAATGGTGTAGACCATCTATCAACTGCTAATCTTTTAGTCATTGTTCATAGCTGGTTTAGTGTGTTTCTACTGGGCTCTGGCTCACCCTATATGGGGCATCATTTTCAGGTACAGGTAGCATGCCACCTCCAAGGACATAGCTTGGGAGGCTAGAGACAGACAGACCTTTTTGTTGTTTTACTTTCTTCGATGTATTACATGTAGATTCAAGCCAAGGGCTTAATGTGTAATTGAGTTAACACTCTCCTTTTTGTAACCAAGTGTTAACTCGGAAAGCTGTAAGCCCGTAGGGCATATGCTTTTGTTGTTAACATGTAATACTTTTGTAATGAATTACTCTGATGAATAGAGGGTTGTTGATCTTTTATATATCAATGCATGTCAATATTGATGGGTTTATTGTCATTATTTTGAGGGCGTTACAGCCTTGTTGGCCTCATGTTTGAGCATGGTTTCCTAGCATGTGTTGGCTTGTTCTCAACTTGTTTTTGGTGTTATTTTGGCATGGCATACCTCTGTTTCAGCTTGGTTGAATCACCCCTTTCATGCTTTATACACTTGTAGTGTAAATTTTGCATACTAGCCTTACATGCTTGTGTCGATAGCTCATCTTTCTAGCATGTTTTGATCATATCTCAGCAAGTTTTTGGTGTTGTTTTAGCATGCTATAGTTCTGTCTAAGGTTGGTTGGTTAACATCTTGCATGCTCCTTGCATTTGTAGTGCAATCCTTCTTACTAGCCTAACATGCATTATACTTTTGACCATCATTCTAGCATTATTTTGGCTCAACTCCAACAAGTTTTTGTTCATGTTTTACCATGCTTAAGTTCTGATTTATGTTGTTTTGGTCATGCATGCCTTGCTTTGTACACCCATTGTGCATTCTAGCTCACTAGCTTTGAGTTTCCAAGCCACTAGCATGCATTGCTTGGGCTATTTGCATGACTTAGCATCATTTGATATGTGATTTTAGTGCATGTAGTGTGGTCATGCCCTCACATCTTTCATTATTTCAATGCTTTGGAGGGTTGGTGCTTTATGCCTTAAAAATGAGCCATTATGCATGCCATCTTGCCTAAGCTTTTGGGCTGCCATTTCAGTGTGTTTTTGGTGTTATTTAGCCATGATACAACTCTGTTTTTGGTTGATTAGAGCTTCCCTCATTTGCTTCTTACACTTGTAGTGTAAGTCCTCTTTGCTAGCCTTGCATGCCTAATGAATGAGCTTGTTATTCTAGTATGTGTTGACTTGGTATTAGCCCATTTTTGGTGTTATTTTGACATACCATGACTCTAATTTTTTACTGGTAAAGTCATCTCATGCTTGGTTTTGGTAGGTGTAGTGTACTCCTCCTTATTGGCCTTGCATACTTCATGCTTCATGCCCTTCATGCTAGCATGTGTTAGCTCTAGTCCGTAGATGTTTTAGCATCATTTTGACATGCTCTAGGACTGTTTTGGGTTTCCTTGGCCATATGGTTCATGTATTGCATAGTTGTAGTGCAATTGGCCTTGCTAGCTTTGAGTTTTGAGCACCATAGCATGCTTCATTTGTGACATGTGCATGATTTGGCATCATCTACCATGTTATTCCAGAGCATATAGCATTGCCATGTTCCCACTTTTTCACTCTTTGAATGCTTTCAAGGGTTGTGCATTATTGCCTTGTTTGGGGACCAATGCGTATGCATGCTTGTCGAGGCTTGTGAACTCCCATCTCAGCATGTTTTGGTCCTTGTTTTGACCTATTTGAGCTCTGTCCATGATTGGTTCAATCATTTGTGCCATGTATTGCATGCCTCTTGTGTAGTCTCCTTGAGTAGCCTTGTGCCTTAGGCCCTCTTGCATGACATACTTGGGTTGTTTGAATGGTTTGGCATCATTTCATACATGATTTCAGAGCTTGTAGTGTTGTCACACTTCCATATTTGTCACTCCTTGCTCATGTTTGAGAGTTGTGCTCTTATGCTTAATTGGTGAGCCAATGCATGTGCATGTATCATCTTGCCTTTCATACCATCCTTTCATAGCATTATGGCCACTGTTTTGGCATGATTGAGGTCTGTCCATATTCGGTTTAAGTCCATTGAGCATATTGTTTGAATGTCGTTGTTTGCATTGTGTTTGCATGTTGTTTGCATGTGCATACATTGCATTGAGTTTGCATGAGCTTTGTTAAGTTGATCATGTTTCATTGCATTGTGTTTTGGTAGGGTGTTAGTCCAAACACGAGAAACGAGGGACATTTCATACTTGAAGTGATGAAACATGCCTCATTTCTCAGTCGCCGACCCTCTTGATCATGCATGATAGAGGTTAAGGCCCTTATGTGTTATTTGTGCATTCATTTACATTGAATTGTGCAATCTTGGCTTCTCGGCCACCGTGCATTGCGATGCTTGGTTGGTGGCTCGAGAGTCGAGAACCGCACTCCCTTGAGCTTAAGAAATGATAGGGAGGGTGGTCGTGCACACATATCTTGCAAATACACTGCTATGTCCCTTTTTGTTCTCTGTTGTAGCAAACTGGAGTTGTGCAGAATTTTCTGGTCGGCCGACCAGTAAAAGTGGCTGGCCGACCACTTTTTCTGGTTTGCAGCAAATGTAAGTGGTCGGCAGGTGGTCTACAACACTGATAAGTGGTCGGCAACCTTCCTAGAAGTCTCCATGGTGGTGCAGAGGCTATCTGGAGGCTTGTGCAGTGTTCTGAAAACAAATGCAAACAGAGGCAAGTTGGGGCATAGCGATGGATTTCCGAGCGAGGCGACCGAGCATGCATGTGCTTCTCGCCCCGAGGCCCCTTTTAACTGCTTTGTTAGCTAGCTCACACTTTGGTTCTGTGCTTAAGTAGTTAATGCATTTAGCTACTCATTTGTGTTTAATTAGCTAGTGTAGTTAGCTAATTAGCTTGTTTTGTAATAATTAGTTAACTTGTTAGTTAATTAGCTTGTTTTGTAATAATTAGTTAACTTGTTAGTTAATTAGATTTGTTTTGTAATAATTAGTTTAATTAGCTTAGATTAGCTAGTTAGCTTATTATTCGGACCCTCTGTCGAGAGGGCACAACTGTTGTAATAAGCGTGCGTGTGTGTGATGCATGTCTTCTAACCCCCATTTCTTTTCCCCTTTTACTTATCAGCTTTTGATGGTTAGTTTTAAGACATGTTTCAATTAGCATCCTTATGCTAGCTTGTTTGCATTCATTCATTCGTCTTGCATGCACCGGGCTCGGCGCATCATACAAACTGTATTGTATTTTAATATCAATTTGAATACATGTTATCAATTTGCATTCACATGACATCTTAGAATAGCCGAGCCTATTTTAGCTGCATTTTTGCATGTGTTGCATTAGGCATTCTGGACATAGCTAGGATCATGCATTGATTACTAACTAGCTTTTGTTTTGGCTCGGAGTACTCAGTGAGTGTTTTGTGCTTTAGCATCCTTGCATGAGTGCAAGTGACTGCCATGATAGCATGCTTGCCATGAGGCTATTTGCTTAAGTGTTTTAACTGCATGAATGCCTGTGGATGAAGGCTTCATTGCTTGAATTGGAACAATTCATCAAAATGCGAGTTTTAAGCCCACTGGAAGTGGCAAATCACCATGTTTTCTAAGCCCACTTGAGGGTGGCAAAATCCGTGTCTTAGCCTACTTGCGAGTAGCACCTTCAAACCATTTTCAAACAAGCAAACATGAGATGTTTTGTTCAAATTTAGGTGATCTAGTCTACACTTGTATGCTATGCGCATCACGTAGTAAGATTAGCTAATAAACCGGAATAAGAACGCATGTGTTTTCAAAAACAACATATCATGTTAGTAGAGGCCGATCTTTGATCGGGCGAGCGGGGGTGCTCATTTCAGGACCTTCCCCTCTCATACCCAAGTTCCCGAGCTGAGGCAACTTTGGTGATAACGGACACGTGGCCTTAGGCACAAGTCAGGGTTTCCTAAATTTCCCCAAGACCAAATATTTAGGTGGCGACTCTGAAATCTGGCAAAGCAGTCCATGTTTGGCGCTTTTTGATTAAAGTCGATTTTCCAAAACGATTTGCCGGATTTGGACTCTTTGTTGATTTATCAGTCTTATATCATACTTTGTGAGATTAGATTCAGAGCTATGACAGGAGTCTGAACTGTAGTAGTTAGAACCACGATTCGCGCCCTCGCGCGTGGATCGAAGTTCCGGGCGGTCTACAGCATCTTATACTTGTAGTGTAATCCTCCTTGTTGGCTAACATGCTTCATACTTTGGTTTATCATTCTAGCATGTTTCGGCTCCACTCCAGCATGTTTTTGGCATTGTTTAGCGTGCTTAAACTCTGTTCCAAGTGGTCTTGGTCATGTATGGCTTGCTTTGTATAGCTATGGCATATTTGGCTTCACTAGTCTTGAGTTTTGAGGCCCTTAGCATGCTATATCTGTGATGTTTGTGTGATATGGCATCATTTGATATGTAATTTCAGAGCATAAACTTCTGTCATACTCTCATATTTATCACTCTGTCATTGTGTTTAAGAGTTATGCCCCTTATGCCTTGTTTGTGAGCCATCAAATGAGCATATTTTTCTTGCCATCTATGCTGCGAGCCTAGCATGTTTTTGCTACTGTTTTGACCTGCCTTAGGTCTGTTTTGAATGGTTAAGGTGATTTGAGCATTGCTTAGTATGGTTATAGTGTAAAGGGCCTTGACGAGCTTTGAGTTTTGGGGCCTTTAACATGTTGTGCATGTGATGTTCGCATGGTATGGCACCGTTTGGCATGTAATTTCAGTGCATATAGTGTAGTCACACTCTCATATACTTTACTTCTTCATAGCTTTTAAGGGTTCTGTATTATGCCTTGTTTGTGGCCTAACATGTATGCATGTTTGTCTAGTCCTTTGAGCTTCAATTTCAGCATGTTGTAGCCTCTGATTTGGCATGTTTGAGCTCTGTCTAGAGCTGGTTTGGTTGTTTGGGCTGTGTATTGCATGCCTCTTGTATGATGCTCTTCACTAGCCTTAGTGTTTCGGGCCCTTAACATGTCTTGCATGCATTGTTTCCATGATAGAGTCTTGTGCATGCCACTTTAGCTTTGAAAGCTAGCATGTTGTTTGCATAACATGTTGTTTGCGTTGTATCATGTTCAACCGAACGTTATGTTGAACATAAGGTTGATTGGTCCACTTCATACTCAAAGTGATGAAAGCGTGCCAATCTTCCTTGGTCTCTATTACTTTTGATCATCCATGATGAGGTAGTGGATTTAGAGTCTTGTTTGCGTTGCATTCATTCAATGTGTGCAAGATTGGATCTTTGGCCATCATGCATTCCAAATGCTTGATTGATGGTTTTGGATCCAATAGCGCCCCTCCCTTGATGTTTTGAGATGATAAGGAGTGGCATAGTACGTACATACCCTTGGGAGACCCTCACTTTTCTCTGTTTGGTGCTCTGTTGCAGTTTGGTGTCACAGCACACCAGTGGCCGGCAGTGCCACATTGATGGCCGGCACCCTTTCATCCGTGGCCGGCAGTGGTCCATCTTTGGCCGGCAAGTGGCCGACAGTAGCTCCTTATGGCCGGCAGGCCACTGGTGCACTCCCTAGCCTTGATTTTATAAGGTTCAGCAAAAAGATCTTGGAGACACCCTGCAAACAGAGCCTCTAAAGAGCAAACCGGAGAGCTTTTCGGGGCGGAAACTGAATGCATGCATGTTCAACTTCTTAAAGCAGTGTTGAGGCAGTGGAGTTAGCATTTTATTTGTTTATTTGATGTATATTTGGTTTTGTAATTTAATTAATTAATTTGTTAATTAATTAAGTGTTGTAATAATTAGTAATTTGTTTGCTAGTTATTCGTTTAATTTGTAATAATTAGTCTAATTAGCTTAATTAGATTAGTTAGTTAGCTTAGCTTAGATAAGCTTAGCGTATTCATTTGGACCCTCCGTCGAGAGGGCACAATGTTGTAATAAGTGTGCATGTGCGTGTGCATGTCTTCCAACCGCCACTTCTTTCTTCCTTTTACTTATCAACTTTTGATAGTTAGTTTAGGGCATATTTCAATTAGCATATCTTATGCTTTGCATGCGTGCATCATTCATTTGTCTTGCATGCACTGGGCTCAGCGCATCATTCAAACTGCATCGTATTTCAATACCTATTTGAATACGTGTATCAACTCGTTACATTCATATGCCATCTTAAATAGCCGAGCCTATTTTAGTCGCATTTTACATGTGTTGCATTAGGCACTTTGTATAGTTAGGATCATGCATGATTTATAACTAGTTCTCTGTTGTGGCTCGGAGTACACTGTAAGTGTTTATGCTTTAGCATCCTTGCATAAGTGTGAGTGTTGACATGTTAGCATGCTTGCCATTAGGCTATTTGCTTAAATGATATAGCTGCATGAATGCCTATGGATGAAGGCTTCATTACTTGATTTGGAACAATTCATCAAAATTTGAGTTTTAAGCTCACTTGAGGGGGGCAAAATCATCATGTTTTAAGCCCACTTGAGGGTGGCAAATCCGCGTTTTAGCCTATTTGCGAGTAGCATCTTCAAATCGTTTTCGAAAAACAAACATGAGATGTTTTGTTCCAAATCGAATGGTTTAGTCTATACTTGTATGCTGTGTGTATCACATAGTAAGGTTAGCTAATAAACCGGAATAAGAACACACGTGTTTTCAAAATAATATATCATGTTTAGTAGAGACCGATCCTTTGATTGAGCGAGTGGGGGTGCTCAATTCAGGACCTTCCCCTCTCGTACCCAAGTTCCCGAGCCGAGGCAACTTTGGTGATGACGGACACGTGACCTTAGGCACGAGTTAGGGTTTCCTAAATTTCCCAAAACAAAATATTTAGGTGGCAATTCTGAAATCTGGCAAAGCAGTCCATGTTTGGCGCTTTTTCATTCAAAATTGATTTTTCAAAACCAATTGCCGGATTTGGACTCTTTGGTGATTTATCAGTCTTACATTGCACTTTGTGAGATTAGATTCAGAACCGTGATGGGAGTCCAAACTGTAGTAGCAGGAACCCAATTCACGCCCTCTCCGAAAGGGGGGCGTGCGGAGAGAGTTTCGGGGCGGTCTACACTCACCCCTACTCTTCTCAATCATCAACCAATCATATCACTTATACATCATTGGATTTAGAAAATGAGTTTAGAAAGTGGACTTGTATATCATTTTTCTTTTGGGCGAATTACACTAACGGTCTCTATAGTTTGAGGTTTGTGTCACTTTAGCCTCTGACCTTTTAATTGTGACATATTTAATCCTGAATTCCAAATCTCATTCTAAATAAGGACAATTGAAGATATAGTGTCACGACTCGCTTCTTGTATCTATGGGTTAAGTATCGTGATGGCCAGTAACTGAAGTTACCTCCGGCTAATTCTTAAACAAATTACTAAACGCGAACGAGAAAAAAAATATTTAAGTGAGGGTACCAAATAATCATTGGAGCTTCTATTTAATTAAATTGTCAGAGTTGAACTATGTCTACAAAGTGCTTTGTGCCTGCCACATGCGCTGGCCCTGACATGTCACCTAAAAGTGGTAAACAACTATAAGTACATGGCAGAGTGAGAAATATTATACCAAGAGCATAAGGGCATAAAATTCACCATGGGTAATTATTAGCTAAATAAAGTTTGATATTAAAATACAGAGTATATAATACATAGATCATTTGACATATTATACAGAAATTATATAAACAAAATAATCATAATCACGGTACAGAACGGAACAGAACTGATGTATGGACTCAAGAGGTGGCTTATACAAACTCTAAAGGGTGGCTCCCATTATAGTGTAGCACTTAGCTCCGTACAACACTTTGCTCCACATCAGAAATCATAACCACGGTACAGAACATAACAAATATATGGACTCAAGAGGTGACTCCCACAATAGTATAGCACTTAATTTCGCACAGCACTTTGCTCCACACTAGAAATTAGAGTGTCAATGGATCCATGACAGACAGAGAGTCACAACGTGACTAATCAGAGAGCCAATGGTTATTTAAGTCTCCCAAGGCATGAGACCTCCGTGGTGGTACTTATAAAATAATTACTCAAAACACTGTTTAATAAACAGTTATATCTATGTATTTTCCTTATTATAGAAAATAAGATTCATAAATTAAAAATGCTAATATAATTTATAAAACATAAATTGCGTAAAATAAATTATGGTAACTCAAAATATACATAAAATATATGATGGTGACTCAAGGTATAATATAACTTACCTTAAGATTAATTTCAATTTTACCTTTTATTCACTGCGATCCACTAGATATTCCAAACTAAACTCAAAGTTTTATATATAAAACTTGGACGCCAAAGAGAGAGAGAGAGAGAGAGAGAGAGAGAGAGAGAGAGAGAGAGTTTGGTGGTGGTGATGATGATGATGATGATGATGCTGATAGATAGGTATTTATGTAGTAAAGGAGGCGTGGGCGGCAACTAGTCTTGGGACATGTATCGTTTGTTGTATAAAAAGATTGTATTTTAGTGTATTTTGATTTAGAAAAAATATAAAGAAAATATAATAAAAATATCATAATACTCAGAAAATAATTTTGAATGATAATATAATGTTAAAATTATTGTTTTTGAAATCATTTATAATTAAATAATATTAATATAAAATTTAAAGAACAACTTAAATTTTTGGGTTGTTAGGTACAGTTTCTCCATTATAAGGGCAAAGTAGTCAATTTGAGAAAATATAAACTAGTTTGATAAAAATAAATGTCAAAAAAATATTTTGAATTTTTAAAATTATTTCTACCCACTAAAGATAAAATTATATAAAAATGATAAATCTTTTAAATTTATATGTTTTATCAAATTAATTTTTAATATGTGTTTAGATGATGATCATGTAATGAGTGGTTATTTTTGTTGATATTTTTGATTAGTTATCATGTAATAGATGGTTGTATTTGTTGTTAACAAATATTTTTAAATGGTTATTATATAATGGATGCTTATTAGGCTTTTAATGTGCAATCGATATATTTAATATATAAAATGTTTTTAGTTTTGGATTTTTTGATTTTATGGATTGGTTTAATAATGATATTAAAGTTGTCGCTATGTTTGACTTTTGAAAAAATAAGTACTAATTTAACGAAAATAAATATCAAAAAAAATTATTTTAAAAAATTATTTCTATCCTCCCAAAAGATAAATTATATAAAAATGACATATTTTTAATTTTTTTCACTAATTTAATTTTTAGTTTCGTAGAAATTTTTTCTAAAAATAGATTCTAAAAACTAAACCAAATATAACTTTACAACCAAGAAAGTATCAATATTATTCATTAAAAAAAGACCATTACATTTTAAACTACATTCAAGTTAATTAACACAAAAGAAGTTATATGACGACTTTATCTTTAAAATGGATCATTTGCTCAAAAAAAATATTTGATTATCATTATTTGAAACAAAATTTAAAATTTAAAATCAAATATATTATAATTAAAAAATCAATACGCCGTTCCTTTATGTACATTTTGTAAAATTGTCCTTTACAAGACAAAAGTTAGGCCGACATTCGAGTCATGATAGAGACCCCCTCCAATCACTACACCCACAATCCCCACACACATGTGGCGGGTGGTGATTGGAGGAGTAGGAATAAAAAAAGAAATAAAAATGTAACTAATGAGAGAGAGAGGGGGTCAAAGGGATGGGGGAAAAGGGGACATGAAATATTTTTGTAATAAATAATATATATACCTGCAATTATATTAGCATTATTGGTTGTTAATTGGTATGCGTGGACTTTTATGAGTATATTTGTCAGTAATACCGACAACCAAATTATAAAAAAAAAAATTAAATAATTTAACAAACCTTCACTAATAAAGAGTAAATAATCAAAAAAATTAGTTTTGTTTTTTGCGGTATTAACTAATAGGGCTTTCATGAGTGTGGATGGGTTTATTGTAACTTCCGGTCCATTAAGTATTGTACAAGAGGGCCAGGATATTCTATTTAGTGAGCCATATTGGGCTTCTACGAGATTAAAGAGCATCTCCGAGCATGAACAAATAGACTATTAATGGGCTGAAAACCTCACTTTTCAAGGATTTCTGGCCCAAATGTATTAGGTGAACAAAAATCTTGGCCCTGCCGTTCTAGATCGTGGTGATGAGATAAGGCATAATAGACAATGAGCCGTGCTTCCGAGCCCCGGTGGGAGTCGCACCCCCAGTGACGTGACAGCATGGGGTTGGTAGAAAACATATTAAAAAAAAAAAATAGTTTTTTTTTAGACCAATCACATGCGAGCCCCAGTACCCCACTGGGGTTCCGAAGCTTTATGCAACTTTACATGCCATAGAGATTTTTATTAATTGGATGTCAAATAAAAAGGTTACAATATTTAAAAAGGGAGAAAAAAAATACTCTCTTCATAAAGGGTCACAATTGAAAGGGGATGGGAGAGAATGAGAATGAAAGTGACTTTAGGCAAGGCCTTGGTAATTAAAAAGTGGAGGGTGGGTGAGGTCCATTACAGCAACAAGTAAAAAGACTCCCAGGACTTTGTGTACCGCATTGGCCACCTTTTGGAAAGCCTAAGATCATGCACCATCTGTTGCAGTCTGGATAATTATCACATTTTTTCCCTAGGCATACCAGTGTATTTTCTTCACCTGTGACACCTGTCACAACAAAAACAGAAATAAATAGTTGCCTTAGTTAGGAAAGAGATAGAGAGAGGAAAAAAAATATGTATTTATTATGGTGTTTTCTTTACTTTTTGATTGGATAAATAAGAGAAAATATAACATTTTCTCTTATCTTGAATGGTTAAACTACGTTCCTTTGGAGATATCTTATAAAATTGAAACGATATAGAGAAGATTGATTAAACAAAAAAAATATATTGTTATATGTTGTTCAATCGAAATATATTTTAATTGGTATCAATTTTTATTTCTTCTATATATAAAGGGCTAGTTTTGGTTTTATGAAAAAGTACTAATTTATTGATTTATTTTCTCTCTTATTTTCTCTATTTTTGAACAGATTCAAATTGAGGAATTTTTTGTTTTGATTAGTGAACGTCAATAGTTAGTTGATAAGTAAGCATTTCATAAGAGGAGAAACTTCACCCATATATCTTGGAAGAAAGTTTTGTCCTCCCATTCCACTCCTAAGAGTGGAACCCAATGCCTCTCCCTAAAGAAATACTTAGTGGGCCAAAAAGCTAACCAACTAGATTAGAATCCATTCAAGTGTGTTTGGTTTGAGTTTTCTGGATTAAGTTTTTTGAAAATTGATTTTTTTGATTTTTGTATTTTTTTGTTTTTAGTAAATATTTTTTAAATTTTAAACATTTTTTTTATTTTTTAGATGTACCTTACTTAGATGTATCTAAAAAGTAAAAAATTTGTGAAAAATATTGTAAAAAATTAATAAATACATAAAAATACAAAAAATATATTGAATTCTTGTATTTTTTTTTTTTTGTATTTTTGGTATTTAGTGAATTTTTAAAAGATTTTTTTTACAATTTTTTTACTTTTTAGGTGTATTTATGTTAGGTGTGTCTAAAAAATACAGAAAATAAGAAAGTAAAATTTTCTGAAAAGTGTTTTGAAAAACTGGAAACCAAGCAAGGTATTGGTTTCAAAATGAGGATTAGAAGAGAAATCATTTCTTCTCTTCTTCACTCAATTCTTCTTCTTCTTCTTTTTTTTATTATTATTTTTTTTAATCCAAATAAGTGATATGAATATGGAGAAATATATTTCTTTTATTTATTTATTTTTTTTTTCAAATTATTCAATTCAAACAATTTGTTAACACGTGTCCTGTGTCCTTAAGGAGTTGTTATTGTGTGCTTTTGGAGTATGATCGCATGGTGTTTTAGGGTGTTGTGATTGATAGAGAAAGTGTGGTTTATGATTTTAGAGTTATGCTAGGGATCCTAAATAATCTATTAAATTTTCTATCAAATCTCTCATATGGGTGTAGAACCTACACATGTGGGTTTTATGAATATTATACCCATATGATATGTTTGGTAGAAATTTGATAAATTATTTGAAATTTATAATATTTTTCATGATTTTATGTTCAGTGATTGAGAAATATGAGTGAATATAATATATAATGATTAGTGAAAAGCAAGAATACGTAGTGCTCCAAGACATCCTCAAGACACACATTAAAAAAAAAAAAATCTTATATATGACATGTGCCTAAAGGCACTTGTCACATTGACCTGTTAAAAAATATGACACATTACACTAAAATTGTATTTGGTACAATTTTTATGTAAAAATTAGTTGGGTGAAACGTTAAAAGATTTTCATACTTTCCCATGAACAAAACATAAATATATCACATTGAAACTTAAGTAAACGTTAAATAAATAATAATAATTAAAAAGAAGGATGACGCTACATGAGACCAAAAATTTTACTCAATTTTTAAACCCGATGATATAATAATTTATTAGAATATCTAAGATAATTATCACTTCCATGTTTTTCTCTAATTATCAATCAATCATCTCACTTACATATCATTAGATCAAGAAAAACGGATCTAAAAAATAAACTTGTATATTATTTTTCTTTAAAAAATAAATAAATCAACAACCCTATCATTTATTATTGAACCATAGCCAACTTTAGAACACACCATAAAACTTAAAATCAATAATTCATCATATACTATTTTGTAAAAGTTGCATACGCAGAACATACTAAAAAAAAAAAAAACATGAAAATAGGCTTCAAGCACCATGTAACTATTGATACATATTACAATTTATATGAAGCAAAAACGAGATAAATTAATCAAAGATGAAGCAAAAAAATACTTAATGTTCAATATCTTTTAAATATCATGTCACATAGTAGGCAATGAAATTTTTAACCGGTCTACTAAATGTAACATAAAAAATAATATATATAAAATTTATGTATATCAAACTTGAATACTAATATTTCAAAAAATTTAAACTGCGATAGAAAGTATTTAATCACCACAACTAATTCAAAGAACTCACACAAAGCATTCCCTCCACGTGGATCAGATATATCTCGAGCAAAGCTTGTAGGCGTGGCCCTAAGGATTTAATAATAGGTTGTTTGGGATGACCTAAATAAGTGCACTTTTTATCTTTTTACGAAAAGATATGCAGAAAAATAAAGAGGTGATGTGATGAAAAAAAAAAAAGATAAAAATATGGATTATTTCTCATATGCCAAACTTGGCCTTAGGTTCAATCTAAGATCTGGAGAGAGTACACCTCTAAACTCAAATTACACCCACTAGGTCAGCCCCTTATATTATTCCAAGTTAGACATTTTCAACAGTTAGATTGAACAAATTTTAAACAAGTGACATGTAAAACAATGTTTCAAAATTTTAGCTATTTTATTTTATATATATACTAGTGCATGCCCGTGTGTGTAAATAAAATAAGTGAGCAAAAAGGAGAATAAATAAATAAATAAATAAATAGGAAGGAAAATAAAAAAGAAAGAGGAAGGAAGGTGGGTAAGAGAGAGAGAGAGAGAGAGAGAGAGAGATTGCATGGGTGAACAAAAATGGGAAAAAAGAAGGTGAGTGAGTGAGAATTAAAGAAATCTTGGCATTTAGGGTGTGTTTGATTGGGGGCATTAGCGCGCCCCGGAGGGGGGAGGGGGGGAGGGGGGGGGGCGGGGGACTATTCACTATTCAGATTGCTTATCTGAAGGAGTGAGTAGTCTATCGTTTGTTTTTTTTTTAGTTCGCCGGACATGGAGTCTGGCCGGACTCCTTATCCCCCCCACATGGGGGATTATACTATCTCCCGGGGGGGTGTGGGACAGTTTTGGGGGAACAATTTACTGTTCGGATTAGGTGGTAAAATGATCATTTTGACCCTCTACTATTTAATTATGTATTATATTTAGTAAAATTCAATAAAATTTAAATGTCTCAATTTAAAAATAAAATAATTTTATTTTACTTTTTATTGATGTTTTATTTATTTAATTTTTTAAAATAATTTTTTATAGATATTTTATTTTAAAATTTTGTTTATATTTTATTTAATTTCATTATTTAAATGTTAATAGATGTTTTATTTAATTTCATTGTTTAATTATTATTATTTTTAAAAACAAATTTATTTAAAATTTTAATTAAAAAAATAACAATTTTTATTGATATTTTATTTATTTTATTTAAAAATAAATAAATTTATTTAATTGTGTAAAAAATAAAATAAAATAAAATTTTATTTAATCTAGCTAAAAATAATTAAAATATTAAAGATATGTTTAATATTGTTAGTATTTAGTAAATAATTGAAAAAGGGTAAAATAGTTTTTTGTTCATTTATCATATCCAGTTCGTCCAACCAAACGTTGAATTCACTAAAAATAGTCTTTTCTAGACATCTAATCCCATGAAAAAACAAATACATGATACATATCCAATCCAACCAAATAGTCCGGGGATTTACAGTTCCAGGACTTAAGTCCTATGGATTCTAATCCCCCTTTATCCAGTCCGTCCAATCAAACACACTCTTAATGAATTTGGGAATTAATCTCAACCCTCGAAACAAAATGTATCTACGACATTTTGACACATTTTCAAAAACGTCTTGCTTCATTATATATATATATATACTATTATATATGTGAGCACATGATTTGGTGTCTAATAGTGTGGTCACTTCTCATTCTGTCACGTGACAAATTTTTCTATCCTAAAATAAAAAAATATTATTCAAAGGTGTGAGTCAGATTTGAACTCAAGATCATAGGTTTTATTAAAAACACTCTTACCATTTAAGCAACATACATATTACAATATTTATTTATTTATTATTTATTTTTATTTATTTATTTAAATTACATGTGACACCCGCTAATATATATACATATTAATAGAAATACACTAATTAGGAATTAAAAGAGAAATAATATACCAGAAATTAGGAGGACAATGCAAAGAAGCCCAACGAAGAGAACGCTACTCGTGATGGAAGAGACCTTGCCCATGTTTTTATTTTTTAGGGGGTCATTGGCTCTATGTGAATATGTAATCTAATGATTTTTTTAATCCAATTTATAGTAGTTGGATTCTTCGTTTTGGCTCTAAACGTTACGTAATCTCTTGGGAGTAAATAGACTTCAAAGTGCAATATTAGGAATAGAAAAATTTTATTAAATCTTTTACCATGTATTTATCCATGAAAGTATTTAGTAAAAAATTTGATAGAATATTTAGAGTCATTAGTGCTTTTGAACATTACAAGATTATCATAATCTACCTACATATCATATATAGAGTCATTAAAGAGCAAGATTAGGGATAAAAAAGAATTTATAAAATCTTTTGAGCAATGTTAGGGACCCAACCAAATTACTAATTTTTTTTTGGTTACTTACGAGTATATCCTAATAAGTGGACTTATTATCTAATAGGTTCTATGGGAAAAATTTGTTATAAAAAAAGTCACTAATTGTAAGTTTTAGCGACAATTTATAAAAATCATGACAAAAAAAAGTCACTAATTGTCAATTTTTAGCGACATATATAAAAAATTGTCACAAAAAAAATTATTTTAGCAACAATTTTACCAAGACTATTTTCAATAGGATTTGATGGGAATTAAGTCCAACTATTAGGACCTATTGATAGTTTACTTTTTTTTTTTTACCAAATACTCACATGGGTGTGGGACCCACACACACTCATGTGGGTCCCACCCCATGTGAGTGTTTGGTAAAAAAAATGGGCGAATTCCACTAACAGTCTTGTATCATTTTGATTCATGACTTTTCAATTGTGATACATTAGATTCTAAATTTTAAATTTTATTTTAAATGAGGATAATTGAAGATGCTGTTTACTTTGCAAACGAAAAATGCTTAATTTTAAGGGTAAAATCATCAATTTGATAAAATATAAATTAGTTTGACAAAAAAAAAATGTCAAAAAAATATTTTTGAATTTTTAAAAATTATTTCTACCCACCGAAAATTATATAAAAATGATAAATCTTTTATGTATTTTTTAAATTTTCTTACCAAATTAATTCTTAGTATGTATTTGGTTATGATCATGTAATGGGTGGTTGTTTTTGTTAAAGTTTTTGGATGGTTATCATCTAATAAATGGTTATTTTTGTTGTTAACAAATATTTTTGTATGGTTGTCATGTAATGAATGATTATTAGACTTTTTATGTGTAATCGACCTGTTTAATATATAAAATCTTTTTGTTTTGGATTTTTTTTTATTTAATGAATTGGTTTCATAATAACATTAAAGTTGTCATCATGTTTGATTTGAGGTTTTTAGACTATTTTTAGATTTTCTTTTTTTTACATAGAAACTAATTTGACAAAAGAAAAAATTATTTCTACCATCCCAAAAGATAAAATTATGTAAAAATGATATATTTTTATATTTTTTACACCAATTTAATTTTTTGTTTATTAGAAAATTTTCTAAAAATAAAGTCCAAAAACCAAATCAAACAAAACTTTATAACCAAGAAAGCGGCAACATTATTTATTAAAAAAATGTCATTACATTTCAAATAACATACAAATTAACCAACACAAAATAAGTGATATGATGATTTTACCCTTGAAATGGAGAATTTTTCGTTTGCAAAATAAACATTATCTTTGATTGTCTTCATTTGAAATAAGATTCAAAATTCATAATCAAATGTATCACAATTGAAAAATCAGGGATCAAAGTGATATAAGCCTTTACATCAGCCAACAACACCTATGTGATTATTTGATAGAATTTTTTGAATCCCTAACATTTTTGGACATTAAAATATTATCATAATCTACCATATATGGAAGTCATTAATACAAAAAATTAATTTGTATACTAGTGACATGTTTTGGGATTTATCTAAAAGAAAAATACTTGGCAGCTCAAATTTTCTTGGCTTGAATGGCTCGAATGTGTCAAAACGACGTCGTTTTGAGACATTCGAGCGAAAAAAATTCGGACCACCTAACATTATTGTATTTAAAATAAAATATAAATTTTATATTAAAAATTATTTATATAAATTTTGTAGAATTGTGCTTTACAAGTCAAAATTAGGCCGACATTCAGGCCGAGAGACATGTGGCTTGAGTTTCGAAATGGGTCTAATTATTCGGTCCATAATTTGTTTTCCTTCTTTTATCATTCTATTGGGCCCTGAATGAAGTGGCCCACGTTTAATAATTTGGAAAAATGAAGTTCTAATAGTTGAATTTAATTTCCATCAAATCTTATTAAAAATAAATTTTAATAAAATCCTAACTAAAAATAATTTATTGTGACGATTTTTTTGCGTGTCGCTAAAAATTGATAATTAGTGATTTTTTGGTACAGTTTTTATAAATTATCGCTAAAAATCACAATTAGTAACTTTTTTTGTGACAAAATTTTCAAACTGTCGCTGAAAGTTAGTGATGTTTTATTTTTTTTGGTGACAATTATTTTAAACTGTCACTAAAATTTATAATTAGTGACATTTCTTGTGATAAAATTTTCAAACTATCACTAAAAATTAATAATTAGTGACATTTTTTAATAGTGCTGGATGAAAAATACCATTAATTTTTACAGGACCTATTGAGTAATAAATTTACCTATTATGAGTTACACGTATATCCTCCTAATAAATTTTTGCTCTCTCAAGCATTTCATTTTAAAATTTCCAAGTAAATTCACTGGAATCAGCATACCAAGTTGAAGTTTCCAAAAAATTTCACTAGATATTTACAAAAAAAGATAGACAATTATTAGAATGAATATTTTCTCTTTTTACCATGTATAAAGATTATAATATATGATTAAAATTCAAAATCCATGGTCTAAAGTTGTTATGTCAATTAATTTTCAAGTCATCTCTAATTGTTATTGAATTTGAAAATAAAAATAAAAATTGATTCGACTTTCAAACCATTTAATTCTGAGAATGATGCTATGTTAGATAAAGATTCTTACATTCCATTTAAGATTAGGAATAGATATAAGCAGACTTCTCTTTTTACAAATCACTCTTTATTTGGGATATTATTCACTCTTTGGATTTCTACTTAATTGAGAAATAAGTTTAAGTTTGATTATCAATCTTCTTGATATATAAGACATATTTTAAATATTTCAAATCAAAACAATTAAACGTTCAATTTGATCATTTATGACATGATTGATTAATAATAATACTCTCCGTTCCATTCATATAATGGATATGATACTTCTAAACAATAACTACGTAAGTAAACGACCACAATGACTAGAAAAAAATCACTACTACAAAAATAGTTAAAGATTATATTTTGACAAAAAAATATCATTTTTATTAGAAGTGTAATAAAAAAAATTAGATTGATATTTTAATCACACTTAATTTGATTGAGTGTGATAATATTTATTTTTTATGTCACTTTTCAATTAAGTGTGATTATATATATATATATATATATATTTTTAATCACACATTCTAATTAAAATGTGATTATATATACACTATTACTTTTTAATCATACTTTTTAAATAAGTATGATTATATATATTTTTTAATCACGCATTCCAATTAAAGTGTGATTATTTATATATTTTTTAATCACACCTTCTAATTAAAGTATGATTATATATACACTATTACTTTTTAATCACACTTTTTAAATAAGTGTGATTATATATATATATATATATATATTTTAATCACACATTCTAATTAAAGTATGATTATTTATATATTTTTTAATTACACCTTCTAATTAAAGTGTGATTATATATACATTATTACTTTTAATCACACTTTTTAAATAAGTGTAATTATATATATATATATATATATATATATATATTTGATCAAGCTCCCAAATAAGTGTGATGGTATAAAATATTCCAATTTGATTTTTATATAAAATATACAATTCCCAAATTCACACCTCTATTCTATCCATGAATGACAGAGGATGACTCTTTCCATTCCCAACAAGATTGAATTTCACAAGCACACAGGTCTCTTCTCCTTGCTTTATGTTTCTGAAACGAAGCCCTATTTCGTTTTCTCAAACCCTTTGATTGTCAAAAGGAACGTAGAAAGGGTTAGGCATAGAGAAGAGAAGGGTTCGAAGGCGCAAAATCGCAGGAGAAGGGAAGGGTTTGAATTGTCACATCGCAGAGAGATGGAGAGTTGAAGGAAGGAGCAAAGCGAAGAAGGTACTACTTTCTCTCTCTATCTCAACCCCTTCTTTGTCTCTCTCTCTTTCTCTCTCTCTTTCTCACACACACACATATATATGTATATATATCTACCTTCTTGCAATCGTAATTAGTTTATGATTTTGAACTTTGTTTTTGTTGTACATTACGATCAGATTTGGAATTGTGTAGATTTCACAGAAATTTTGCTACCTTTGAGCAGATTCTCTCTCTTCTCTCTCTTCTTCTTCTTCTTCTTCTTCTTCTTCTTCTTCTTCTTTAGCTTTTTCTTATTTTTTCTATTGACAAATTTGCAGGCATGGGTGCTTCTCTCTCTTTGCCCTATAAATTGCAATTTTTGTGCCCTAATTGATTTTTTTTCTTACCAAATGCCTTATTTTTTTTCTTGTTAGAAGAAGATTCCCAATTTTGTGCTCTATTTTGTGAAATGTATGTCTATTTCTTGAGAGACATATATGAAAATTGGAATGAGAGACTAATTAGTTGCATGTCTTAATTTCATTGATTTGGGTTTTGAATTTTTTGCACTGTTAGCTGTGTTTTTATAGTGTGGATTCTTTATGTTTGATGTTTTGCATGTTTGAGAATATTTGTTGATGGAATTTATCTTGATATGTACTTGGGTTTTTTAATTAGTGTTTTGAATATGGATCACCCTTGTAAATCTTGATTTGGGCATAATTCTAATTTAATTTGGAGTTGGTAATCAAATTTTGGTTTGGCATGCAATTGGTCCTGTATATGGTTTTGGATTTTTGTTTATAGATCAGCAACCGTGATCATGAAATTTATGTTCATGTGGATTAGAGTTTTGGTTATGATTTTAATTATTGTTCAATCTACAGTTAATATCTTCAGATGTGGCTACGTTTCAGATGTAAAAGCCCTTTTTTTTTCTTTTCTTTCTTTTTCCCTTTTTTCTCTAGATTTTTTTGTTTTTAATTTTTATAATGATTCCCAAACACATTATTTGTTATAATCGTGATAATCCATTGTTTACTCCAAATCAATGTTGTCAATATTCCTAAAATGTTTGTCAAACCCATAGGTTTAATGACAGATCTAGTAATTTTATGAGCACACTTTTTTTTTTACTACTTTGCAAATGAGTTCAGTCTCAAATCCAAGTCTACAATCGATGTTGAGTTCATTAGTAGAAGATTGAATGTTGATGGCAAAGTCATCAAAGCTTGGATTTCGGACACTGATGCTAGCCAAGAAAGGTAATTTTTAGTTTTAATTCTTGATGTGGCTTGGTTTGATTAGGATTTAATTGGTATGAAGAGATCTGAAGTGTAAGGAATATAAAAAAGTCGCACTTTTTATTGGGGTTTTTCTCAGAAAATGCCTTTCAAAGTATTTTCTCGGGAAAATCAGCAGCTCTCTGCTATTACCCATCTATTTGCTAACAAGAAGATTAATCTTTCTTAGTATTTTCTTGGTGTTTGTTCTCTCTCGTCCTTACAAGAACAACTTGAGTTTTGAGGGAAAGATAGAGAGAGAAAATGATGCCATCGTCATCTTCATCGTCTTCTTCTTCTTTAGCAACTGTTCGAGTCGAAAAGGTGACGAGCGACCTTTTAATCGGTCCCGATTAGACTATGAACATGGATATTTGTGATTCCATCAATTCCAACCATTGGTACTTTACTCAAAAACTCTCTTAATCTTAACCTTTTTTAGTTGACTTTTTGTTTTTTGGTTTTTGTTATGCTTTTTATGCTTTGGAGTTCGATTTTAGATGGTTGGTTTTGAATTTGTTGGAGATGAAGAAATGAAAGGTTCTGATTTTTTTTAGTCAGAGTTCCTCTCCTTCATTTCCTTTGTTTGGTAGCCGAGAAAACCAAGGAAAACAAAAGAAAATTTTAAATCTGGATTCTAGTATGTTGTTGCTGTTTCATGAAATGAAATAGCTTTTTTTGCCCCTCTATTTTAGGAGAATACATGCTTTGAAAAAATTTTAAAAATCGTAATTAGGGACTCTGTAATATTTTTGGGTGGGTTTTCTATCTTGATTATGAAACAATTGGGTCTTAAATCTTGAAATATATTTTTCTTGTTCGAGTGGTTGAATCCTAGGAATTGTTTTTTTTTTTTTTTTTAATGGTTGATCATGTCAAATACAAAGGGGCAGGGGTTAAATTCTACTATGGATTGTGATGTTATTACTGAATTTCAGTTAGTTTCATCCATTTGTGCAAGTAGATTTGATAAAATTTGTGTTGGTTTGTTAAATTGATCAAGAAAGCAAACGATGTTGTCAAAGCTCTGAAGAAAATGTTGCAGCATAAGAACCCTAAAGTTCACCTACTTGCCTTGATGGTACTTTTTTTATCGGTTTAATTTTTTTTTTCATTCTATTTGGTACATTCTCTCTCTCTCTTTTTTTTTTTTTTTTTAAAGTCCGGATTAGGATCTATGAAACACATACACTTCTTAAAGGGAGTCTTATCTGCATTGTACCCATATGTATTCAATATTTATGTCAATTTTGAAAAGTAAATACTTTTTGGACATTCTAGATCATGTATCCAAATTATTATGAATTGAAATTGTAATAATTTTTTACGTATTATTAGAGTACAACAATGGCTAGAATAAATACAAGAATAGTTTTTTAATATTTTTTTTATTTACCCACATGTAATATGCAGGTTTTCTTTATATTGTGGGGGGTGAGATGGTATTTCTCAGTCTAGCATACATTTTGGTTAATTGTTTTGCATGCTACTTGACATATTTTGATCCAAATTATTGCTATGTTGTGTAGTTCTCTTTTGATTGGCAACAAAATAAATTTTATTAGGAAACTGCTATGATTTTAATGTTTTTTACTTAGTGAATATGGTCTTTTTAACTGGCCAATTCAAGTTATTCTTTCTTATCTATTTTTTAAAATTTATTTTTGCTAAGCTATTTAAGTAACCTCAATTGCGGATTGACTAGGAGATTCTTCTAGAAGTTGTTGAGATGGGATTGGACAGGAATGCCCTTGTTGATTCTCTACGCAACCGAATACAAAATGAGGTATCCATTTGTGATTTTTAAATCTGTATTTCCCTACTTTTTAGAGGCAGTGGACATTGCTTGGTGCGACCATAAAACTCTAGGTTGAGAAAACATGGGTTTTGAGTTTGTAGACAGCTGCTTCATGCAAATGAAGCTGGAAGCTCGATTTGTACACACCCATTCTCCTAGAACCCAGAATTGACAGGACAAACATTGGGTTATGGCCTCTCTCTTTATAATTTTAAAAATAAACATATCATTTTTTTACCATGTTTCAAGGTATTGTTGCATACTATTTGCAATTAGACAACTTATTCCTTATGAATATGATATTAGTTGATACAATGAATAATTTGCTGAAAGAAAATTGTGTTTCAATTCACTTTTATTGGCTTGAGTTGTAGGATAGTTGTTGATATCATATGATTATCAAAGTATCTTGTGTTGTAACAGACTAATTCTTCTATTGATCAGGTTGGTGGTGTTGATTTTGTTTCTGGCTGTTTTGTCAATATTAACCCATACTTGTGTACTGTGGTTGCTTAAACTTATGATAAGCCTATCATCACAGGTATGCATATTTTGTAGTCAACAGATCTCTCTCTCTCTCTCTCTCTCTCAGTGTGTGTGCACGTGCAAGATCACTAATTGATTTACTTTGATTAATGAACTCTATCAATTGGTAGCAGTTGCATTCTACCTACTTGTAGCTTGGGTTTGTTTTTCTCCTAATCTCTCTAGATCTTTACATCCATATTGTTATGCTTACATATCATACCAACTTATATGCATACTATCACGGTGGAACTCTTTTTTTGGCTTAATAATTTTCTTCCGATTTTTATTTTTTTACATCTGCATGTAAAAAGTTTGCATGTATGAATTCCTTCTGAATGCATATCAAGCATCTCTGTTTTAATTGTTTGTGTAATTTCAGTGTAGTGATAAGCTTGGTTTAAGCTTAGAGCTGGGTTCCTTTGTTGCTGGAGTGATGATATCAACAACTGATCTTGCTCAGCATACACTTGAACAAGTAAGGCACTTTCTTTGCTTATTTGTCATCAACTATGTACAGATGTGTGACTTTTTTAGTGATATATTATACTTTTTGGTTTGAAATAAATATCTGACTATTTTTTTTTAAAACATTTATATATAGTATGTAAAAAATGCTCATAGCCTATATTAGTTTGCATTCAAGGGCGGTGGGAAGAATGGACTAGCTATGTATCAAACCTAACCTTTGGCATTGTTTGCATGAAGTGGCTGCCCTCAGATTATAATCTATAGTCCAAGCATTTATCATTCCACAAAGCAATTTTCTATAGATGTGGTATCTACGTATGTGTATACAAACAGTGTAAAAGCATACATACCTGTATACAAGCAGTGTAAAAGCATATACGAATGAAATGGTAGGTCTATCCCAGAACTTTCGGAATTCATGTTAAATTGAATATAGATTGAGCTGTGATCACTGTAGCACATATACAAAGAATGAGCATGAGATATATATATTACTCAACAATGTGGTACGGTAGGGGTTGGCATAGAATGCTTAGTTAGAAGATAGAATGTGATAGATTTAATTGATAATTATAGGTCATCCTTCTCTTTACGAAATGGAACATACTTTCATTCTTGGCAGCATGTTTGGTGGAATTGATATGATTTGTTAATTGAGGTTAGGAGATTGCTGGTGTTAGTGTTTCATACTAGGAAGCTTTTCCGGTAGTTCAAGAGGTGAGAATTAGCTATTTCTTGAGGACAACAAGTAGAACTGATGTTACTCTGCTTTTCTGGGTTGAACTATTGGCAGTTTTATGTGTTTGGGTTGTTCAGTTTTCTGTTAAAATTATTAGAGCAACTGATGACTGTGGTGTAGTTTCCTTGAGTTGGTGCTATCTCTCTCTCTCTCTAAATGTTATTTCTCATTTCTTATGTAGATCTATGTCAATATGTAAATGCATTGGAAGAATATGTTCATCTGTATCCCCTGAATGGAATTTTTGTTGTTTACACAGGTTGAACCCACTTATAATTTCTTTGCTGCTCTTTTTCTTGCTAGCATCGGGATGCTAATACGTGTTCACTTCCTCTGGAACCACGTGGATACCTTACTAGCATCAGTTTTATTAGTGATCATTGTGAAAATAATTGTTATTACCATAGTTGTCAAGGGGTTTGGCTACAACTACAAGACTTCACTTCTTGTAAAATATTATTTAGCAACTATGTTTCTTTATTTTATTTTTTGGAATTTAATTCCCATATATTTTCATTTCTGATGTACCTTGGTTTCTTTGACTTGTGTAGGTTGCAATGTCTTTGGCACAGATTGGGGAATTTGCTTTTGTTCTTCTCAGCCGTGCTTCTAATCTTCATCTAGTTGAGGTGAGTGCTATAATTGCAGTTTCTCTTGATAATGTTTTCTATCCTGCTTATGCATAACCAAAAAAAGGATATGGAATTCCCATATTTTCCCTTATGGTCTGAGATCATGTTTGAGAAGTTGTATGGCTTCCCATCCAGCAAAGAAAAGGTGGTAAATATATCTTCGATATTGTTACTAAGTTTATGAAAGCCTCAAGTCTAGGAGCTTTTATTGATCTGGAACTCTGCTTTTCCAGGGGAAACTTTACCTGTTTCTTCTTGGGACAACAACTCTTAGTCTGGAATGGAAATTCATTTTGGTTATTATAGACACCCCATTTTTGACCGTTCTCAAGACTTGGACGTCATCGTTTGAACACTCGGTGACCATCCATGTTTGTGTTCGTCTTGAGTTCCCGGAGGCCTCGACCACGCGCCTTGCCTCAGGATCTCTCGACTCGACTGTTTTGTGTTTGGTTTTGCACCAAACACTTGTGTTTTTGCTTTGAGGGGCAGGGAATGGCTTGTTGGCCATCCCCACACCTCACCGGCCATGGCTTGAGGCCACCGGCCACTGTTTTGTTGCCACCGGCCATTGGTGATGGCCGGCCGGCACTCTTTGTGGCCGGCCGACCATTGTTTTGGCCAATTTGGCATTTTTGGCTAGCCGACCACTGTGCATCTGCTTTTGCAGATATTTTTATGCCAGCTGTGCTAGCTGGCATACACTTTGCACCCCATTTCACTATTGTTTAGCTTGTTTTGTAAGCTTTGCAAGAGTGATCCTCTATAAAGGGAGGGCCTCTCCTCCCTCCTAAAAGGGTTACAAAATTTTTCCAGAGGGTCTTGAGATTAGGGTTTGAGTCTTGTATTTATCTATCTCTATATCTCCTTCTCCCTTTGTATTTGTGTGTGTTTAGGTGTGTTTAGCCTTACTTTTGTGCATAAACACCTACCATTTGTAATAACCCGACTCTCGTACATGTTTTTTGATATATTTTTAGTCCTTGTTTTGTGCTTTTAAATGCTTACTATAACTGCTTACTGTAACATCCCATGAGAAATTAAGGTTAAGTAAGTGAAATTCATGTTTAAGGATGTCTATCTGTCTAACAAGAAAAGTATCTGTTACATCTAGAATGGTTGAATCAGAAATTGGAAGCCTTAACGGCTTAATTATCTGAAATTGATTATATATATGTGATCAGCATAATTTTCAAGTAATATTAAGCATGTTTACGAAATTTCAATTTCGGAATGATTAAACGATTGGATTTTGTCCTATATACTTTTATATATGAATATCTATAACTAAGTTTTCTTAAGCAAGATCAACACTTGAAAATATCTCCTGGAGAGGAATAAGGGTTTGGAAGGAAGAGATTGGGTCTTCAAGGGAGCAAGTGAGGAAGTGAAAGGGGGGAGAGATTCTAAAGCTTAAGGTCAAGACGAGGACATCGTTCCACCGCTATCAGAGACCTACCACTGTAGCAAGTCTGGAGGTCAGCCTTGACCCTCGATGCTCATCCCTCTATTGTCAACCTCTGTTTGTCTGGGCATTTAAATAAAGCCTACCCATTTTTGAGGAGTTTTGCTAAGCTTTTGACTCGTACGTTAATTGTCTATAATATGTTCCACTATTTTTGTTATATGCCCAAGCAAGGGGCGGGGTTTGTATGTGTATATGTAATATTCACCTTTCGATGCACTGTTTGTGATCCTGGCATGATAGTGGTCGCTCAATGGATGTAGTTTCTTTTTATTTATTTTTATTTCATGTTATTTTATATAAAGAATGCTTCCGTTCAGGCCCCATAACTTATGTTCATCGAATTAAGTGTCCGTTTCTGAAGTAGTCATGCCCAAACTTTTAGGGGTGGGTTTGGGGTGTGACACCATTACACCTTCCCTTGGTTGCTGAGGCATTAGAGGGTTGTTCTTGGACTTCTTGAGTTGATATAAGCTTGGAGAGGCTGCTGGAGCATCATTTTTGAAGAAGGTTTTCAAGGGTAAGAATTTCATCCTTTTTACCCCCTTTTTGCATAGGCTTTTTTCCATCCTTGCTTGCTGTTTTGAGTTTAGTGTATAACATATAAAAGTCTTGTTTTTACTTGCTTAAAATAGTTGTTTAAGGTTGTTTTGGTGTTTGGGGTTGTTTGACCCCTCTTAGGCCTTGTTTGGCCCCCATTTTGTGCTATTTTGGTGAGCTCCGGGACCTCCTTGTTTGGGCCTCCTCACCACTGAAATCTTGAGGGATTTTAGTGGTGAGGATGGTGGTTTGAGGTCCTAAGAAGGAGAGGGCCATCTCCTCTCCTTATTGTCTTCAAAATGTGTCATTTTTGCCTCATGTGTGAGTACCATTTTTAAATTCATGTTGGTCATGTCTCAAGTGTTATTTGTGCTTATTTTGTCATGATATAGCCCTGTTTTTACTTGGTTTAGACACACCATGCATGCCTTGCATACTTGTCTTGTAATGCCATATTTTGCCTTAACATGCTTTAGGCTTTGACCCTTGTTCTAGCATGATTTTGGCCAAGCTTTGTGAAGCTTTTATGCATGTTTTAGTGTGCTTGAGGTCTGTTTTTGGTTGCTTGGGTCATCCATGTTTTGATTTGTATAGCTACCATGTAATCCCCCTTGTGAGCCTTGAGTGTTGACCCCTCTAGCATGCTTTACTTGCTTTGTTTCAGTGATTTGGCACCACTTATAGCATCATTTCAGTCCATTTAGCATGCTCGTATGCTTGCATTTGATGCTCCTTTTATGCTTTAAAAGGGTGTTGTCCTATGCTCCATGTTTGGACATTTGTGTATGCTTCCATGTGTAAGTCATTTAGATGCCATCTAAGTGGGTTTTGAGGTTCATTTTGACATGCTAAAACTCTGACTTTAGTTGTTTAAATCATGCCATATTTGGTCTTGCTAAGTGTAGTTCAATGCCTCTTTGGTGAGCCTTAGGCTTTAGGCTTGGTTGCATGATATGCTTACTTTGCTTAGTTGGTTTGGAACCTCTTATAGCATGATTTTCAGAGCTTAATATGCATGCCATTAGTCCATGTTCGTCCCTTTCAAGTGTGCTTAAAAGTTGCTTCATTATGCTTAGGTCTTGAACCATGTATCTATGCATGTTTGTATGTACATTTGCCTTCATGTACTTAGCATTTTAGCCACTGTTTTGGGCTTAAAAAGTTACTCCCTCATGCTAAAATTTGGGACCACTGTGTGCATGAATGCTTGTGTGTGCATTCGCCTTGCATATTGTCACATATTTGGCCCATGGCATGTTGTTGCATGTTTGAAGTTGTGTTGCATTTGGCATGCATCCCTCTTGTGGTTACTTAACATGTTGTCACATGTTTGCTTGATATGTTGTCACATGTCATTTGCATGATTGTTAGCTTGCATACCTTGCATGCTTGTTTGCTTAGGTTGAGTGCCTAGTACACATTGTTTGCTTGCATGCTCACGTTGCATACTTAGCTAATATGTTTAGGTTGCATTTGGCATGCATGCCTTATCTCTTGATCAAGTGATAGAGGTTAGGCCTTATGTGTTTATTTGGTTTGCATTTCATTTGAAATCAAAATGTACAACTTGGCTTCTTGGGCCATCACGCATTGAAATGCGCGATTGATGGTCCGAGGGTCGAGTACCAAGCTCCTCTGAGTCATGAACATGATAAGGAGAGTGGTTGGTGCAAACATTGCTTGAAATGCATTGCCATGCCATGTTTTGCCCTCTGCTGCTGTCAAAACAGGTTCCTGCAGGAAGATATGGCCGGTCGACCATCTTTACTGCCGACCGACCAAACATTTTTAGCCGATGGCTTCATTAATGGTCGATGGCCACTTACCTCTGGCCGGTGATGATTTCCCTTGGCCGGTGGTGTTCCCTAGTGTTCAGAGAGTGTACCTTGGGACTTTTGCAGTCTTTAGAGGAGCAAAGCAGGGTAAACAGAGGCAGCTTGCGCATGGCATTGGATTTTCGGGCGAAGCCAATCCAAGCACGCGGGCATCCCTCTTCCGAGGCCTTTTAATGCTTTCCTTAGCTTAGTTAATTTGCTTAACTAGTTAAGTGGTCTGTAATATTTAATTAGCTTGTAGGTTAATTAATTTGTATATTCTTTTGGTCTCTCCGAGCGAAGGCGAATTTGTAATAAGTGTGGGTGCGTGTGTGCATGTCTTCCAATCCCCACTTCTTTCTCCTTTTACTTACCTGCTTTGATGGCTAGTATTAAGGCATGTTTAATTTAGCATACCTTATGCTATGCATGCGTGCATCATTCATCAGTCTTGCATGCACCGGGCTCGGTGCATCATGCTAACCGCACAGTATTTCAATTCCAAATTTGAATACGTGCATCGAGTTGTTGCGTTTCACATGTCATCCTTAGATTAGCCGAGCCTATTCTAATGACATTCTGTATGCGATGCATTAGCCATTTGTTAACTTGAACTAGGATCATGCATGATTACTAACTAGTTCATTGTTTTGGCACGGAGTACGATGTAAGTATTTATGCTTTAGCATCTCGCATGAGTGTGAATGTTAACATGACAGCATGCTTACCATGTGGCTATATGCTTAATTGATTTACTGCCTGAATGCCTATGGGTGAATGTTGGATTGTTTGAGTTGGAACAACTCATTGAAGTCCGTGTTTTAGCCTACTCACGAGTAGCAAATTTCAAAATATTTTCCAAGCAAACGGATATGCGATGCTTTGTTCCAAATTAGGCAATCTAGTCTATACTTTTGTGTTGTGCGCATCACATAGTAAGATTAAGCTAATAATCGGAATAGGAATGCATAATGTTTTCAAAACTAGATATCATGGTTTGTAGAGGCCGATCTTCGGATCGGGCGAGAGGGGGTGCTCATAGCTGACCTTCCCCAATCGTACCCAAGTTCCCGAGCCGAGGCAACTTTGGTGATGACGAACACGTGGCCTTAGGCAACGAGTCAAGGTTTCCTAAATTCCCCCAAAATAAATATTTAGGTGGCGACTCTGTATCTGGCAAAGCAGTCCATGTTTGGCACTTCTTTCAAAAAAATATGTTTTCCAAAACGATTTGTCGGATTTGGACTCTTTGGTGATTTATCAGTCTTGCATTGCACATTGCGAGATCAGATTAAGAACTGACACAAATCGAGTCCGAATTGTGGCAGCATTAGGCCCGCGGGTTAATGGGAATGATTGGTGTTCTTCAGCGATCTGTGGCTGATCTCGCCTACGGAATGTCGGCTTCGCCACCAACTACATCCTACGCCGGGAATTTTGTACCGCAGGAGCCCCCGCTACTGGGGCGAATTGTGATCGAGCTCAGCCAACCTGAGGCTGCCTCAAACTATGGCCATGACATGGCAACGACAACCGGGTTTTGCTCTGATACAGCAACCCAAACCCTCGATCAAGCTGAGGCCAGAGGTAAGAATAAAGTGGGAACATGTGCTGATCTCATCGAACAGCTGCTGTGGGCAGTCGAGGCTTTGAAAGCCGGGGGGATGAGTAGACAACAAATATCCACGGTGGTGGCCAAAACTGTGGATGATGCTTTCCCCACTCCAACCGAGGGGAGTTCCAGCCAGACAGAAAATCGAGATAGGCCCCGTCATGCCAGAACAGTTCCCTCCAATCCCAACCCTGCACCGGGAAAGGATCAGAAAGTCAAGGCGGCACCTGCCGATCCTTTCGCCAGTGCGTCCGGCAAAAGTCAGCAAACTTCGAAGTATCTGCCCCGAGGGTGCAGAGTCTTCCACACACTCTACATGCCTTTGTCTAGGGCGCTCCAGATCCTTGCAGAAAGAGGGCACCTTAAACCCCTCGAGCCTAGGCCTCTCCCAAAGAATCTCCCTCCCACACATGATGCTGCCTTGTACTGCGTGTACCACCAACAAACCGGTCATTGCACCGACAACTATTTTCATCTTCGTCACGAAGTGCAAGATTTGATTGACAATGAGGTCATCCTCCCACCCACCTCAGCAAAGTCTGTCACTGCTGAGTTGTTAGATTTCGAGGATACTGCGAGTATGTGATCAGAAGTTGGACCACCTGCGGGTGACACTCAGTGTATTTCAGATGTGGCATCTGGTACGCACCGTTTTGAGCATTTGCGAATGCTGTTTTTTTGTAATTTCTGGCTTGGGTGTTGAGCCATTTCTTTGATTTTGTTTTGAGTCTGTCTCATTGCCTTGAGTCAGTCTTTTTGCTTAAGGGTCTGTCTTGTTGTACTGAGTCAGTCCCATTGTACAGAATGTCAGGTGATTCCAGGGTTGTTGCCTCGGATATCATGTTTTTGTAATTATCCTTTTGTTTTCCTTTGAGTCTGTCTCTGCTACGGAGCCAGTTGCAACCGGAGGTTTTGAATGAAACAACTGCGGCTATCATGTTTCCGTGCCTATTGTTACCTTGAGCTAGTTGTGCCAGAGGATTTGAATGAACGGCAGCGTATCTCACTTACTCTTCCGTACCTATAAGTCATTGTATTAACCTAAGTTTTTCAAAACTTTTTTTACACTATGGTGATGAAAACGAAGAGGAAGGAATTCCTCGGGTTTTGCAAAATTTGACCAATTGAGAGAAAGAGAGGCGTGCTAAGCCCTTAATGAATGAAATCATGCTTGTTAGTGTGAGTACTGGGAAGGATCCTGACTTGATCCAGATTGGTTCTGCATTGTCTTCCGCGCGAGCGATTTGTCGCTTTCTTAAAAACTTTCAAAAACAAAATGTTTTGCGCAGTCCTGTGGAGACCTGTGTGGAATCGTTCTTGAGATTGTGCAGCTTAGGATCGCTCTCAGCCTCGAGACTCGACCCTTCACTCTTAAAGCCTTGAACGTACATTTAGAATGAACAACAGTCAATCGCAATGTAAGGCCTGTGTGGCCAGATTTGAAGCAGCCCTCGAACAAGAGGCACCAAAGTCAGATCAAGAAGATCAGATGTCACCAAAAGAAGCTTGCAAAGCTAGGTCAGAAGCCCCCCCTCAAACTAGGGGCAAAAATGTCCGATGTGCTCGAAGAGCTGAAGATGGACTTTTCTACAAATGAACACAACAGCTATTCTCCTAGGTTCAGATGACTTCAGGATCTCAAAACCATTTGGCATGGACTTGTTACACTTTTACCCTTGAGAGGCTCGCTAGGCCGAAAAACCGGAAGGGCGACCCAGGCAAAAGTTAGGGCAAGAAAAAAAAAAAATAATAATACAAAAAAAAAAGAAAAAGAAAAATGCGAAAAAAAAGAAAAGATAAAAAAAGAAGAAGAAAAGAATTGAAAAAAAAGAAAAGAAAAACAGAGCTCGCAAGGTTGAAAACCCGGAAGGGCGACCTTGGCAAAAGTTAGAGCGTGGTGAGGGTTAATACACGAGTGTACCTTACCCCCGAACTACGTAAGGCTTGATTCCCATGTTTGGGATATGTAGGCAACTTCATCCTGAAGTCCAGCCACAAACACTTCCAAATCGAGTGTGTCCATGTAATGGTTTTGATCATCCCTGCCTTCTTTGAACCCGATAGTTCGGTTGTGACAACCCGAACTACGTAAGGCTTGATTCCCATGTTTGGGATACGTAGGCAACTTCATCCTGAAGTCCAGCCCCCAACGCTTTCAAAGCGACTGTGTCCATATATTGGTTTTGACCATCTTCGTCTTCTCTGCAATGTTTTCAAACCCGGACCGGACCGGCCGGTCGAACCGATTGGACCGGGAACCGGGCCTAGTTCCGGTCCGGTCAACCCCTTGAAACCGGATTGGGGCCAAAACCGGGAAAACCCGGCGACCCAGTGGTCGAACCGGCCAAAACCGGTTAGGTTTTTTTTTTTTTTTTAATTTTCTTTCTTTCTTTCTTATATATATATATATATATTTATATATATAAATATATATTTTCAAAATTTTGACTAAAAATTCTTATTTCAAGAGTCTCTTCTCATAAGGAAGAGTCTCATTGAAAGCTTGAGAACAATATGAAAGTCAAAGATTTTTCAAAGAGAACCTACAAAATTCTATGTGGGATTCAATCAAATAATTTGAAACATATTGATTGGAGGGAGAGTTGAAAATTTCATTTCCCTCCAAAATTAAATCTAGCATTCAATCAATTTATTTAGAGGGAATGTTTAAAAAATTTAATTTCTTTAAAATAAGTGACTTTTTTTTATCAATTAAGACTTTATAAAACATTATTAATAAAATTATGCAACAATTTTTATTTTTATTTGATTATTTATATATATTTTTATTTATTTATAATTTATAATTATATTTTTAAATTATATAATATTAATTATGACGTCACGGTTCGACCGCTTTGACCCGGTGGTTGAACCGGTGACCCATCCACCCGGTCCATTTTCCGGTTCACTCACCGGTCCGGTTTTGAAAACATTGCTTCTCTGTATTCGAGAGTTCGGTTGCGATCATCACTAATGAAGACTGTTTACAAAATGCCGCGGTGTTGTCCAGACAAGGGGCAGCTTTCCGTTGCCATGAGTCGCCATTCAAACCAGGGGCAACTTTCCATTGCTATGCAGTGCCATCCAGACAAGGGGAAATTTTCCATTGCCTCCGATCCGAGGTTGTGCATCTCGAGAGTAAGTTCTGCGCTCGTTGAGCATCGACCGTTTGCAAAAATAGTTTTTGAGAACTTTTACTGAGGTTGACCATTTTCTCGAAAATTATTTCATTTTTCAAAACTGGACCATTTTCTTGGACCCAAAAAAGGGAAATTTTCAGTGCTCATGGCCTGACTTGCATGATTTCAAATCAAAAATCGAACAAGTGTGTTAATCTAACTCTCATCTTGGTCACAATTGTTTTAGTAGAATACCAAAACAAAAAATGGTCAAAATGATGAACTAGGGGCGCAGTTGAGTCAGGTGTTCTGTCTTTCCCCCGTCGTCAACATACTTGCCAGAAGGGCACTCTACCTGCCAACAAAAGGGCACAACTAAGGTTAACAACAAAAGGCTAAAAGCTCTCAACATCCTCCAAGCAACGAGGTACCAAACCAAGTGCGAAGCACGAATCGGAATGGATCAAGATACTCCATTCCCTCAGCTGGGGCATTGACTAAACGCCACCACACAAAAATAGCTGTGAGCTAACAGTGTTGGGCATGAACCCACTACCTCTTGTTTATCCACCGACCATATCTGAGGAGGGATGAAAAATGAGAGATTAAAGAATAGAGAGATGTAAGTTGAGAGAAAAGTGAGCAAAAGGGTTTTGAGTGAAAAAAAACCGAGCCTGAGGGCCGAGTGATGTGAGAATCACAAATAAGAAAGGGTGGGAATAATACCCGAAGAAACTGGCTCCTCGCGATTTCTGAGGTCTCTCGTCTTTATAACGCGTCTGTGTGTCGTGTCTTTTGTTTTGTCTACCTCAACTCTTGTTTTGAGTCTATTTCGAGCGTGCCTGGTTGTGTTTAGGTAGTCTACCTTTTTGCTTTCGCTGTTGAGTCTTTTTTACGATGTTCAGTTGTAGGCTCAATACCTCGGTTTGAAAAACCCTTTTTCAATTCCAAAAATTAATCGTTTTGTGTGCTCAGAGTGCTGTGCCATTCTGCACGTTTGTGCAAAACGTGATCTAGTTCTTTCATAAAACCGCAGGGGTTCAACCCGGGACACTTGGAAACAGTGAACATATGGGTTCCGGATTGCATCTGAGTGTGTTTCAGCTTCAGCAGCTTCCACCTTTGTATTCCGTCTTTTCAGATTGGACTGTTTGTTCAGGATTTGTCGTGTGCAGAATGAACTAAGAGTATTGTGTTATGGGCTGTGTGTTCAAAATGAGCAGTGGGTTGTTTGAGTTGTTTTGCTGTTGGCTAGTTCATTACCTGATTACTACAATACAAGTGTTTGATTTTCAGACAGGAAATCGATCTCATTTACATTGAAGTATAATATGATGCGAAGTATGAAATGTACAAATGTAACACTTTTTTAGATAAAAAGTTCGTTTCATTTCATCATTTTTTAAGTACATAACTTTGGAGAAAACAAAAACCTGCCAGCGGCAGTACAAAGTACTCAAACTACTAGCTCAAAAAAGGAAAATGTCTAAAGCGAAACAAAAAAGTAGCAAAAGTCTGGATCAATGCTAACTGGTCTCAAGCCCGTGAGTCTGTCCTCGTCCTCTTCTTGGACGAAGGTCCAGGAGCATCATCATCGTCGGCACCATCATCTGAGCCCGAGCCCGAGTCATCTCCGGTCTCCTCCTCGGACGACTCTGCCTCCGACTCCGCCTCTGTCTCCGCCTCGGACTCATCATCATTGGGAACTGGTGCCCGAGAGCTGCTCCCAACATGAGTACGCCCCGCTTTGGTGCGGGGATATACTGTGCCTCCTCGCCCTCCTCCCCGAGCCGGAATAAAAGGCCCAGCTGGAGCACCTCCTGCAGCAGGAATCTGGAATGGAGGCTGAAAAGCACAAATGGCAAACACATCAGTATGCTACGCAAAACAGTGTATGAATGTTATGAGCAGAGTATCAGTACAGAATGCAGTGTATGAGTACAGTGTATGAATGTTATGAGCAGTGTATCAGTACAGAATGCAGTGTATGAGTACAGTGTATGAATGTTATGAGCAGTGTATCAGTACATAATGCAGTGTATGAGTACAGTGTATGAATGTTATGAGCAGTGTATCAATACAGAATGCAGTGTATGAATACAGTGTATGAATGTTATGAGCAGTATGTCGGTACAGAATGCAGTGACTGAGTGCAATGTATGAATGCCGTGAGTAATGCTGTGAACAGTCTGTGGGATGCAGTGTATCAGATGCCGTGAGGGCTGTATATCGAGTGCTGTGGTAATAGTGCGATGCATCAGATTGTGTAAAGTTTGAGACTGCGGTTGAAGGAACTTACCAGAATGCCATAGATGGACAGTAGATCGAGGCTCCGCTGGAGCATCCCCATCACAGAGGCTGTCAACTCCAGGGACTGGCGAGTGTACTCAGAGGAAGCCTGCAAAAGTGTTAGAAACATCAGTATTCTACGGAATATCAAATGAAGTGAAATGAAATGATAGTGCAAGATGTAAAATACGCTAGTACATACCGGAGGCAAGTCGTAGAATCCGACTAGCTCGTGATCAGCCGGAGGGGGAGCAATGGGGATCTGGTAAGTCTCCCCACCCTGCCCTCGCATGTCATCATCGTGGGCAGTACTGGCCAACTAGCCCCCCGTCCTCTCCGAGTCCCACTCCTGCCACGGACCCGAGCCATCTTCGATGCTCCTGCTCCCGCTCCCGCTCCTGCCCTAGCCGCCGGTACCTCGGGCCTCTCTCGCTCAACTCGACGGCCACTGCTCAAAGGCCGCATAATGTAGGTCTGGACGTACTCTGCGTAGTCGCCCTCGCCCCTGAAGCCCTTCGCATCCCAGCCGATCGTGTAATCAGCCATCTCCTCGAGAGTGTACCTCTCGGTATGCCTCATATGAGTAGGAGGTAGCCGCGGCACTGTCTGCTCTGGGACACCTAAGGTCTGCCGCAAGAAGCGCTCCCCCAAGTACCAGGCGCGGCAGACGGGGCCCTCCAGTAAAACTCTGAACCGGCCGTCTCTCAGGGACCAGCATACCGCTCCAGTACTGCGATGGGCAATGAGGCCCATGGCTACCAGGTGATTTGCAAACAAAATACAGTTCGTTATCTACTGCTATTGAAAATGCAATGCAAAGCGAAGCTTAAATGAACTGCAAGTTCTAAAATACCTCTACGGCGGTAATGGTATCGAAATAGCGGCGAAAGAATATGAAAGACTCCCGAGGCCTCCGCTCGCACCTCACATCGAAGCGGTGAGAGAATGGGATCATAAGGGGCATCTCCTCCTCTGGCACTGGGGCAAGCCTAGGGAAGTAGGCATATACCTACAACTACAGTATGACAGAACAGATGTCAGTATACTTATCAGATAAAGCAGAAAGTGGTATGTGCAGTGTATTGTGCAGTGTGTGCAGTGTACAGAATACAGAGAATGTAAAGCAGAAATGAAAAATAGAAGAAGAAGACATACCTCCCAAGTCCGCCAGTAGCCTCCGAGCAGCTGTCCGCTGAGGTCAGAGGATGAGCTCATATAGCCATAGAGTGTGGCCAAGCCTGTGCCACCCCAGTCATAGCCACGAATCCTGGTCACGTCAACCAGTGCCCTCAGCAGGTAAAGGGGCACGGTGTTCGCCCGGTCGGCGAAGAGAGTGGTCCCTAGCAGGAACATCAAGAAGCCGCGAGCATATTGCTCCTCCTCCTCCTAAGTAGTCGGTGCCTGGATCTGAAAATGAGCCTCGAACCAAGAATATCGCACAAATCCTGGACGAGCAAGAGGTGGAAGGACGCCGAGCAGGTACATCTGGGCAGCCTCCCACTCATCCATGTCTGTGTCAAAAGGGATCGGATCACCCCCTACCCCGATGCCGGTAAGCATCGAGAAGTCGAAGGGAGTCATCGTCATGTCTCCCGTGGCAGAGAAGTGGAAGGAGTCGGTGGTGTCCCACCACCTCTCTGCCAATGCAGCAAGGAGCGGCCTACTCGCAGTAAGGCGCGAGAGCCCCATACAGAAGGTCTCGAAACCAGCTCGGTCGATGATGCGACGAACCGCGTCAGGGAACTCCATGTACCAACCTCGTGTGGCGACATTCCCATACCCCCGGAGGGTGTGGAAATCTCCCTGTGGTCAAAACAAACAGTCGCGAAGCGGCATTATGAATACAGTGTTGAATGTGCTCAGAATCAGTACAGATATAGCGTGTGTGCATGTGTTCAGATTCAAACAGATATCGGGTACCGGTGTGCTCACAGTGAACTACGACATATGATGCGTCAATGTTTTCAAGAGGTTCAATACAGATATAGCGTGTGTGCACGTTTTCAGATTCAAACAGATATCGGGTGCCTGTGTGCTCGCAGTGAACTGCAGCCTATGATGTGTCAGTGTTTTCGAGTGGTTCAATGAAAATACAGCGTCAATACACATGTTTAGATTCAAACAGATATTAGGTACGAGCATGTTCACGGTCAATTACAGCATGCGGTATATCGGTGTATCCGAGTTAAACAGTTAAAAGGCAGAATCAACTACTGCAGTTATACATTCTACTTTGCAGAAAATGAAATAGAGAAGAGTGTACCTTGGAGGCGCCAAAGGACAGATGTGACTCTAGCTCGCGCAGTAAGAGCTCCGGCGCCACACCCTTCACGAAACTGCTGAAGTGGCGAATGCCGTCGGGAGGCAGCACATGGATCGCCGACTTGTAGGCCGCCGAATCGAACGGTCGAATGCTCAAGGGCAAGAGCTCGGCCTCGGGGTCTATCTCCTGCTCCGAGAGAGTCCCGCCTCGTGGAATATCATCCGCCATGCCGAAAAGGGTGCGAAAATGGCCGGAGGAGTGAAAACGGGGCGAGAATATGAAAAGTCAACCGAAAGCTCAACCCCGGGAGGGTGAAAAATGGCCGGAAAGGCCGGGGTGCAGAAAAGGCACAAAGACCAAGGAAAACTCGAGGGAAACAAACCCCGAGTGGCAGAAATCGAGAAAAAGGCACCGAAACAAAGATTTTTTCGGTTCAAAATGTTCAAAACGCGAAGGAGATCACGAATCGAACGACGAAACGGGCTCTAAAACGCGACAAAAACGAGGATCGAAGATGGAAAAATGACCTAGAGAGGAGGGGGGCTGATTTTCGAGCTAGGGCAAAGTGAGAAATGAGGGCTAGAAGCCCTATATTTAAAGACCCGTGCCGAATTGACAAAACTGCCCCGAACAGGCACTTTTGGCCGGTCGGCCATATTGTTGGCCGGTCGGCCAAATAGATGGCCGGTGGCCTTATTTTTGTGGCCGGTGGATGGCTGGTGAGCCTCCTACACCTTTGTTTGGGTCTTTGATATGGTTTGGGGCCTACATTGCTCAAGATAGTGCCTCTATTACTCAACATAGTGCAAAAAAATACATTTCCGAAGCTTAACCGGTCTCTGTGCTGTGTCTTCTGTGCGTAGCACTCGAATACGTGCGAGGTGTATCCTTTTTGTATCCTTTTTGTTTCTTGCGAGATTCAAAAGTTGCCCCACATGCATACGTTACAACATTTTGTCGTGAAACGCGCGTTGGTTATACGTCATTTCACTCGCATCGTTATGCACACATCTTGCATTGTCATGCGCACGTCATACTTGCATTAGTATGCACATTCTTTAGGTCGCATCGTCATGCACACCTTACATGCATTGTCATGCATTTCGAGCGACTCGCGTTTGTAGACGTCCCCGAACGTCCCGGGAGGATGAATCCTGTTCTGTTCATTTTGTGGGGTCTACTACAGTTCAGGACTCAAATTGTCACGGTTCGTAATCTGAACCAAAGAGTCCAAATCCGGCAAATCGTTTTGAAAAAAACAGATTTTTGAAAGAAGTGCCAAACATGGACTGCTTTGCCAGATACAGAGTTGCCACCTAAATATTTTTTAATGGGGGAATTTAGGAAACCTTGACTCGGTGCCAAAGGCCACGTGTCCGTCATCACCAAAGTTGCCTCGGCTCGGGAACTTGGGTACGATTGGGGAAGGTCAGCTATGAGCACCCCATCTCGCCCGATCAAAGATCGGCCTCTACTAACCGTGATATCTTGTTTTGAAAACATTATATGCTCTTATTCCAGTTATTAGCCTAGAATTACTATGTTATGCACGCAGCAAACAAGTATAGACCAAATCGCCTAAATTGGAACAAAACATTTCATGTTTGTTTTGAAAATGGTTTGCTACTCGCAAGTAGGCTAAAATGCAGGTTTTGCCACCCTCGAGTGGGCTTAGGAAACATGATGATTTGCCACTCTCAAGTGGGCTTAAAAACTCACAATCGATGAATTGTTCCAATTTAAGTAACTCAACCTCCATCCACAGGCATTCAAGCAGTTATATCACATAAGCAGCTAGCCTCATGGTAATCATGCTATTATGACAACATTCGCACGCATGCGGTATGCTAAAGCATAAAAGCTTACCTAGTACTCCAAGCCAAAACAGGAACTAGTTAGTAATCATATGCATGACCCTAGTTCATGTTAAGATGGCTAATGCAACACATGCAGGATGCAACTAGAATAGGCTCGGCTACCCTAAAGTGGGCATGTGAAATGCTGCAACTAACAAGTACTCAACTTGGAATTGAAATACAAGTGCAGTTAGCATGATGTGCCGAGCCCGATGTATGTAAGACAAATGTATGGATGCACGCATGCACAGCATAAGGTATGCTAAATTAAATATTCCCTAATACTAACCATCGAAAGCAGGAAGGTAAAAGGGAGAAAGAAGTGGGGATTGGAAGACATGCACACACGCACCCACACTTATTACAAATTCGCCCTCGCTCGGAGGGACCAAAGAATATACAAATTAATTAACCTACAAGCTAATTAATTATTACAGACCACTTAATTAATTAACGAATTAACTAAGCTAAGGAAAGCAGTAAAAGGCCTCGGGAAGCGGGTCCAATGCATGCGTGCTCAGGTTTGCTCGGAAATCCACCGCCATGCACAAGTTGCCTCTATTTTCACTGTTTGGCACCTCTGAAGACTGCACAAGTCCCAAGGTATGCTCTCTGCACACTGTGGAGTGCCACCGGCTAAGACAGAACACCACTGGCCATGTCCGGATGGTCATCAACCATCTGTAGAGCCATCGGCCAACAATGATGGCCGGTCGGCAATAAAGATAGTCAGCCGGCCAAATCTTCCTGCAGAATCTGTGTTTGACAGCAGTAGAGGGCAAGACTTGGCATGGCAATGCATTTCAAGCAATGTGTGCACCACCACATCCCTTATCATATTTATGACTCAAAGGGACATGGTTCTCGATTCTCGGGCCACCAATTGTGCATTTCCATGCATGATGGCCCAAAGAATCAAGAGTGCATCTTGATATGGAATGCAATGCACATAATCAAGAAATGGGGCTTAACCTCTATCACAAGCATCTCAAGAGGCCAAGCATGCATGCAAATGGAATGCAACCTAGACATGTCGACTAATATGCAACATGGCAATACAAGGATGCATACAAAACATGCAACAAGCAAGGGGATGGACTTAAACTAAATTAGGCAGCCCTCAAACAAGCCTAAAACAGTGGCCAATGCTATGGAAGTGAGGTCCAAAACACACACACACATGCATGCGAATATGGTCCAATTCTTAAGCATAAAGGGACAACTTCTAAGCACACTTAAAAGAAGGTAAACATGGACAATTAGCATGCATAGAAAGCTCTGAAATAATGCTAAAATGGTGCCAAACCAAATGAACAAGACAAGCATGGCATGCAATATGGTCCAAAGTCCAAGGCTAACAAGCCAAAATGCAAAGGGGCTATGCAATGCATGCTATGGTCGACCAAAACAACTAAGGGCAGACCTTGAGCATGGCAAAACAAACATAAAGGCTTCACAAAGCTAGGCCTAAACATGCTTGAATAAGGACTCAAAACATAAGACATGTTAAGGCTAAAACAAGGCATTACAAGGCATGTATGCTAAGCAAGCATGGTGTACCAAAACCAACTAAAAACAGAGGCATATTATGACATAATAAGCATGAAAATCAGCTAAGGCATGGCCAACACACACTTAAACATGGTGCTCTCTCAAGAGGCAAAAATGGTCCTTTTTAAGGACAACAAGGAGAAGGGGTGGCCCTCTCCTTCCTAGGACCTCAAGGCACCATCCTCACCTCTGAAATCCCTCAAGATTTCAGTGGTGAGGAGGCCCAAACACAATGGTCCCAGAGCTCACTCAAAATGGCACAAAATGAGGGCCTTTCAAGGCTTAAGAGGGGTCAAACAACCCCAAAGCTTAAGGCAACCTTAACCAACTATTTAGAGGGCTAAAAAATAGAACTTTTTTATGTTATACACTAAGCCCAAAAACAGATGCAAGATGGGAAAATAAGCTATGCAAAAATGGAAAATAAAGGGACTAGTTCCTTACCCTTGTAGACCCTCTTCACAAATGGTGCTCCAGCTGGTTCTTCAAGCTCAAACCAGTTCCAAAACTCCAAAAACAAGCCTCAAGGACCTCAGCTCCAAGAGAAGGTGTGATGGTGGGTGTTTGTGAGCAAAAGTAAGACAAAACACACACAAAAGAGAGATATAGAGGTAGGATATGAACAAACCCTAACCCTAAAATTCAAACCCTAAAAAAAAGCTGTCTAAAATGTCTAACCTTCCAAAAAGGGAGAGAGGGCTCCTCTTTATAGAGCTTTTAGTCTTGTAAGCTTACAAGACAAGCTTCTAAAGAGAGAGATCCCTCCATACACATGGAGGGGAGCCAAGTGCATGCCAGCTGCACCAAACTATCTGCAAAAGCAGATGCACAGTAGTCGGCCGGCCAAAAATGCAATTGACCAAAGAAAGATAGCCGGCCGGCCATCTATAGTGCCGGCTGGCCAAACATTTGGCCGGTGGCTACAAAACACAGCCGGTGGCCTCAAGCCATGGCCAGTGGAGTGTGGGGATGGCCCACAAGCCATTCCCTGCCCCTCCAAGGCAAAACACAAGTGTTTGGTGCAAAACCAGACACGAAACAGTCGAGTCGAGAGATCCTGAGGTGAGGCGCGTAGCCGAGACCTCCGGGAACTCAAGACGAACACAAAAACATGGATAATCACCGAGTGTTCAAGCGGTGACGTCCAAGTCTTGAGGACAGTCAAAAATGGGGTGTCTACAGCGTTATCGCACATTCAAGTTCACATGCATTGTCATGCATTTCGAGCGACTCGTGTTGTCGCACATTCAAGTTCATATGCATTGTCATGCATTTCGAGCGACTCGCGTTGTCGCACATGCAAAGTGCAAATGATGCAAAGACGTGTGTTGTCACGCATTCAACCTCATGTGCATTGTCATGCATCTCAAAAGACGTGCGTCGTCACACATTCATTTGCATTTGCATGCATTTCAAAAAAAAAAAAAAAAAAACAAAAAATTTGCATCATTTGCACTTTGCATGCATTTCAAAAAAAAAGAACAAAAAATTTGCATCATTTGCACTTATCATGCATTTCAAAAAAAAAAAAACAACAAAAATTTGCATCATTTGCACTTATCATGCATTTCAAAAAAAAAAACAAACAACAAAAACAACAAAAACAACATGCATATGTCATGCATCATTGTATATATTGCATTGTCATGCATCATTGTAAATAATGCATTGTACATAATATTACATTCCATTGCATATTGTATATATTGCATTGTAGCTTGCATGCATTCATTGCATCACCTCTATCCACGGCTTGCGCCTTTCCTTGTTAAGCTTGGTTTGGGATGTGCCCATATTTTTCACGTTGAAGCGCAGTTATGATATTATGTGTACGCGCCTATTCCACTGCTGGTATTGTGGTTTGAGGGTGACGGTACCGTTTCTGTGTTAGACGCGGTTTGTATGTGTCCATGCCTTTCCTAGGCAAGACACGGTTTTGGTCGCAGGCCTTAACCACTGCATCCATTGCATTTTAGTTTGTAAATGTTGCATTGTACATAGCTTACATTGTCATGCATCTTTCCTTACATGCATTATAGTGCATTCTTCCTGACTTTGCATATGTCATGCATTCATTGTATATAACTTGCATTGCCATGCATGCATTGCATTGTACATAGTTTAGCTTACATGCATTCATTGGCATCACATCCATCCATGGCTTACGCCTTTCCATGTTAAGCTTGGTCTGGTATGTACCCATACTTTTCGCGTTGAAGCACAATTATGATATTATGTGTACGCACCTAGTGTTGTGGGTGACGGCACCGTTTCTGTGTTAAACGTGGCTTGTTTGTGTCCATGCCTTTCTTAGGCAAGATATGTTTTGGCTGCATGCCTTATCCATTGTATATATTACATTGTAGTGTAATTTGTTGCGTCCAGCATTTAGGATCACGGTCTTTCCTCAGCGGGTCATTTCCCCACTTATGTCATTCCACCCAATTACTTGTTCTTGTGTTCCGTCTACATCACTCATAGTTCTGCATGTGTACGCGCCTATTCCACTGCTGGTATTGTGGTTTGAGGGTTGCGGCACCTTTTCTATGGTAGACGGACTATGCATCTCCATCATCTTTATGACATTTGTGTGGTTTTTGAACCGCTCATGATTTGATCATGATTCAATTGCATTGCATATCATTTGCATTGTTTATACGTAGATTTGTAAATGTTGCATATCATTTTGCATCCATTCCACATTGTTCTGCGTTGTCACGCATAGGTTGCATTGTCATGCACTCCTACACTTGCGTTGTCACGCAGCTCTCGATTGCATCGTTATGCATGTTGCTAACAATATTGTACTTGTTGAGTTTTCTTTCTCTTTCAGGCATGATATTGTATGTACGGTTCATTTGAAGCTGGAACGACCAGACGAACTGCACAGGTATTCCATTCTCCGCGTGAAACGCAGCGAGAATCACGTAATTCTCTTGCACCCTCTCTGCATCGTAGTGTAGTTTGGTTTGTACTAGCTTAAAACTATTGCATTGTTATGCTTCATTACAGCTCTCTTCGCATGATCATAAGTTATGTTCGGCTTCTTGCATTGTTAGTTGCGTTTTGCCCCCGCCTTCGGGCACATATCTTTATTGTCTTGCATGCTTTCTCTAAGTCTTCGGCCTTGTCAAAAATGGGTCGTCTCTGGGCTTTGACATTCACTCCCGTCATTGTTATGACTTTCGAGTTCTGTCAAAGAGGGGCAGCTGTAGACACCCCAATTTTGACCATCCTCAAGACTTAGATGTCATCGTTTGAACACTCGGTGATCATCCATTTTTGTGTTCGTCTTGAGTTCCCGGAGGCCTCGGCCACGCGCCTTGCATCAGGATCTCTCGACTCGACTGTTTTGTGTTTGGTTTTGCACCAAACACTTGTGTTTTTGCTTTGAGGGGCAGGGAATGGCTTGTTGGCCATCCCCACACCTCACCGGCCATGGCTTGAGGCCACCGGCCACTGTTTTGATGCCACCGACCATTGGTGATGGCCGGCCGGCACTCTTTGTGGCCCGTCGACCATTGTTTTGGCCAATTTGGCATTTTTGGCTGGCCGACCACTGTGCATCTGCTTTTGCAGATATTTTTATGCTAGCTGTGCTAGCTGGCATACACTTTGCACCCCCTCCATACACGTGTAAGGAGGGATTTCACTCTTGCTTAGCTTGTTTTGTAAGCTTTGCAAGAGTGATCCTCTATAAAGGGAGGGCCTCTCCTCCCTCCTAAAAGGGTTACAAAATTTTTCCAGAGGGTCTTGAGATTAGGGTTTGAGTCTTGTATCTATCTATCTCTATATCTCCCTCTCCCTTTGTATTTGTGTGTGTTTAGGTGTGTTTAGCCTTACTTTTGTGCATAAACACCTACCATTACACCTTCCCTTGGTTGCTGAGGCATTAGAGGGTTGTTCTTGGACTTCTTGAGTTGATCTAAGCTTGGAGAGGCTGCTGGAGCACCATTTTTGAAGAAGGTCTTCAAGGGTAAGAATTTCATTCTTTTTACCCCTTTTTTGCATAAGCTTTTTGCCATCCTTGCTTGCTGTTTTGAGCTTAGTGTACAATATATAAAAGTCTTGTTTTTACTTGTTTAAAATAGTTGTTTAAGGTTGTTTTGGTGTTTGGGGTTGTTTGACCCCTCTTAGGCCTTGTTTGGCCCCCATTTTGTGCTATTTTGGTGAGCTCCGGGACCACCTTGTTTGGGCCTCCTCACCACTGTGTTTGAGGTCCTAAGAAGGAGAGGGCCATCCCCTCTCCTTGTTGTCTTCAAAATGTGTCATTTTTGCCTCATGTGTGAGCATCATTTTTAAATTCATGTTGGCCATGTCTCAAGTGTTATTTGTGCTTATTTTGTCATTTTACTTGGTTTAGACACACCATGCATGCCTTGCATACCTGTCTTGTAATGCCATATTTTGCCTTAACATGCTTTAGGCTTTGACCCTTGTTCTAGCATGATTTTGGCCAAGCTTTGTGAAGCTTTTATGCATGTTTTAGTGTGCTTGAGGTCTTTTTTTGGTTGCTTGGGTCATCCATGTTTTGATTTGTATAGCTACCATGTAATCCCCCTTGTGAGCCTTGAGTGTTGACCCCTCTAGCATGTTTTACTTGCTTTGTTTCAGTGATTTGGCACCACTTATAGCATCATTTCAGTCCATTTAGCATGCTCGTATGCTTGCATTTGATGCTCCTTTTATGCTTTAAAAGGGTGTTGTCCTATGCTCCATGTTTGGACATTTGTGTATGCTTCCATGTGTAAGTCATTTAGATGCCATCTAAGTGGGTTTTGAGGTTCATTTTGACATGCTAAAACTCTGATTTTTGTTGTTTAAATCATGCCATGTTTGGTCTTGCTGAGTGTAGTTCAATGCCTCTTTGGTGAGCCTTAGGCTTTAGGCTTGGTTGCATGATATGCTTACTTTGCTTAGCTGGTTTGGAACCTCTTATAGCATGATTTTCAGAGCTTAATATGCATGCCATTAGTCCATGTTCGTCCCTTTTAAGTGTGCTTAAAAGTTGCTTCATTATGCTTAGGTCTTGAACCATGTATCTATGCATGTTTGTATGTACATTTGCCTTCATGTACTTAGCATTTTAGCCACTGTTTTGGGCTTAAAAAGTTACTCCCTCATGCTGAAATTTTGGACCATTGTGTGCATGAATGCTTGTGTGTGCATTCGCCTTGCATATTGTCACATATTTGGCCCATGGCATATTGTTGCATGTTTGAAGTTGTGTTGCATTTGGCATGCATCCCTCTTGTGGTTACTTAACATGTTGTCACATGTTTGCTTGATATGTTGTCACATGTCATTTGCATGATTGTTAGCTTGCATACCTTGCATGCTTGTTTGCTTAGGTTGAGTGCCTAGTACACATTGTTTGCTTGCATGCTCACGTTGCATACTTAGCTAATATGTTTAGGTTGCATTTGGCATGCATGCCTTATCTCTTGATCAAGTGATAGAGGTTGGGCCTTATGTGTTTATTTGGTTTGCATTTCATTTGAAATCAAAATGCACAACTTGGCTTCTTGGGCCATCACGCATTGAAATGCGCGATTGATGGTCCGAGGGTCGAGTACCAAGCTCCTTTGAGTCATGAACATGATAAGGAGAGTGGTTGGTGCAAACATTGCTTGAAATGCATCGCCATGCCATGTTTTGCCCTCTGCTGCTGTCAAAACAGGTTCCTGCAGGAAGATATGGCCGGTTGACCATCTCTATTGCCGACCGACCAAACATTTTTAGCCGATGGTTCATTAATGGTCAATGGCCACTTACCTCTGGCCGGTGATGATTTCCCTTGGCCGGTGGTGTTCCCCAGTGTTCAGAGAGTGTACCTTGGGACTTTTGCAGTCTTCAGAGGAGTAGAGCAGGGTAAACAGAGGCAGCTTGCACATGGCATTGGATTTCCGGGCGAAGCCAATCCAAGCACGCGTGCATCCCTCTTCCCGAGGCCTTTTAATGCTTTCCTTAGCTTAGTTAATTTGCTTAACTAGTTAAGTGGTCTGTAATATTTAATTAGCTTGTAGGTTAATTAATTTGTATATTCTTTTGGTCCCTCCGGGTAAGGGCGAATTTGTAATAAGTGTGGGTGCGTGTGTGCATGTCTTCCAATCCCCACTTCTTTCTCCCTTTTACTTACCTGCTTTGATGGTTAGTATTAAGGCATGTTTAATTTAGCATACCTTATGCTATGCATGCGTGCATCATTCATCAGTCTTGCATGCACCGGGCTCGGCGCATCATGCTAACCGCATAGTATTTCAATTCCAAATTTGACTACGTGCATCGAGTTGTTGCGTTTCACATGTCATCCTTAGATTAACCGAGCCTATGCTAATGACATTCTGTATGTGATGCATTAGCCATTTGTTAACTTGAACTAGGATCATGCATGATTACTAACCAGTTCATTGTTTTGGCACAGAGTACGATGTAAGTATTTATGCTTTAGCATCTCGCATGAGTGTGAATGTTAACGTGACAGCATGCTTACCATGTGGCTATATGCTTAATTGATTTACTGCCTGAATGCCTGTGGGTGAAGGTTGGATTGTTTGAGTTTGAACAACTCATTGAAATCCGTATTTTAGCCTACTCACGAGTAGCAAATTTCAAAATATTTTCTAAGCAAATGGATATGCGATGCTTTGTTCCAAATTAGGCAATCTAGTCTATACTTTTGTGTTGTGCGCATCACATAGTAAGATTAAGCTAATAATCGGAATAGGAATGCATAATGTTTTCAAAACTAGATATCATGGTTAGTAGAGGCCAATCTTCGGATCGGGCGAGAGGGGGTGCTCATAGCTGACCTTCCCCAATCGTGCCCAAGTTTCCGAGCCGAGGCAACTTTGGTGATGATGGACACGTGGCCTTAGGCAATGAGTCAGGGTTTCCTAAATTGCCCCAAAATAAATATTTAGGTGGCGACTCTGTATCTGGCAAAGCAGTCCATGTTTGGCACTTCTTTCAAAAAAATCTGTTTTCCAAAACGATTTGCCGAATTTGGATTCTTTGGTGATTTATCAGTCTTGCATTGCATATTGCGAGATCAGATTAAGAACCGACACAAATCGAGTCCGAACTGTGGCAGCATTAGGCCCGCGGGGTGCGTCCACAGTTATTCTTTAAGTGGTGCATGTATAATTCCTTTGTTTTCATGTTATGCTTATTTTGACAGGCATTACTTGAGAATGATCCATCCATTGCTCAAGCCACAGATGGTATGGCATGTAATTTTTTGTAGGTCATTCTAAAACTTGAGTGTTAGGCATTACTTTCTTTGAAATTCTTTGTATCAAGTAATATAATGATGTTTGTGTCCTCTCCTTCTGCTTTGAGCAAAAAAGTTATGAAAGTATATTCTTTAAAATTTTCTTGAAGACTCTATTCATCATGAATAAACTGTTAGGTAGCACTCTCTATGATATATAAGATTGTCAATATGGGAATTTTGAACCCCCCAATTTATACTTTGGGATTATATTTCTATGTGACTTTGTATATGATGGTATCTAGAACATGTTTTACAAATGTGCAATTAACAGTATGTGTATGCCTAAGGAGTTGAGTTGTTTTTCTTCTTTCTAAGATAACTTTGGCCAACCTCCCAAGGGTTCAGAAGTTTCTAGGAGCTCAAATGGAGAAGATGATGACGAATGGTCGCAGATATCTGAAATGCACTCAAAGTATTTGCACAATCAACATTCAATTGCATTTCTTTTGTAGAACATTAAATATTTGAGATGGATAGAGCCTCTTAAATTAAGTTGTTGGTTCTATGGGTAAAGTGACATTTTGTTTTTACATGCTTCATGTCATGGTAGAGGTATTTAATGTTAAGACATTTGAAGGAGTGTGATTAGTCGGACTTTATCTTTTGTAAGACTAGAGCAATCTCTACAAATAGTTAGTTTATTCATATGTTTCTAGTGGTTTCTGAATTAATTTGTGTTTTTATTTTTCAGGTTAGAAATTTCTTGGAGAGATGCAAAATATGGTCAAAGAATTCAAGAATTTAGTTTTTCAATTTTTTTCATTTTTAATATATGTAAGCATAGTTTAAAACTTTTTATTTAATTCCTTTGAATATACTTTTGAACATATTTAACTTTCATTTATGAAATATATGACGTTATTCCATTGAATATGTGGTTATGATTCAAAGTATAGTATATAGTGTGTACTACATTCTTGAAATGCGCGTACAAAAATAATATTGATTATTCTTCAAATATGTCGAATCCTTTTAGTAATTAATCACACTTAAAAGATGTGATCTAAATGTTTTTAATCACACTTAAAAGATGTGATCTAAATGTTATTAATCGCACTTAAAAGATGTGATCTAAAGTTTATTATCATAGGTTTTATTAGTTTTTAATCACACTTAAAAGATGTGATCTAAATATTTTTAATCACACTTAAAAGATGTGATCTAAATGTTATTAATCACACTTAAAACTTGTGATTAAAAATGACATTTTTTAATCACACTCCCAAAGATCACACTTTGACAAAACTTAAAAAGTGTGATTAAATAACATAGATCACACAAAAAAAGTGTGATCTTTATCTGTTTTTGTAGTAGTGAATAACCTGTATATATATATATATATCAAAGAAAATAAAAGCAAGAAAGAAATGGCAAAAGATAAATAAACAACAACCCTTTATTAAAAATTTTACAAAGCCATGAGACTTGGAAAAAGAAACAGAGTACATATAGAAATGAAAGTCTAAGAAGAAATTTTTGTATATGGATAGTGAGAAGGCAATTTGTGTAAACAAAATAGGCCGAGCAAAGGAAATGGTCTTGGAGAGTTGCGCCGAATAGTGGGTGTAGACGTCCTCGAACGTCCCGGGAGGGAATCCCGTTTTGTTTATTGGGCTCACTACAGTTCAGGACTCAATGTCACGGTCCTGTATCTAATCTCGCAGAGTGCAATGCAAGATCGATGAATCATCAAAGAGTCCAAATCTGGCAAATCGTTTTTGAAAATAGATTTTTTGAAAGAAGTGCTAAACATAGACTGCTTTGCCAGATACAGAGTCGCCACCTAAATATTTATTTTGGGAAAATTTAGGAAACCCTGACCCGTTGCCTAAGGCCATATGTCCGTCATCACCAAAGTTGCATCGGCTCGGGAACTTGGGTACGATTGGGGAAGGTCACTTCGTGAGCACCTCCGCTCGCCCAATCAAAGATCGGCCTCTACTAACCATGATATCAAGTTTTGAAAACATTATGTGCTCTTATTCTGGTTATTAGCCTAGATTTACTACGTGATGCACACAGCATACAAATATAGACCGGATCGCCTGAATTGGAACAAAACATCTCATGTTTGTTTTTTTTTTGAAAAGCAGTTTGCTACTCGTAAGTAGGCTAAAATGTGGATTTGCCACCCTCAGGTGGGCTTTAGAAAACATGATGATTTGCCACTCTCAAGTGGGATTAAAACTCACAGTCAATGCATTATTCCAATTCAGATAATCCAATCTTCACCCACAGGCATTCAGGCAGGTATATCACATAAGCACATAGCCTCATGGTAAGCATGCTATCATGGCAGTCACTCACACGCATGCAAGAATGCTAAAGCATAAACACTTACCGAGTACTCCAAGCCAAAACAAAAGCTATGTTAGAAATCAATGCATGATCCTCACTATACCGAAATACCTAATGCAACACATGCAAAAATGCAACTATAATAGGCTCGGCTATTCTAAGAATGACATATGAGATGCTACAGCTAACACGTATTCAACTTGGAATTGAAATACGATGCAGTTAGTATGATGTGCCGAGCCCGGTGCATGCAAGACAGAATGAATGCAAACATGCGAGCATAAGTATGCTAATTGAAACGTGCCTTAAACTAACCATCATAAGCTGGTAAATAAAAGGGAGAAAGACGTGGGGTTGGAAGACATACATGACACACACGCACACTTATTACAATTGTGCCCTCGCTCGGAGGGTCCGAATAAATAACACAGTTTGAATAAATAATTACAGTCTGAATAAATAATTAAATATTACAAAACCCTAATTAATTAGCAAATTAACTAAGAAACGAAATAAATTAGCATGCAAGCTAAAAATGGATTGCCTCAGCTCTTGTTCCGAATGATGAAAAATGCATGCTCGAATCGCCTCGTCGGAAAATTCCTTGCGATGCCCCGATTTGCCTCTGTTTGCAATTAATCCCGGAATGCTGTGCAAAGCTCTAGAAGGCTGCTGATTTCTGGTTTGCTGCAACAGAGAGCAAGAAAGGGGCATGGTAAAGTATTTTCACATATGTATGCACACCTCGATCCTCGTGCCACCTATCACGCATCTCGATGCATGATGGCCGAGGAGTCGAATTGCACGACTCAATGTGAAATGAATGCACATATAAGCATAACAAGGCCTAAACTCCATCATGGGTAATCCGGAGTGTCGGCGACCGGGAATTGAGACACGTTTTGTCACTTTGAGTATGAAACGTCCCTCGTTTCCCATGTTTGGACTAACCCTACTACAAACACAATGCAATGAGATGGCAGGCACAATGTGACTAACATGCAACCTAGCATACGCAATGCTATGGGCTAAAATGGCATACACAATACACGTGACATAACATGACATACACAATGCACTTACGAAGACTATCATGCGCACATGAACTAAATGGCATATACAAATACAAGATGGACTTACACCAATATGAGTGGACCTCAGCCACACTCACATCAGTGGCCATATGATGAAAATGAGACAACCGAAATACATGCAAGCATGCACGAATGCAATGGACCGATCATAAGGCACAACATGCAACTTTAACTAAGCATGGCAAAGGATGAAATATGGCATACAAGCATACATTTTCCAGCTCTGAAACATGATGTACAATGGTCCCAAATCATGCAAATATGTTACCCAATGCATGTTAGATGGTCCGAATACCGAAACTAGTGAAGTGCGTTACACTAGAGGTACACAAAGCAATGCACGAATGGCAAAACCAACCCCAAACAGACCCTAGGCAAGTCTGAAACAGTGGGAAAATGGCCCAAAATGATGGTTCAAAGTGCATGGAAATGAAGCTCATTCAATGGTTCGAAAACAAGGCATTTATGCACAACTCTCAAGCACACTTAAAGAGGAGAAAACATGAGGATATGGCATTCACATAGGCTCTGAAATATGATGCAAAATGACCCCAAAGCATGAAAACACCTCAGTATATGCATGCAATAGACCTCAAATCTCAAAGCTAGGCAAGTGTATTGAACTACAAGCATGCAAAACAAGCATCATTCGACCATGAGACCCAAAAACAGAGCTAGGGCAGTCCAAAATATGCACAAAATCAGTTTAAGGCAAGGCCAAAAAGTGCTAAAATCAAGGGTCAACAAAGCATGCAAAATAAGCTAGTGAACCATGATTTGCACTACAACAATATGAAACACATGAGAGCTCACCAAACCGGCCAAAAAAAGAAGTATTCCATACCAAATAATGCCCAAAAACCCACTGAAACTCAGTCAATGCATGCAAAAATGATGTGTCCCTTTGAAGGGCCAATAAGAGGGTTGTTCTACAGATGCAAGATAGACATACAAAATGGAAAAACCACCTCTAGAAACAGGTTATGAGGGCCCTAAAACTCACTGAAAAGGGCCTGAAATTAGTCTAGGAAGCATGCAAGTGAAAGCCCCTTTGAAAGGCCTTGAAGAAGATTACTCTACACATGCATAATAGACATCTAATATGGCAAAACCACCTTTGGAAAGAGGTCATGCAGGTCACAAAACTCATCAAAAATGGCCTGGAGCATGGCTTTGAAACATGCAAATAGGGGCTCCTTTGGAAGGCCAAGAAAGCTAGTAAAGAGAACAAAGGGTGAGAGAGTCACCCCTCTCTGATTTTGAAGCTCAAAGACACATGTTAGCCACTGAAAATCCGCTAGATTTCAGTGGCTAAAAGGCCAAACCAAGGCCAACACAAATGCTCTAATGCATAGCTCAAAACATGAGGAAATGAAGCATGCAAGGGGGGGAGATGACCCCCAACAGAAAAATGTCCTTAATTAAACTTGAAGAGGAGCTCAAAATAAGACTTTTTTTAGTTTATGACAAAGCCTAAATATGCTTGAAAATAGAGCTAAACTATGAAGCAAAACAATGCTACAAAGAGGGAAATGAAGACTTACCCTTGTAGAGAAGAGAACCAGCAGCTTCTGGACCAATGTAGCAAGCTTTAAACTTTTGAAAAACAGCTCCAAGGTGGTTAGAGTGATAGTGGAGGTGTTGTGCTTGGAGGTGTAGGGCAATGGGGCCAAGAACTTCAACCTTTGAAGCTAAATGAGAGAGATACAAAGAGATGTGTATGCATGAGCCTTAAACAAAATTGTGAACCCCAGCAATCGAAGAGGGCCCTTCCCTTTATAGAGGAGAGGGGCTAAAGCTTCCTTGAGAAGCTTAAAACCAAGCTTAAACATTCTCCATACACGTGTATGGAGGATGCATTCTGAGGCTTCCAGCTGGCACAACTGGCTTCAGCTCAATGAGACAAAAAAGCAGAAGGCTGGCCGACCAGTTAAGGTGGTCGGCCGACCAGGGGTCAAAAGGTTCAAGCAAAAAAGGTGGTCGGCCATCCCAGATTGGTGGTCTCCCAGGTGAATGCAACTCAGTGGTGGTATGGGAGACTCGAAATTATGGCTCAAAAGTGAGGGAGACCAAGGGGTCAAAAGGGTCAAGCTGAAAAGGTGGTCGGCCATCCCAGATTGGTGGTCTCCCAGGTGAATGCAACTCAGTGGTGGTATGGGAGACCCGAAATTGTGGCTCAAAAGTGAGGGAGACCACCTACCTGCCAAGAAAATCGGGCGGCGAAGAGAAAGGTGGTCTCCAAGAAGAAAAGGTTGTCTCCCACCATAGTACCACCTTCTTAACAAAGAAACTAGGGTCCATGCCAAAAATCAACCCACACCAATGCAAAACGAGAGTTTGGGGGCCAAAACGCGCAGCCGGGGGCCCTAAAAACTGACTATTAAGCACCGGAGGTGGCGTATGACCACAAAGGTGGTCTCCCGGGCCACAGTGTCCTTCTAGGGAGAGGGAACAAGGTGTGTGCCAAAAATCGGAGCAAATGGAGAAAGTTAAGCGGTCCCGAACCGAGGTGCACGGCTGACGGCTTCGAAAACCGGAAACTGGTCTCCAAACGGGAATAGTGGCCTACGACCATGAAACGTAGCCTACGGCCACTAAGAGATGGTCTTCGAGACCTCTCCCTCCCTTCGGGAAGAGCAAACAGAGAAAACAGGACCTGGTTCGCAAACCGAGGCAAAGCACAAAAGAGTCCCGAAGTCCGGAGGCAAGGCTCTCAGCCGAGACTCCGCAACCTCAGAACGAGCACAATATGCATCATCACCGAGCGCTCAGTTGGTGACGTCTGAGTCTTAAGGTCGGTCAAAAATGGGGTGTCTACAGTTGCCCCTCTTTGACAGAACTCGAAAGTCATAATTGACGGGAGTGAATGTCAAAGCCCAGAGACGACATATTTTTGACAAGGCCGAAGACTTAGACAAACAGGCAAGATAAACAGAGAGATGTGCCCGCAGGCGGGGGCAAAATGCAAAATGAAGATGCATCAAGTCGAACGTAATTCATGATCATGCAAAGCAGCAAGCTGTAATGAAGCAAGTATTCACAATAGATGCAACAGTTTTAAGCAAGAATGCAAAGCAGCAACAACATTTCATGCAGTAAGAATGTGGAGAGTATTTCAATTCTCGCCACGTCTCACACGGAGAAGATACAATACCTGTGTGGCTCGTCTGGTTGCACCAGCTTCAAATGAACCGTACATACAATATCGTGCCTACAAAAGAGAGAAACTTAACAAGCACAACATAGTTAGCAACACATGTTCAACACTACATCGAATGCAGACAAACATGGTGCCGATGGGAAAGTGCATCGCAATGCGAGAGAAGCACGCGTGACAATGCAAGTTAAGCATGGAGGTATGACAATACCGGTGAAACATGTACAACAATGCAAGCGATGTTCACAACAATGCGAGTGGCATGCATAACAACGCAAGATAAGTGCGACTTTACGAGCATGTTTAAAACAAAACATCGAGCAAAGAAATGCAAGCTTTGACGAGGACAACTCAATCGCGACCTCCGGTTTACCTCCCGAAGGGGTCGCAACGTACTCAAAAAGGATACACCTTGCTCTTGGTGAGTGACAACAAAACACGCATCGAAAGTTGGAGTTGAAATTCCCGCGGAGGGATTTCGCACTGAAAAGTGCACTTTCCTTGTACTTTCTCGAGTGCCGGGGACTCCGATCATCACCAAAATTTGCAGGGAGCTCAAAGAGGCATTGGAGACCACCTAGGAGGGCCACCGACCATGCATGGGGGCCACCGACCAGGTTTGGTGAGAGAGGGTGGTCGGCCTACCAAAAAAGGTGGTCGGCTGACCACCTAGCCAAAAACAGGGGCAGTTTTGTCCTTTTGCCCTTGTTTCTTTAAATACACATGGCCAAACACTTTTTGCTCATAACTCCAAGTCCAAAGTCAGTGCTCCTTTCTTCCTAGACCACTTTTTCCCTCAGATCTGCTCTTTATACGCGTTTTCCAATGCCCTACACAAAGTTATTTTGCGAGATCTTTCGGTTTTCTTCACTTTGGATCGATTAAAATTTGATTTCGGAGCTTCTTTTCCCATTTTCACCACTTGAGGTAAGTTTGTCTCAATATTTGGAACATTTTCTCAGGAGTTGACTTTTGTTGACTTTTTCATTTCCTGAGAGTTGACTTTTGTTGACTTTTTTCAATTTTGGCTCATTTTGCTCATTTTTGCTCCTTTTTGCAGATTTCTTGAGATGGCAGGTCATTTTCCTCAGGGCGGAGGTCCTCCAGGTGTCGGAGGTGAGCCAGACATTATGTCTTTGCCTCCGAGGATTCGGCCATTTATTCCCGAGAGGTATGACCCTCTGGCACACATCCTTCCTCGGGCCATTTTCTACCACTTTACGACTTTGACGAGCGAGCACCTGTAGATCTATTATTGTGGGAGCCAGAGTCCCGCCTCTCTTCTCAGGCATGAGAGCTATGTACTTCACTTTTACATTTTCTGCAATATATTCTGCATTTTCCGTGCATTTCACACTTTCGCTATGCATGCTTATCTGCTCGTTCTGAACACACTTGCACACCACACTTCTGCTCATTCTAGCACACAGCTTGTTCTGAATACTTAGTCTATAACACAGTATTCTGTTTGCATTTTGAACACACAGCTCAATCACTTGAATTTCTGAACCCGCAGCCCATATTTGATTGTGAACACGCAGCACACACTTGTTGAGAGTTGAACACACATCCCAAACTTTGAATTTCTGAATACGCAGCCCATATTTGATTGTGAACACGCAGCACACACTCGTTGAGAGTTGAACACACAGCCCAAACTTTGAATTTCTGAACACGCAGCCCATATTTGATTGTGAACACGTAACACACACTATTTCTGAAATCTGAACACACAGCCCAGACTTGTTGATTATGAACACGCAGCCCATTGTTTTTGAAAATTGAACACGCAGCCCGAACTTTGAGATGAACACATAGCTCGAACTTCGAGATGAACACACAGCCCACTATTTTGAAGTCTGAACACACAGCTCAAACACTTGATGTTGAACACACAGTTTGCACTTTGAGGTTGAACACGCAGCCCACTGTTTTTGAAATCTGAACACACAGCTCAAACACTGAGGTGAACACACAGCCCACTATTTTGAAATCTGAACACACAGCCCAAACTCTTGATGTTGAACACACAGCTCGAACTTTGAGATAGACACACAGCCCATATACTTCATGTTCAACACGCAGCTCATGGCATTGTATCTGATTTAATTTGCACACAGCTCATATACTTTATTTTGAAATTGAATACATGTGTTCATTTTGAATGCAGGTATCTTCTCGTATTACACGAGGATATGGATCGATCATTGCCAGGGAGTGGTACGTGGAGCTCCCAGAGGCTGTTCGCGATCTGGTTGACCAGGCAGGGTTTAGACCCTTCTGCACGGGGATATCACGTTATCCAGCGAGCAAGACCCTGATGGGCACCCTCGTAGAGAGATGGTGGGACACCACCAACTCTTTCCATTTCTCAGCTACCGGGGACATGACTATGACCCCATTCGATTTTGCCGTGCTGACGAGCCTTGACATGGGAGGCTGGCCGATCCCCTATGACGAGGACATGGGTGAGTGGGAGGCTGCCTGGATTTATTTGTTGGGAGCTTGCCCACCGGTTGACAGATCTTCGGGCAGGGTCCGGTACACTTGGTTTTCCTCACATTTCAGAGAGAGGGTGCCCGAGACTCCCAAGGAGATAGCGCAGTATACTCGAGGGTTTTTGATGTTCCTCCTTGGGACCACTCTGTTCTTCGATAGGGGGAACACCGTTGGACTTTATCTGCTGAGTGCTCTGGTAGACCTATCACAGGTTAGCCAGTATGATTGGGGCGGCGCCGGCCTGGCTACCCTCTACTGCTACATGAGTGCGACCTCCCGCGGACGGGGGAACATAGTTGGTGGCTATTGGAGAGCCTGGGAGGTACTTTCTGCCCTCTTGATTTACATTTCTGCTTTTCGTTATCTGTACACTGCACACACGGCACACTTTACATTCTGTACTTTGCATTCCGCTCTCAGCATTCTGCATTCTCTGTACATTCTGTATTCACATTCTGCACTCAGCATTCTGTATTCTGATGGCTATTGCCCTGTTTTCCACAGCTATGGGTTTTTGCGTACTTTCCGACGCTAGCCCCAGAGCTTGAGGTGGAGGTGCCTCTCATGATTCCTTACTCGCTCGTATTTGAGGGCCAGTACCGGCCGAGAGCTCGGGAGACTCTCCCCTACCTGCGGCAGTTTTTTGATACAGTGCGGCCGACCGAGGTAATTCAGAACTCTCAGTTCTTCATGTTTTCATCTTTGATTCATCTTGCACATTTACGATTTCTAATCAGCTTATGCATTGGTTATCCGCAGATCACATTGGGTGGAGATACCCGATTTTAGTTTGCTGGAGGATGGGCCGCTTCTCGGTACAGGATCCTGTTTGAGGGGCCAGCTGGTAGGGCCTGGTTTCTGGGGGACCGCTTCATGCGCCAGACTATGGGCTTCCCCGAGCAGAGTGTCCTCACAGCGCCTCCGGACAATATGCGATCCACTGAGGGGCTCACTCCCCAGGATGTCGACAGCGCCATGTTGGGTATCGATGTATTTCTACATTTGGAGGAGGGGGAGTACGCGACTTACCGTCATACATACTTGATGCCTCCATTGAGAGGTGTCCGTACTCCCACGAGGAGGTCTGCTGGCATGCCATCATCGAGTCAAGCTCGGGCTGCAGGTGTCCCTTCTACTAGCAGGGTCGGCACATCGAGAGGTGGGGCTGGACTGGTCCCCCCGATTCCCCCGACTTATCATCATGTCGGGTGGCCAGATATTCCAACTGAGTTGACAGGATGGTGATACGGGACTTCCTACCCGATTCCGATAGAGCCTCCTATGCCTGGTCACCCATACGTCAGAGACCCTGACTTGCCACCGGTATGCTTTACAGCTTTGATTTATCACTCAGATATTTGGACATTTATTCATTTACTGATGACTTGCACTTACATCTGCAGCCTCCCATCGAGTATACTGATGGGTTGCTCGGGTTGGTGGCCTCACTCGAGGGCATAGTCCTGCGGAGAGAGACGCAGTTGTCCATCGTCAGTGTCCCGGTACTCTTTAGTTTTCTTGCATTTATCATACTTTTGATGACATGCTGAACTTGAACATTTCACTGCATTGATTGACTGTATGTGTAAAGCACATCTGACACACACCACATTCATGTATCTGTATCTGCATACACCTCTCTATGTAGTTTTCTTGCATCTGCATCTGATATACATACTGGCTAATGTACTCAAATTGTCCTCTTCCTTTTCAGATGCCTCTGCTACACACTGGGCCACAGGTCGGGCCATCTAGGCCTTCTCAGGGAGCTGGGAGAGGGGACTCGTCTCGCAGATGAGGCAGGCGCAGAGCACCTGTCATAGAGGAGAAGTCTGCGCATCCTCAGTCAGAGACATCTGCAGGCAGAGAGGATGACTCTGAGTCCGGTTCTAAGGGCGGAGGTGATGCCGAGGAGGGTTCCGAGGACAGCAGCTCCGATTCAGATGGTGGTGCTGGTGGAGATGGTGCAGGGACTTCTCAGCCGAAGAGGACGAAGAGGGCCTCTTATTCTTGCACTTGAGAGCACTGATGCAGATGTTCCTGCTTTATTTGCCTTTTTTACTAGTAGTTGTAGCACATTGTACATTATTAGGCAGTTTTATTTTCTGTAAAACTTGTACCCTTGTTGTAAAATGTTGTAACAAAGGAAGCATGATGGAATGAAACAGCTTTTGTTCAAAAAGTGTTGTATTTTATGTTCTTAGCATCGCATCGCATCATTTTGCACAAAAATGAGATTGAATGAAAATTGAGCATCGAAAATTTGCCAAGTCAGGTAGTGAAACGACACAACAAACAAAACAACTTATCTTACTAAGAAACAACGAGGCCTTAGCAAGCTTACAACTCGATAAGCAAATCCCGGAAATGTTGATAAACAAAGAACAACAATTTCAACGGACAAAACTCGACAACTCGATAAAACTTAACAACAACTCGACCTGATAAGCAAAACTCAACAACAACTCGATAAACAAAACTCAACAACAACTCAATAAACAAAACTCAACAACAACTCCATAAACAAAAACTCAACAGCAACTCGATAAACAGACGTATCTCGGACGATCGGAGTGACGGAACGCATCCGAAACAGAGGAAAACTCGCACCTTCAACACTCCCAATGCATGGAAATGCTAGGAACTTTCTTCTAGAGACTAGGACAAGACCAAAGCCACACTTCTCTCCATGGCCGACCATCAGAGGGAGCTGGCCGACCAGCTATTTCCATTAGAGACCAAAGGGGTGGTCGGCCTACCAGAAAAGGTGGTCGGCCGACCACCTGGCTTGGCAACCACCAAATTGTTGACACGTGTCCCCCGAACAGTGCCTTATCCTCTATAAAAGTCCCAGCTTCGTGGTTCTTTCATTTCATCTTAGTTTTGCATCAAAATGGAAGCATTTTTCATCCAACATCTCACAGCTTGGATTGCTTCTCTAGATGGCTCGGAAAAGTTAAACTTCCGGGGCTTCGGCTTGAATGCACTATTTACGCTGGGCCGCACTCCGCTGCATCTTCCTTTCCTCCATGCCGCAACAAGGTTTTGGAATCCGGTAACACACGTCTTTAGCTTTAGCGGGCAAGAGATGTGTCCTACTTTCGAGGATTTCCAAGCTTTGATGGAGTCCGAGCGCAACGAGGAAATCTTGCCTCAACTCCGATTTGGCCACGTCCAAGCCCTAGGACAAATGTGCGGCCTCACTTTGCATGACGCTCGATCATTGATTCACGACGGGGAGCTGGACATCCCAAGCTTGGTTTGCTGGTTTTCTGATGCTGGTAACCGCGGCGACCATCATTGGCAGGGCTATCGGCGACACGCGCTTTGCCTATGCTTGCTATCTCATTTCTTGCTTGCCCCGGGCTCCGATGGATTCAGTGTCCGGTTGATCGAGGTTGCCCAAGGTTTGAAGGAGGGCAAGAGCTGCATTGCCATGACATTGGCTGAGACATTGATGGGCTTAGACGCTTTTCATCGCCGGGAGACGGCTAGGCTTGCGGGGAGCCCACTACTGTTGCAGGTAATGTTTCCCACCCAATCTCACATATGTGTTACTCACATCACTCGGCCCTCAGGCTCGGTTTTTCTCACAAAACCCTTTTCTTATTTTTCTCTCATCGTACATCTCTCTATTCTTTATTCTCTATTCTCTCATTTTTCATCCCTCCCCAGGTGTGGTTGATGGACAAGTTACAGATTGTGGAGTCTTGCCCACATACTCAGCTCGCGGCTACTTTTTCGACAACGCCTGGTCGATGCCCTGGATGAGGGTGGTGGTACAACTGGATGTGCAGTTTGTCTGCAAACCGCATCGCTTGGCGCTGCCCTTGGCTCAATCTGCCGGCAATGAGTTACAACATGACCCGTCAACCTGGGATTCAATTGATTGGCATGACACACTGTGTCTTCTATTTTCCGTTCGGTTCCGGCGCCAGTTCGGACATGATCAGACTTGCCCGCCAGAGGGGATAGAGTACCCTGCTGCATTCCCAGCCCGAGGCGCACAGCTTGCCCGGTATGCCACAGCATGGAGGACTAGAGAGCTCCTGGCCCCCGCTCCCACTTTCAGTTGCACTTTGTCTGATGAGTGCTTGGATTGGCTCAATGAAGAGGCACAGGAGGGGCCCACTTTGGCATCAGAGGCTTCGACCAGCTCTAGGAGGGGGCGCAGGAACACCTGACTTATCTATGCCCCGGATTTATTGCTTTATTAATACTTTCAAGTTTTCTTTATGAATATAACCAAAAACAACTTCAATTTGTATGCAAGAGCAGGAGAACTCTGTATTGAAATCAATGAAATTGAAGGTTGTGGGTACTGAAAATTTTCCGCTCTGGACCAAAAATAGTCTAAGTTGTAAAAAGATTAATTTTGAACAAAGTTAACTTTTATTAAAACTTTTCAAAACCATTTTCGATATGGATCAGAACTGGACACGCCTGAAATCTGTCATTGAGATGCACAACCTCGGATCCTAGCAACTGGAAAGTTGCCCCTAGTCTGAATAGTACCGCGGCACTGCACAGCAACGGAAAGTTGCCCCTAGTCTGAAAAGCACTGCACCGGAGATCATAACCGAACTCTTGAATGCTGAATAGACAAAGATGGCCGAGATGATCAAATGGACAAAGTTGATCGGGGAAAGGTTTATGGCTGAACTTCAGGATGAAGTTGCCTACGTATCCCAAAGATGGGAATCAAGCCTTACGTAGTTCAGGCTCAGGTTCACTCGAGTATTTTCACTCTCCTTTTACGCTCTAACTTTTGCCAAGGCCGCCCTTTGCGGGTTTTCAACCTTGCGAGCTCAGTTTTTATCATTTCAAATTTTTTGTGCTCTAACTTTTGCCTAGGTCGCCCTTTCGGGTTTTCGGCCTAGCGAGCCTCTCAGGGGTAATATTTCTTCAACTTGTCCATGTTGATCGGTTGGTGAGAACTCTAGGCCATCTAGGTCCATCAGAACCACAGCTCCACCTGACCAGATAGACTTAATGATGTAGGGACCAGTCCAATTGGGTCTGAACTTGCCCCTAGGGTCGTGGATGGGAGCTCGGTTGTCTTTGAGCACCAAATCTCCTTCTTTCAGATTCCTGGACTTAACTTTCTTGTTGAAAGCCCTGGCAATTCTGCGCTGATAACCTTGAACATGGTACAGTGCTTTCAGTCTGCGCTCGTCAAAGAGCATGAGTTCTTCAAATCTGCTCTGCTGCCAATCTGCTTCGGCTATCTGACACTCAGCCAGTACTCGCAAAGACGGAACCTCAATTTCGATAGGTAGAACGGCCTCCATCCCATAAACTAATGAATACGGAGTCGCCCCAGTAGAAGTTCTAATTGAAGTCCGGTAGCCCCACAGAGCAAACGGCAGCTTATCTGGCCAATCCCGGTAGGTTTCCACCATCTTCTGCAATATGTGTTTGATATTCTTGTTGGCGGCCTCGACCGCTCCATTGGTCTGCGGCCGATAGGTGGATGACTTATGAAAAGCCACATTGTATTTTTCCAACAAGTCAATCACTTCCTTCTTGAAGTGGGAACCGTTATCTGAAATGATTTCGTTCGGGACCCATAGCGACAGATGATGTTGTTTCTGATAAACTTCGCAACATGTGAAGCCTTCAACACCGCATAGGATTGGGCCTCAACCCACTTTGTGAAATAATCTATCGCGACCAGAATGAACTCATGCCCATTAGACCCCTTCGGAGTGACAGCCCCGATCACATCGATTCCCCAAACTGAAAATGGCCATGGCGAAGTCATATTGTACAGCTTCGACGGCGGGATGTTCATGCGGTTTGCATGGATCTGACACTTGTGGCATCGCCGAACAAAGCCGATACAATCCTCCTCCATGGTGGACCAATAATAACCTTGTCTGAGGATCTTCCGCGCTAGCATTACCCCGTTCATATGCGCACCGCATTCCCCTCCATGGATGGCCTCCATCAGGCGTTTTGATTCTTCAGCTTCAACGCACAGCTTATGCATTCCCAGATGACCTCTCTTATACAATTTACCTCCGCAGATGATGAACTGAACGGCCATTCTTCTGATTGCCCTTTTATCCTTGGCATTTACCCCTGGTGGATATGCTTCCTTCTCCAAGAAATTCCAAATATCGTAATACCAGGGGTTCTCATCTTGAACCTCATCTATAGCAGCAATCGACTCGTAAGCCGGCACAAATTTTGGTCGATAATGACTGGACGCATCCGGACTCCAAACGGGATGTCTATCATGGAAGATAGAGTTGCTAGTGAATCTGCGAACCTGTTGTTCTCTCTTAACAGATGAGCAAAGTTTAACTTCTCAAACCGAGGAATTAACAAGTCCAAGGTCTGGTGATACATAATCATCTTTTCTTCTTTGACTTTCCAATCTCCTTTCGCTTGAGATACAACAAGGTTCGAGTCCCCGATGACGTCCAACCGTTTTGCCCCTAATTCCAGGGCTGCTTCTAGACCGGCAATGCATGCCTCATATTCTGCTTCGTTGTTCGAGACTTTGAACCGGAGTTTGAATGCTAGAGGGATACGGGAGTTGTCGGGTGCTATCAGCAACACTCCTATCCCATACCCGTACTGGTTTGACGCTCCGTCAAAGTACATCGTCCAAAACTCGTCGTCGATATGCAAAATGGCCTCATCTGGGAATAAGTACTCAACTGCTTCACCTCCTTCCACTGGATGATCGGCTAAGAACTCTGCTACCGCTCTTCCCTTGACTGACTTGCGCGTCACATATTTCAGATCGAATTCGGAAAGCAACAGCAACCAACGAGCTAGCCTACCCGTAAGCGCCGGTTTCTCGAATAGATATTTGATGGGATCTAATCTTGAAACCAACATTACAGAGTGAGCTAACAGGTAGTGCCGCAGCTTCCTGGTAGCCCATACCAAGGCTAAGCAAGCCTTTTCCAACGGTGTGTAGCGAGTCTCATACTCCAGCATCTTCTTGCTCAGGTAGTAGATGGCTCTCTCCACTTTGTCCTCTGATTCTTGCGCGAGCATGCAGCCCATTGTAGTCTCAGTTACTGAAAGATACAAAATCAACGGTCTCCCCGGCTGGCGGTGACAACACGGGCGGGTTCTGTAAGTATTCCTTGATCTGTTCAAAAGCAGCTTGGCATCGGCCGTCCCATTGGAATTTCTTTCCTTTCTTCAGGAGGCCAAAAAGTGGTTCACAAGTCAAGGTTAATTTTGAGATAAACCGTCTTATGAATTGCACTTTACCCAGAAAGCCTCGCACCTCCTTTTCAGTCCTTGGTGGTGGCATTTCTAAGATGGCCTTGATTTTGGAAGGGTCGACTTCGATACCTCTCTGTGTAATCAGAAACCCCAACATTTTCCCCTGCTGTAACACCGAACGTACACTTCTGAGGATTCAGCCGCAACCGAAATTCTCTGATCCTTTGGAAGAACTTTTGCAAGGCGGTGTAGTGGCCCTCTCTTTCTTTGGACTTGACAATCATGTCGTCCACGTACACCTCAACCTCTTTGTGGATCATGTCATGCAATATTGTGGTCGCGGCCCGTTGATATGTAAGCCTAGCATTCTTCAACCCAAATGGCATCACCCTGTAGCAATATGTCCTCCACGGGGTGGTGAAAGCAGTCTTCTCCCAGTCTTCAGGTGCCATCACTATCTGATTGTAGCCCGAAAAGTCATCCATGAACGAAAGCAAAGCATGCCCCGCTGTGAAGTCCACTAACTCATCAATATGCGGCAAGGGAAAGTCGTCCTTCGGACTGGCTCTGTTCAAATCCCTGAAATCCACGCATACCCGGATCCTGCCATCCTTCTTCGGCACTGGAACAATGTTGGCCAACCAAGTGGGTATTCGGATACCAGCAGGAACCCTGCGTCAATTTGCTTGGTGACCTCTTCTTTAATCTTGAGGGCCCAGTCCGGGCGGATCCTCTGAGTTTTTGTTTAACGGGTTGGGCCTCGGGGTCAAGAGGGATCCGGTGCTGTACAATCTCAGGATCGATTCCAGGCATGTCTTCGTAGGACCACGCGAAAACATCTTTGAAATCTTTTAATAAAGCGACTAAGCGCTCGCGTTCCTCGAAGACAACGTGGACCCGATCTGGACCAGCCGGGGTCCTCCTCAGTACCAATATTCACAGTAGTGATTTCATCCATTAAGGTTTAACAAATCTTTCCTGCTCTTGTTCAATTAAGCGTTGCAAAACGGAGATGAATTTCTTCCTCGTCGTTTTTATCAAAATTTTGAAAGTCTGATTAATGCAATAAATCAAAGGCACAGAAAAGTACTCAGAAACCACAGCCACATCATTCTCATTAAGCACATCCAAATCGTCCGATTCTTCGGTTACAACAGACTCAAAAAAGAAAGAAAAAGACGACCTGGACAGGACTGTGGTATCCGGGTTATCACCCCCTAGAATACCGGACTCAGACTCAGTCGAGCTGGAACCTGATTCCGACTCAACAGATTCGGAGGAATCAGATTCCGGCTCACTACCTGACTCGGTGCTGCTTGACAAAAATCCCTCCTCGTACTGCCAGGTGAGAGAGGGTGCGATAGATGCATCCAAAATGTTTGTTGATAGGCCTGCAACCATTTCATTCCCGATCACGCATACCGAGAAGTTATCCCCCAAGCACTTCTGTTCGATCGGAGGATCTGAAAGTAGACACGCCAGCGCTGCCCGCATTTCACTTTCGGCGTCCTCAGACTCCACTTTCTGGCTCTACTCAGCCTCAACTAATGGGTCCGTCTGCTCTTCGGCAACGTCATCCCCGGATAACTGTAGGTCAAAGAAAATCTCAAACCTTGGCACACGGCGCTTCTCTTCGTTCACCCACGGCTCTGGGAAGCCACAAAATGGAAAGTCCTCCCTCTCCCGGACAAAGCGTCCGTTTAGGGTACCCTGGATGGGTCGGTGCATTAGCTCTTAAAAGGCTTCCCCGCCTGCTTCGCTCTGGCTCTCCCAGCCATCTCCTTACCTTTCCTTATCCAATCCTCTTTGGTGGGCAGATAACCCAAGCCAAGGTGTGTGGGTTGTGTGGCACTTCGGCCAACGCTGCAACGCCCTTCCGGCCGCTCTTTCCCAATCCCATCCCGGGGATGTGTTGAAGCTTGTTCATGAGGTATACTGATTGTGCGCTAACATACACCCCCTCATTAACAGCTAAGATGTTCTGCACGACCCGGGCCTCAGCCAGGGTAAAACCCGACATGAACACATCCTCCATACCGTGCTCAATTTCCAAAAATGGCGTAGATACTTCTGGCGGTGGATGGATCGATCGACGAATTTCAAAAAACGATGGCTACTCCCTTCCCATGGGGGTATTTCACCATCTGATGCAAGGTGGACGAAACTGCCTTTACTTGGTGCAACCACGGCCGCCCCAAAAGTAGATTGAAGTGACGGAACTTCTAAGACGTGAAAGTCTACCTCATGCTGTCCCGGCCCAACCTTGGTCTGAATTTTCACTGTCCCCATTACTTCTCTGCTTGTGTTATCATATGCCCGAATCACCTGGGCTGTCGCACAAAGTCCGCAGTCTTTAAACCGATTGCATATGCAGTCCTTGCTCGGGCACACATTGATGGCGGACCCTGTGTCGACAAGCACCATGGGTATCCATTTGTTTCTGCACTCCACAGAGATGTAGAGTGGCTTGTTATGGTTCGCACCCTCAGGTGGCAATTCTTTGTCGGAGAAAGTCAACATCAGGGTAGCCCTCCCGGAAAAAACTAAGCCCACCAGCTGTTTGGGCGTGGTGTCTATTGAGAGCTTGGCCTTGTCCATGGCGATAAGACAGCTTGTCGATGATGCACTCGCGATGCCATAAGCAGTCCCCAGATGGAGATGTCTGCCTGTATCTTTTTCAACTGCTTCAGTACAGCCTCTTCTTCGAGTTGCTTCTCTTCTGTTTCTCCGCCTCCTTATCTTTCCCAGACGCCTCTGGCTGATCTAGATGTGGGGCTTGAAATACCGCCCGCTTCTAGTCATATGATCGACTTCGCCGTGTACCAGGTATCGTCTGGCTGGTTGCTCCCCCAATCCTCATCATGTGGGCAAGACATAGATCATCGTCTTCCCACCACATTCCGTCGGCAGCCAACAGACACCTGTCCGGCTCCGGTACAATTGTACTCGCAGTACTTTCCGTCCACATGCTCGCAGCATTCTCATCTTCGTGCACACAGCACTTTCAGTCCCCTCAGGGGCCTTAGCTTTCCTGATTCTCTCAGAATCCCCGAACCTTTCTTGTTTCAACTGCGTCAGTACAGCTGGCTGTTCAACACTTCCCGCATTCACAATGCCCAAGTCCTGAGCGAAATTCTTAGCACCAGCGCTCTCCGACGATGCATTCTGATTTCCGGCCCTTCCGGCCACAACTGATGTTCTTGCCCCTGCCGGGCCTCGTTCCAACTGAGTTTCGTCGACAACATCTGGTAGGTCATCAAGCCACCCGGTGACCTCTGCTGACTCCTCAAAATCTGACCAGTTGACTACCATGCCCTCTGGATCTTGTTCATTGAAAAATTGGAGGTTAGCAAAGTCCCCTTCCACAGCTGCCAAGTCATCTATCCTCTGACCAGATTCATCCCCCTGTATCACACAAAGCTCTGCCCCTGTCGGCAATTCCACATTTGGCCCAACCTAGCCTACTGATAGAATGTAGTCACTCGGACTGTATACCTCCCCAGCAAAACTCCCAGATTCCTCAGATTCTGACTTGACAATCCCATTCTCCCTTGAAATCTCCCCTGTTCTGTCTTCGACAGTCACCACCATTGGTTTGGGTTGGGTTCTGGAGATGTCCAACATGTACAAGTCAGTGCAGTTAGGAAGGAGCACCTCCGGCTTGGGTAGGTGGGAGGGGGTGATATATATGCTAGGATCGTAAGACACGACCCCAGTCTGGATAAAGTTGATACATTTGGGGGGTGGGCTTGCTTGTGTGCGGTGGGAGAGGGTTTGTTGTGACATTGGGTTTCTCTGGTGGCACAATCACCTGCTTGTCAACGAGATCTTGAATCTCATGATGCAATCTAAAACATTGGTCAGTGTCGTGACCATGTTGTTGGTGATATGCGTAGTATTTTGCTGGGTTATGAGAGAGAGGGAGTGGATTTGGCAATGGCCTCGGCTCCAGGAGCTTTAAGTGCCCTTTCCTGATTAATACCCCCAGAGCCTTGGACAGGGGCATATATAATGGGGTGAAGGTTCTCTGGCCTCGAGGCTGGTATTTGGTGGTTTGTGTGTTGCTTCCGGACGCACCAGAGAAAGGTGTAGCTGCCATGGGTCTTGGAGGGGGAATGGTGGTGACCATGCTTATTTCTGAAGCTCTAGCATTTGCGGCATTGCTGGTGCTTGTATTGGTGTTGCGGTTGAAGGTTCTTCTGGGTTGCTTTCTGTCATTATCAATCAAGCCCTGCTTCAAGGAATCCTTGATCAATACTCCCATCTCATGCAGATCTGAAAAGGTAGGGAAAGGGAGCACGATCATTTTCTGCATCAGCTTAGGCTGGAGATTGCGCACAATCATCTGGATTTTATCTTTATCAGTAGGCCTTAGGGTCATCATTGAGGCCTTCGCCCTCCACCTGGCTACGAACTCCGAAAAGCTCTCCTTAGGCTCCTGCCTTGTTGTCTCAAGATCACGGGTTGTAATCTTGATTTGCGTGTTATAGGAGTACTGTGCAATGAAAGCCTCGGCCATCTCATCCCAGTTCCGCTTAACATCGTCTTCTAATTTTGCGTACCAGATAGCGGCCACACCCGACAAGGTCCGGCCGAATAATGAAAGCTTCTGCGGTCTGGTGAGGCCCATCGGCCGTAGTATATCTGAGAACAACCGGAGATGCACCATGGGAATCCCCAGATCGTCGTCAAAGCGGTCGATTTGTGGCATTTTGAACCTATCTGGCAGCGTCACAGCCACGTCAGTGTACCCGTCCTCAATGTCTGGGATGGACTTTACCCTTGGGATTTCTTGAACAACTTCTCAAGCTTGCTCAACTTTAACGCTTGTATGGTCCACCTCGAACTAAAAGGGAGAGTCCGGTTGATTGATGGGCGTAGGTGCCTTAGATAGTTGAGGTAGAATCAGGGGCGGAGCCGGTCTTGTCGAAATATCCGTATCTCCCTGGACATTTGGTGCCTCCCGGGCGCTGGAACTCCTGGTGGGGGAGGAGTTGGTGTGAAGCAGATGCCCCGGTTTGTTGTTGCAGCCTGGCAATTAACTCTGCTGCTGGGCCATGATCTCGGCCTGTTGTTTGGCAATTCATCTCGACGAACAGCGTCCTGCTGCATGGCTCTCATGGTCTCTTGATCTGACGCATCATTTCCTCAACTCCTGTCGTTCCTGCCATACTGCCCTGATCTATTGAACTACCGGTAGGTCTATCTCTGGAGTAGCCTCGAAAAAGCTCAACCTGACTGTTCAAAGTCCACTGATCTGGCATCTTTGCTCGATACACTGCGTTTTCTAACCTCCTCTGTAACCGGGGGTTAGGGAATAATACATGGTTGTCCGTCGACCAGATCCTCAGATCGATTGAGTCGGTGACCTCTTGTCCAGAGTGCTTGGGGAATATCTGCTTGGTCTGAAGCAATTGTGCTAAACTACCTAGCAAAAAGATAATAAAAGCAATAATAAGGAAATAAACAACCAGACAAACGGACAGCATAACAGTAAATAAACACACAAACACAAGTTGGGCATACAACACACAGTTGATAAGCTGAATACACTGTTCTCAGATACTGATCATTGTTCCCAAATCACTGCCCCCAAAACTAAATCAGATACCCGCAGATAACTGATTCCCAAAATACTGAACTGGTGCCTGCAAGCCTGATACCCCAAACTTGTAAACTGATACATGCATTCCTGTAGAGACGCACTCTAAAAGCACATAGCAAACAAGTGAGAGCCAAAACACCCCTATGTTGGGGTAAGGTTTCCCTGTCCTATTTTGTCAGGAGCTAGGGTTTCACTACGCACGTAGCGGTTTCAAACAACCTATAATCGGGTAAGCAACCTGTCCTAGCTTGGAATGGTCACTATGGATTCCGAATATGCACTAGGTCGAATGGTCAGAAAAAGGGTGCCCCGATAAAACCAGGGTTTGTGTTCCCGTCCTGGCAGAGCCCGCAACCGGTCAGCCTTATGGGACGCTTCGCAAATCGAGCCTCCGGCAAACCGTTAAGGAATAGCATGCGGCAAACACGGTGTCCTAGGCACACCAATGCACATGCAATGCAAAGAAACACATAAGTGTAATCAAAACAAGATATCATGAGTTCGAGTCAAGTTCTCTAAATCCTCAGCAGAGTCGCCAGAAACTGTAGACGTCCCCGAACATCCTGGGAGGGAATCCCATTTTGTTCATTGGGCTCATTATAGTTCAGGACTCAATGTCACGGTCCTGTATCTAATCTCGCAGAGTGCAATGCAAGACCGATGAATCATCAAAGAGTCCAAATCCGGCAAATCGTTTTGAAAACAGATTTTTTAAAGAAGAAGTGCCAAACATGGACTGCTTTGCCAGATACAGAGTCGCCACCTAAATATTTATTTTGGGGGAATTTAGGAAACCCTGGACTTGCCTAAGGCCACGTGTCCGTCATCACCAAAATTGCCTCGGCTTAGAACTTGGGTACGATTGGGGAAGGTCACTTCGTGAGCACTCTTGCTTGCCCGATCAAAGATCGGCCTCTACTAACCATGATATCAAGTTTTCAAAAAACATTATGTTTCTTATTCCGGTTATTAGCCTAGATTTACTACGTGATGCGCACAGCATACAAATATAGACGGATGCCTGAATTGGAAAAAACATCTCATGTTTGTTTTTTTTTTTGAAAAGCGGTTTGCTACTCGTAAATAGGCTAAAATGTGGATTTGCCACCCTCAGGTGGGCTTTAGAAAACACGATGATTTGCCACTCTCAAGTGGGCTTAAAACTCACGGTCAATGCATTATTCCAATTCAGATAATCCAACCTTTACCCACAGGCATTCAGGCAGGTCTATCACATAAGCACATAGCCTCATGGTAAGCATGCTATCATGGCAGTCACTCACACGCATGCAAGGATGCTAAAGCATAAACACTTACTGAGTACTCCAAGCCAAAACAAAAGCTATGTTAGAAATCAATGCATGATCCTAACTATACCGAAATGCCTAATGCAACACATGCAAAAATAAAACTATAATAGGCTCGGCTATTCTAAGAATGGCATATAAGATGCTACAGCTAACACGTATTCAACTTGGAATTGAAATACGATGCAATTAGTATGATGCGCCGAGCCCGGTGCATGCAAGACAGAATGAATGCAAACATGCGAGCATAAGTATGCTAATTGAAACGTGCCCTAAACTAACCATCATAAGCTGGTAAATAAAAGGGAGAAAGACGTGGGGTTGGAAGACATACATCACACACACGCACACTTATTACAATTGTGCCCTCGCTCGGAGGGTCCGAATAACTAACACATTCCGAATAAATAATTACAGTCTGAATAAATAATTAAATATTACAAAACCCTAATTAATTAACAAATTAACTAAGAAACGAAATAAATTAACATGCAAGCTAAAAATGGACTGCCTCAGCTCTTGTTCCGAATGATGAAAAATGCATGCTCGAATCGCCTCGTCGGGAAATTCCTTGCAATGCCCCGATTTGCCTCTGTTTGCAATTAATCCCGGAATGCTGTGCAAAGCTCTAGAAGGCTGCTGATTTCTAGTTTGCTGCAACAGAGAGCAAGAAAGGGGCATGGCCAAAGTATTTTCACATATGTATGCACACCTCGATCCTCGTGCCACCAATCACGCATCTCGATGCATGATGGCCGAGGAGTTGAATTGCACGACTCAATGTGAAATGAAAACATATAAGCATAACAAGGCCTAAACTCCATCATGGGTAATCCGGATGTGTCGTCGCGACCGGAATTGAGACACGTTTCGCCACTTTGAGTACGAAACGTCCCTCGTTTCCCGTGTTTGGACTAACCCTACTACAAACACAATGCAATGAGATGGCATACACAATGTGACTAACATGCAACCTAGCATACGCAATGCTATGGGCTAAAATGGCATACATATGCACGTGACATAACATGACATACACAATGCAATACGAAAACTATCATGCGCACATGAACTAAATGGCATATACAAATGCAGATGGACTTACACCAATATGAGTGGACCTCAGCCACACTCACATCAGTGGCCATATGATGAAAATGAGACAACCGAAATACATGCAAGCATGCACGAATGCAATGGACCGATCCTAGGCACAACATGCAACTTTAACAAGCATGGCAAAGGATGAAAATGACATACAAGCATACATTTCCAGCTCTGAAACATGATGTACAATGGTCCCAAATCATGCAAATATGTTATCCAATGCATGTTAGATGGTCCGAATACCGAAACTAGTGAAGTACGTTTACACTAGAGGTACACAAAGCAATGCACGAATGGCAAAACCAACCCCAAACAGACCCTAGGCAGGTCTGAAACAGTGGGAAAATGGCCCAAAATGATGGTTCAAAGTGCATGGAAATGAAGCTCATTCAATGGTTCGAAAACAAGGCATTCATGCACAACTCTCAAGCACAACTTAAGAAGAGAGAAAACATGAGGATATGCATTCACATAGGCTCTGAAATATGATGCAAAATGACCCCAAGCATGAAAACACCTCAGTATATGCATGCAATAGACCTCAAATCTCAAAGCTAGGCAAGTTTGTATTGAACTACAAGCATGCAAAACAAGCATCATTCGACCATGAGACCCAAAAAACAGAGCTAGGGCAGTCCAAAATATGCACAAATCAGTTTAAGGCAAGGCCAAAAAGTGCTAAAATCAAGGGTCAACAAAGCATGCAAAATAAGCTAGTGAACCATGATTTGCACTACAACTATATGAAACACATGAGAGCTCACCAAACTACCCAAAAAAAGAAGTATTCCATGCCAAATAATGCCCAAAAACCCACTGAAACTTAGTCAATGCATGCAAAAATGATGTGTCCCTTTGAAGGGCCAATAAGAGGGTTGTTCTACACATGCAAGATAGACATACAAAATGGCAAGACCACCTATGGAAAGAGGTTATGAGGGCCCTAAAACTCACTGAAAAGGGCCTGAAATTAGTCTAGGAAGCATGCAAGTGAAAGCCCCTTTGAAAGGCCTTGAAGAAGATTACTCTACACATGCATAATAGACATCTAATATGGCAAAACCACCTCTGGAAAGAGGTCATGCAGGTCACAAAACTCATCAAAAATGGCCTGGAGCATGGCTTTGAAACATGCAAATAGGGGCTCCTTTTGAAGGCCAAGAAAGCTAGTAAAGAGAACAAAGGGTGAGAGAGTCACCCCTCTCTGATTTTGAAGCTCAAAGACACATGTTAGCCACTGAAAATCCGTTGGATTTCAGTGGCTGAAAGGCCAAACCAAGGCCAACACAAATGCTCTAATGCATAGCTCAAAACATGAGGAAATGAAGCATGCAAGGGGGGGGGAGATGACCCCCAATAGAAAAATGTCCTTAATTAAACTTGAAGAGGAGCTCAAAATAAGACTTTTTTTAGTTACGATAAAGCCTAAATATGCTTGAAAATAGAGCTAAACTATGAAGCAAAACAATGCTACAAAGAGGGAAATGAAGACTTACCCTTGTAGAGAAGAGAACCAGCAGCTTCTGGACCAATGTAGCAAGCTTTAAACTTTTGAAAAATAGCTCCAAGGTGCTTAGAGTGATAGTGGAGGTGTTGTGCTTGGAGGTGTAGGGCAATGGGGCCAAGAACTTCAACCTTTGAAGCTAAATGAGAGAGATACAAAAAGATGTGTATGCATGAACCTTAAACAAAATTGTGAACCCCAGCAATCGAAGAGGGCCCTTCCCTTTATAAAGGAGAGGGGCTAAAGCTTCCTTGAGAAGCTTAAAACCAAGCTTAAACATTCTCCACACACGTGTATGGAGGATGCATTCTGAGGCTTCCAGCTGGCACAATTGGCTTCAGCTCAATGAGACAAAAAAGCAGAATGTTGGCCGTCTAGTTAAGGTGGTCGGCTGACCACTCCCCCTGGTCAGCCGACCAGGGGTCAAAAGGTTCAAGAAAAAAAGTTGGTCGGCCATCCCAGATTGGTGGTCTCCCAAGTGAATGCAACTCAGTGGTGGTATGGGAGACCTGAAATTGTGGCTCAAAAGTGAGGGAGACCAAGGGGTCAAAAGGGTCAAGAAAAAAAGGTGGTCGGCCATCCTAGATTGGTGGTCTCCCAGGTGAATGCAACTCAGTGGTGGTATGGGAGACCCGAAATTGTGGCTCAAAAGTGAGAGAGACCACCTACCTGCCAAGAAAATCGGGCGGCAAAGAGAAAGGTGGTCTCCAAGAAGAAAAGTTGGTCTCCCACCATAGTACCACCTTCCTAACAAAGAAACTAGGGTCCATGCCAAAAATGAACCCACACCGATGCAAAACGAGGGTTCGGGGGCCAAAACGCGCAGCCGGGGGCCCCGAAAACTGACTATTAAGCACCAGAGGTGGCGTATGACCACAAAGGTGGTCTCCTGGGCCACAGTGTCCCTCTAGGGAGAGGGAACAAGGTGTGTGCCAAAAACCGGAGCAAACGGAGAAAGTTAAGCGGTCCCGAACCGAGGCGCACGATCGACGGCTCCGAAAATCGGAACCTGGTCTCCAAACGGGAATAGTGGCCTACGACCACGAAACGTAGCCTACGGCTACTGAGAGATGGTCTTCGAGACCTCTCCCTCCCTTCGGGAAGAGAAAACAGAGAAAACAGGACCTGGTTCGCAAACCGAGGCAAAGCACAAAAGAGTCCCGAAGTCCGGAGGCAAGGCTCTCAACCGAGACTCCGCAACCTTAGAACGAGCACAATATGCATCATCATCGAGCGCTCAGTTGGTGACGTCTGAGTCTTAAGGTCGGTCAAAAATGGGGTGTCTACCGTGGGCTGAGGTAAGGGCTCTAGGTCGGCCAGTGAGGTGTTGATGGGGCTTGGACTTGGCTATAGAGGTGCAGATCTCGGCGGATTGAGTTGGCTTCAATAAAGAAAGCTGAGCTGGGTTTAGCTTAGCACCTCATCCGTTGGTGGTTTGTATTGTTCGGTCAGAGGAAGATCAGAGCGAAGTAGTTCGGTTGGGGAAAACAGTGGCTGAACGCAACAGTGGCCGAACAGAGCGTTGCCATCTCACTTGCCTTGCAGCAATGAGGGTGTTCTAAGGATAAGCATTATCCTTGGGCATGAGACTCCTAAGAGGACTCTACTAATGAGAGTTAGAGCCTTACTAAGATTGTGCCAGGCGGAATCTATAAAAGCTCATGGCATAACCTATGCACAGGTATTGCAACTCTTACTCAAAAATACATAGAGCTTATTGTCTATTGTCTACTTGCTGACTTAGGCATCAGAGGGGTTTTTAGCACACACTTGCCGGCTAACTCACATGTGTTTTCAGGTAGCAAAGCGACGATGTTTGGAGGAGCGCAAACTTAGTCAACAGGATTATACGAGAAGATTATTTCATGCTCGTACAATTGGAGCCGTCTGTTGGAAATATCACAGAGAACAAACCTTTTGATTGAGTTTTACTTCAACTAAGTTCAATGGTGCACAATGAAGACTTTCCTCAGTTTGTTGTTGATGGACAAACTCTAGAAGGGGACAAGAGGCGTGAGGATTTCCCTTTTATTTTCTCCATAGCAGATTTAGACCCTCAGCAACGGAACCCTCACAAGAAAAACAGGGCTTAAGCCCTCGTCGCTTTGAAAGCCCAGATGGATAGAGACGAAGGATGGATGCCCAGGTTCTGGAGGATCATGTAAGAGAGCAAGACGAATTGATAAGGAGAATGACAGCAGACATGGAGGCCATGAAACGCCAAATCAAAGGCAAAGGCGTGGCATGAGTGGAAATCTGCGAAAGCAAAATGCGTTCTTGTGACTCAGGAGATCGCGATAGGCGAGTCAAACCTTCCCATTCCGAAAGTAGAAGCCTTAGAACAAGTGATACGCGCTCAAGGACCTCCAGGACTCGTTACTCTAGGTCTGAGAGAACGAGGACTAAAAGGTCTTCTATGGAGGGAAACCATTACCGACCCTCACATACTCACCAAACCACATCTCGGCACACCGAGCTGCCCAAATCGGTGGATCTGCGAATTGTTTTGGAAGAAAGGGTGCGAAGGAAAAAAAATGCCCAGGCCCATGACGTTTAGAGGATCTCAGCTCTATAACGGCTAGCACCTAGAATGCACGGAAGTGTCGAGGTTGGAATGCCAGTACTGCGCCTTGCCTATGAACTAGCTGATAAGGCATTGGCAAGGTTACAAAGCTCGCTATTCGTTCCAGCGATAGAGAACGCACCACAGCCCTTGGGCTTCAACTAGCCTAAGTTCACAATCTACGAGGGGAATTTAGACCCCTATATGCACTTGAGCCACTTTTGCCAAGTTATGGTCATACATCAATGGAACGAAGCTCTAATGTGCATCTTGTTTCCGTCAAGCTTGGGCAACCTGGGCTTAACTTGGTTTGAAAAGTTGCCAAAAGGTAACATCGCTTCATGGGCACAACTTGTGGAGACATTTGTTACCAGGCTTAAGACGAACACCAAGACGCCAGTCAAAATAGATCAGTTGCTTGCCATTGACATATGCAAGAAAGAAATGTTGAAATCTTATAATAATAGGTATTGGGAGACCTTCAACCAGAGAGGCGGCTGTCTTACCAACCTAGCTATTGTACAGTACAAGCGGGGTCTGCTAGTAGGACATAAGTTGAGGGATTGAATGACAATGACGCCGCCTTTTACTATGGGAGCCCTAATAGAGATAGTGCAACAACATACCTGGGTAGAGGAAGATGGGATGCGCATCGAGGTAGAGTCAGATATAACAGCGATGCCAGACAAAAAGCCTTCGACGAAAATTAACACGGTTGACAAGAAGGACTGACTGCGCAAAAATCTTTGCCCAACTAGGGGCAAAGTGGGTTGATAGGTTTGACCAACTCTTTCTAACAAATCTTTGCACGACTGGGGGCTAAGTGGGTTGGCAGGTTTAACTAACAAATTTTTGCACTCCTTGACCAAGATGGTTACCTCGGCCAAAGAAGGTTGGCAAGTTTGACCAATAACTTTTTGTACTCTTTGACCGAGATGGTTACCTCGACCAAAGAAGGTTAGCAGGTTTGACTAATAACTTTTTTACACTCTTTGACCGAGATGGTTACCTTGGCCAAAAAAGGTTGGCAAGTTTGACCAACAACTTTTTGCACTCTTTGATCGAGATGACAGTTATCTCGGCGAAAGCAGTTTAGCAGGCCTGACCAAAAATTTTTTGAACTCTTTGCTTGAGATGACATAGGAGAGGACTGCTAGTTGTTGGAGTAGAGCATAGGTGTGTACAGGTTGTCATCTAGCTGTTGGAGGTGGAGCCTCCTCAAAGATGTGATGTCCATGCTTGAGATTCAAATCTTGGTGGGTGGAGATAATGTTGTCTCCATGCTTTTTGCTTTTCCATGTTTTGGGAATGGTGGGGGTGGAAAATTCTTCCTCCATTAAGTCAAAAGTTGTTGCCCCAAAATCTCTTTTGATTTGAATAAGATTTGTCTCTTGATGATGTCACAAAATCCCACTTATAGATCTAGAATGGCGGCTAGGGTTTTTGTAATCCAGACATAAGAGTGTCGACCCCTGCAGATTGGGTGTTGACCCTTTGCTCTCTTTTCTTCTTTGCTTTGACTTCCTGGTGTTCTTGGTGTCGACCCTTGCGTAAACGGGTGTCGTCCCTTGGTACACTGAAATTTAGTGTCAACCTTTGTAATACTTGGTGTCGACCCTTTGCTGTTGGAAGTGCTTAAACTTTGCTTACTGTCTTTTGGTGTTGACCATTTCTTGTCCTGGTGTCGACCCTTGTAAGGCTTGGTGTCGACCCTTGGTTGCTGCAACACTTAAGCATTGTATATTGAAATTTGGTGTCAACCCTTGCTGTCTTAGTGTCGACCCTTTGACCTGTTTAAGCTCATTTCAGCCTCCAAAAATGTTGTTAACATAAAGAGAATGTAGATTATAAAGATTTAATCAAACAATAAGGTTTTCAATTATAATCAATTCGTTAAAATAAATCAAAACGTAATCACAACAAAATCATTAAAATCATGTTATTCATTCTATGACTAACAATCTTCCCCATTTTGATGATGGCACACTGTAGACGTCCCCGAACGTCCCGGGAGAAATCCCGTTTTGTTCATTGGGGCTTACTACAGTTCAGGACTCAATGTCACGGTCCCATATCTAATCTCGCAGAGTGCAATACAAGACTGATGAATCATCAAAGAGTCCAAATCCGGCAAATCGTTTTGGAAAACTGATTTTTAGAAAGAAGTGCCAAACATGGACTGCTTTGCCAGATACAGAGTCGCCACCTAAATATTTATTTTGGGGGAATTTAGGAAACCCCGACTCGTGCCTAAGGCCACGTGTCCGTCATCACCAAAGTTGCCTCGGCTCGGAAACTTGGGTACGATTGGGGAAGGTCACTTCGTGAGCACCCCCGCTCGCCCGATCAAAGATCGGCCTCTACTAACCATGATATCGAGTTTTGAAAACATTATGTGCTCTTATTCCGGTTAATTGGCTAATCTTTACTACGTGATGCTCACAGCAAAACAAGTATAGACTAGATCACCTAACTTGGAACGAAGCATCGCATATCCGTTTGTTTGGAAATGGTTTTGAATTTTGTTACTCGCAAGTAGGCTAAAACACGGATTTCGATGAATTAGTCCAATTCAAGCAATCCAACTTTCATCCACAGGCATTCAGGCAGTTATATCACATAAGCAATTAGCCTCATGGTAAGCATGCTGACATGTCAACACTTACACACATGCAAGATGCTAAAGCATAAACACTCACAGTGTACTCCGAGCCAAAGCAAAGAACATGTTAGTAATCAAATGTATGATCCAAGTCCATGTTAAAATGGCTAATGCATCGCAAGAAAAATGCAACTAGAATAGGCTCAGCTAATCTAAGAATGGCATGTAAAATGCGACAACTCGATACATGTATTCAAGTTGGAATTGAAGTACTTATGCAATTAGTATGATGCGCCGAGCCCGGTGCATGCAATACAGATGAATGATGCAAACATGCATAGCATAAGGTATGCTAAATCAAATATGCCCTAAAACTAACCATCATAAGCGGTTAAATAAAAGGGAGAAAGAAGTGGGGGTTGGAAGACATGCATCGCACACACGCACGCTTATTACACAATTGCACCCTCTCAAGGGAGGGGCCAAAAGAATAATACAAATTAATTAACTAGCAAGCTAATTAAATATTACACAACACTTAACTAATTAAACAAATTAATTAAGCTACTAAAAGCAGTAAAGCAGCCTCGGGAAGAGGGACGAATGCATGTATGCTCGGCTTCGCTCGGAAATCCATTGCCACACTCATGCTGCGTCTGTTTACACTGCTCTGCACCTCTGAACACTGCGAAAGTCTCAAATTTACTTCTGAACTACTCCCTAAGGGTTGTGGGGGGTCACCGATCAAGAGGTGAGGCCACCGACCATGGGAACTGGTCATCGACCATAAGTGGGGCCATCGGCCAACAATACATAGCCGGCCGGCACTGAAGATGGCCGACCGGCCATCTATTCCTGCAGAATCCTATTTTGCTGCAGCAGAGGACAGACAAGGCATGGCAATGCATTTTCAAAGCAATGTTTGCACTACCACCCTCCTTATCATGTCTAAGACTCAAAGGAGCATGGTTCTCGACCCTTAGGCCACCAATCACGCATTTCGATGCATGATGGCCAAAGAGGCCAAGTGTGCAACTTCAATATTGAATGAAATGCATATAAGCACATAAGGGGCCCCAAGCCTCTATCATGATTGATCAAGAGGTAAGGGATGCATGCTCGATGCTATGCAACCTAAACATGCAAGCACACTAGTGCAATACAAGCATGCAAGCAACAATGCTATACAAGGAAACTAGCATATGACAATATGTGAAGATAAGCATGCGAACAAGCATGTGGCTTAACAAACATGCAAAACATGCAAGGCATGTGATAACATTCACTCATGTAACAACATGTGAGGCAAACATGTAACAACACGTTCGACAACTTAACAAGAGATGCATGCCAAATGCAATACCACTTAAACATGCAATAACATGTTAATAACCCAAGTATGTAACAACATGCAAGGCAAGCATGCAACAACATGCAAACGATGGACTTAAACCAATATGGGCAGCTCTCAAATAGGCCCAAATCAGCGGCCAAAATGCTAAGGACATGAGGGCAAATGCACATACAAACATGCATGCTAAATGGTCCAATACTTAAGCATAAAAGGGAAACTTTTAAGAACACTTAAAAGGAATGGAAAGCATGCAAATGTGACAACATTACATGCCCTGAAATGAGGCTAGGAGTGATGCCAAATCTCATAAACAAGTCAAACATGGCATGCTCAAGACTGAAGCCTAAGACTAGTCAAGGGACTTGAACCAAAGCTACACAAAACAAAGAGCATATGGCAAGTATGACCCAAACAGTCCTAAATTGTGCTAAAGTGAGCCTAAAACATGCAATGACCAAAGCCAAACAAGCTAAAACAAAGGGGCAAAATCATGAGGCATGCAAGGCCATCAAAGAGGTGTTACACTACACCTAATACAACCAAACATGGCATGATTTAAGCAACCAAAACAGATTATGACATGTCAAAATGAGCCAAAAAACCCACTTAGATGGCATCCCAATGACCTAAGCATGGTGGCATGCACAATGACACAATCATGAGGCATAAAGACACAAACCTTTAAGGCATTAAAGGAGCGATAAGTGCAAGTATTCAAGCATACTATATGGACTGAAATAACATTACTAGTGATGCCAAACCACTGAAACAATCCAAGTAGAGCATGCTAGAGGATTCAACACTCAAAGCCTACAAGCTAGATGCATGGTAGCTATACAAAGCAAGTCACATGTGACCCAAGCAACCAAATCAGAACCTTAAGCATGGTAAAACAAAGCTAAAAGCTTCTCAAAGTTAAGCCAAAATCATGTTAAAAACACATGTTACAACATGATGCATGTTAAGGCCAAATCATGGGATTACGAGACAAGTGTATGAAGCATACATGGCATGTCTAAACCAAGTCAAAACAGTGCTATATCATGGCAAAATAATCACAAATACCAGCTAAGACATGGTCAACATGAACTTAACAAAGGTGCTCACATATGAGGCAAATATGACAAGTATTGAAGACAACAAGGAGAGGGGATGGCCCTCTCCCTCTTAGGACCTCAAAATACCATCCCCACCACTGAAATCCTTCTAGATTTCAGTGGTGAGAAGGCCAATACAAGGTGGTCCCGGAGCTCACAAAGAAGGGCACAAAAAGAGGCCAAACAAGGCCTAAGAGGGGGGGTAAACAACCCCAAACACCAAAGTGATCTTAAACAACTATTTTAAGCACTTAAAAACAGAACTTTTATCAGTTATAAGTTAAGCTTAAAAACAGATGCAAGATAGGCTAAAAGCTTGTGCAAAAATGGGGAACAAAGAGGATAGTTTCTTACCCTTGAAGAAGCTCTTCAAGAACACCACTCCAGCACCTTCCTTGGATCAAACCAACCCAAGAACTCTGAAAACAACTCCTTCAGCCAGCCTCAGCAACTAAGGATAGTGTAATACTAGGTGCTTTAGTGCAAAAATATGAACAAAACACCCTTTAGAACACTATTACACACAAATCAAAAGAGAGGGAGATATAGAGATAGATAGATATATAACTCCTAACCCTAAATTCCAGAACCCCTGAGAAGGGAGGAGGGCCTCCCTCTTATAGGAATTCAATTCCTAAGCTTCTTGGAGAAGCTAACACAAGGGAGCAAATCCCTCCATACACGTGTATGGAGGGGGTGTAATGTGGATGCCAGCTGTGACAGCTGGCATAAAATATCTGCCAAAAGCAGATGGAAAGGGGTCGGCTGGAAAATATGGCCGATTGACCAACAAAAATAGCCGGCCGACCAAAAACATTGCCGACCGACCAACACCTTTGGCCGGTAGCAATAAAACAGGGCCGGTGGCCTCAAGCCAAGGCCGGTGAGGTGTGGGGATGGCCAACAAGCCATTCCTGCCCTCAGAAGCAAAAACACAAGTGTTTGGTGCACAACCAAGCACAAAACAAACAAGTCGAGAGGTCTTGAGGCAAGGCGTGCGACCGAAACCTTCGAGAACTCAAGACGAACACGAACATGGATGATCACTGAGTGTTCAAACGGTGACGTCCAAGTCTTGAGGACGGTCAAAAATGGGGTGTCTACAGTTGCCCCTCTTTGACAGAACTCGAAAGTCATAACAATGACGGGAGTGAGTGTCAAAGCCCAGAGACGACCCATTTTTGACAAGGCCGAAGACTTAGACAAAGCATACAAGCTAACAGGATATGTACCCGTAGGCAGGGGCAAGATGCAAAGGCAATGCACGATGCCTAATATAACTTATGATCATGGAAAGAGAGCTGTAACGAAGCAAATACATACAATAAATGCAACAGTTTAAGCAGGCAGATACAAGTCTAACTACATTTCATGCAGAAAGGATGTAAGAGAATTATTTAATTCTCGCTACGTCTCACGCGGAGAATACAATACCTGTTTGGTTTGTCTGGTTGCGCCAGCTTCAAATGAATCGTATATACAATATCGCGCTTGTCTGGTTCGTCTGGTCGTGCCAGCTTCAAATGAACCGTACATACAATATCGTGCCTGTAAAAGAAAGAGAACTTAACAGGTACAATTTTGTTAGAAATATGCATAACAATGCAATCTAAAACTGCGTGACAACGCGAGTGGAGGAGTGCATAACAATGCAATTTAAAACTGCGTGACAACGCGTGTGAAGGGATGCAAGACAATGTAACTTAAGGACGACACATGACAATGCGGAAATGATGCAAAACAATGCAAGGAGGGCATGCGTGACAACGTAAGCCTAGTAGGACGCATAACAATGCGATTTGAAACAAGCATAACAATGCTAGGTAGGCACAAACACATATAAGTAAAGCATACGCGACAACGCATACAATGTGTGAAGGTGAAGATAATGATGAACACATGTAAGTAAAGTACACGCGACAACGTGTACAATGTGTGAAAATAAGAGAAACTTGAACACATATAAGTAAAGTACACGCGACAACGCATACAATGTGTGAAAATAAAAGGAACTTGAACACATGTAAGTAAAGCACACGCGACAACGCATACAATGTGTATAATAAGGAACTTGAACACATAAGTAAAGTACACGTGACAACGCATACAATGTGTATAGCAGGAATGAACACATGTAAGTAAAGCATGTGCGGAAATGCATGTAATGTATAAAGTAAGCAAGGTATGAACACATGTAAGTAAAGCACACGCGGAAACGTGTACAATGTGTAACCACCTGAAAATATATATATACACATGTAAGTAAAGCATGCGCAATTAACGCAGGCAATGTGTATAGCAGGAATGAACACATGTAAGTAAAGCATGCGCGGAAACGTGTGCAATTTGTAACCTCCTGAAAGATGCATGAACACATGTAAGTAAAGCATGCGCGGAAACACATGCAATGTGTAAAGCAAGCAAGGTATGAACACATGTAAGTAAAGCACACGCGGAAACGTGTACAATGTGTAACCACCTGAAAATAATATATACACATGTAAGTAAAGCATGCGCAATTAACGCAGGCAATGTGTATAGCAGGAATGAACACATGTAAGTAAAGCATGCGCGGAAACGTGCAATGTGTAACCTCCTGAAAGATGCATGAACACATGTAAGTAAAGCATGCGCGGAAACGCATGCAATGTGTAAAGCAAGCAAGTATGAACACATGTAAGTAAAGCACACGCGGAAACGTGTACAATGTGTAACCACATGAAAATATATATACACATGTAAGTAAAGCATGTGCGATAACGCAGGCAATGTGTATAGCAATACAATGCAAATGAAACGTGTATGACAATGCGAGGTAGGAAAATGCATGACAATGCATATACTAAATTGCATGATAATGCAGAGGAGACATGCATGACAATGTATGATAGGGAAATGCATGACAATGCAAGAGAAATATGCACGACAATATATGATAAGGAAATGCATGACAATGCATGATAAGGAAGTACATGACAATGCATGAGAGATATGCATGACAATGCATGACAAGGAAGTGCATGACAATGCATGAGAGATATGCATGACAATGCATGATAAGGAAACATGCATGACAATGCAAATGAAATGCGCATGACAATGCGAGATAAGGAAAATGTATGACAATGCATGTAAGGTGCGCATGACGATGCACGATATGGAGATGTATGACAATGCAAATGAAGTGTGCATGACAATGCACAATATGGAGATGTGACAATGCAAATGAGGCGTGCATGACAATGCAAAGTAGGAAAATGCATGATAGTGCATATACTGAAATGCATGACAATGCAAATGAAGTGTGCATGACGATGCATGTACTAAAATGCATGACAATGCTAGGTAAGGAGACGTGTGATGATGTATAATTAAGGAAATGCATGACAATGCATGTGCTGAAATGCATGACAATGCACGTGATAAGAAAATGCATGACAATGCATGTAAGGTGCGCATGACGATGCACGATATGGAGATGCATGATAAGGAAACATGCATGACAATGCAAATGAAATATGCGTGACAATGCACGATATAGAGATGCATGACAATGCAAATGAGGTGCGCATGATGATGCACGATATGGAAGTGCATGACAATGCAAACGAACTTAAATGCGCGACAATGCACGTTTCTTGAAATGCATGACAATGCAAATGAACAGTGCATAGCAATGCAAGATGGGTGTGCGTTACAACGCATAAGAGATGTGCAGACCACTGCAAGGATCGCATAATTATCAAAAGCAAGACAAAACATTGTAACGCAACGCCATCAAAGCAATTTTCAACTTTCGCAAGATACAAAAGGATACGAAAAAGGATACACCTTGTGCGTACCGAGCATCGCACATGGTTGACACGGTTCGAGGTCAAGACGGAGGCCGGTTGATTCCAAAAATGCACTTTCTTGCACTGCCTTGAGGAATGGAGGTCCCAAACATCATAGATGACCCATAAAAGGGTGAATAAGGTGCATCGACCACCAGGAAAGGCCACTGGCCATCCATCGGCCACAAAAATGGGCCATCGGCCAAATATTTAGCTGGCCGGCTAAAAATGTGGCCGACCAGCCAACAATGGCTGTGTCGGGCAGTTTTGTCCTTTGGCCATGGGTCTTTAAATATAGGGTTCCAAACCCTTATTTTCTCACTTGCCCAAACTCGAAAACCCTCCGCCCTTCTCTCTAGGTGATTTTGCCACCTTTGATCCATGTTTTTTCCTTGTTTTTGTCGCTTTTTCGCCGTTCGATTCGCGAAACGCTCCTCGTTTCGCACGTTTTGAACCGAACAAATCTCAATTTCGGTATACTTTTCTCGATTTCCACTACTCGGGGTTTGTTTCCCCTGAGTTTTCCCCGCTCTTCGTGCCCTTTCCCACACTCCGACCTTTCCGCCCATTTTCCACCCTCTCGGGGTTGACTTTTCACATTCTTGCCCGGTTTTCACACTTTTGGCCATTTTCACACTATTCTTGAGATGGCAAATGACATCCCAGGCGGTGGGGCTCCCCCGGAGTTGGATATGGACCCTGAGGCCGAGCTCTGCCTCTTCACATCCGGCCGTTCGATCCGGCGACCTACAGGCCGGCGATACACGTGCTTCGCCTAACAGCCTCCGTCACTTCAGGAGCTATGAGCGACACGTGCCACTGGAGCTTCTGCTGCGCGAGCCAGAGTCACATCTGTCCTATGGCGCTTCTGAGGTACACTCTTCCCTGTTTCATTTTCCGCAAAGTAGAATACATAACTGTAATAGTCTATTCTGTTCTTTAACTATTTGGCCCGGATACACCGATATACCACATGTTGTAGTTCACTGTGGGCACACCCACACCTATTATTTGTTTAAACTTAAACACCTATACGCACACTGCATTTTCCACAATTTTGAAGGCATTCAAGTACACCCCAGCACCACACTGCATTCTCCCAAATTCTGAAGGCTTTCACACATGCACACAAACTGCATTCTCCTAAATTCTGAAGGTATTTAGACACGTGCACCACATTGCATTCTCTGAAATTCTGAACGTTTTCACAACACAGTGTATTTCTTACATTGCTTCGCAATTGCTTGTTTGTTGTTGCTTTTTTATCACAGGGAGATTCCTATGCCTTTCGAGGGTATGGGAACGTCGCGGCCCGAGGATGGTATATGGAGCTGCCCGACACAGTCCGCCGGATTGTCGACCAGGTTGGCTTTGGGCACTTTTGCATGGGGCTCTCGCGCCTCACTGCGAGCAGGCCCCTTCTTGCTGCCTTGGTAGAGAGGTAGTGGGATACTACCTACTCCTTTCACCTTTCTGCCACTGGGGAGATGACAATGACTCCCTTTGATTTCTCGATGCTCACTAGCATCAGGGTAGGGTGATCCGATCCCCTTTGATACTGATATGGAGGAGTGGGACGCCGCTCAGATGTACCTGCTCGGCACTCGGCCACCTCTCGCCCGGCAGGGTTTGTGAGGTATTCGTGGTTCGAGGACCACTTCCGGATCCAAGCACCTACTACCCGGGAGGAGGAGGAGCAGTACGCCCACGGTTTTATCATGTTTCTGCTAGGGACCATGCTTTTCGCCGACCGGGCGAACACCGTCGCCCTCTATCTGCTGAGCGCGCTTGTGGACGTGCCGCGAATCCGCCTTTATGACTGGGGTGGCGCCGGCTTGGCTAGTCTCTATGGTTATATGAGCTCATCGTCCCGCCGCAGCGGACAGTTGCTTGGAGGCTATTGGCGAGCCTGGGAGGTACACATTCCCTTCTTGTCTTTTCAATTCTGCCTTTCATTATCTGTACACCATACACACTGCGCACGCGCACGCGCAATCTGTTCTACACTGACTGTATATTGCACACACTGCACACATTGCACAATACACTGCACACTGTTCTCTGATTTCTGCTTTTATCTGCACACTGCTTTATCTGATAAGCCTGCTCATGTCTGCTCTATTACGTTCTGTAGTTGTGGGTGTATGCCTATTTCCTGAGGCTTGCCCCAGTACCAGACGAGAAGATGCCCCCCATGATCCCATTTTCCCATCGCTTTGACGTGAGGTGCGAGCGGAGGCCGCCGGAGCCCTTCATGTTCTTCCGCCGCTATTTTGACACCATTACCGCAGCCGAGGTATGTCAAACATTTCAGTTTATTGGCTTTGCTTTGCAATGCACTTTAAAATAGCGGATAACAAACTGTATTTCCTGCCATTTGCAGATCACCTGGCAGCCGTGGGCTTCGTTGCCCATCGCAGTTTGGAGCGGTATGCCGACGCTCAGGAGACTGCCCGATTTAGAGTTTTGTTAGAGGGCCCGGTTTGTTGTGCTAGTACTTTGGGGAGCGCTTCTTGCGGCAGACCTTAGTGTAAACACCCCATTTTTGACTGCCCTCAAGACTTGGGCGCTACTGATGGTTTGCTCGGTGTTGGAAACTGCGCAGGGCAAAGGTTCAGTTTCTTCGGCAAAGAGAGAGACAAATCTCAACTTCACACCCCATTTTGGACCAAAATTATTTCGGATGGTTTTTAGACCTTAAAACCCTCTCTTTCAAAACATTTTTGAAATAAAGTTCCTACGATGTTCTGACGCTCGCATTTCGATAAATGTTGCGTTTTTTGGTAAACCGAGCAAGGATAAAGTGGAGAATGAATGAAAGAGAGATGAAATCTTTGAAAAATCTTTCAAAACACTTTGTTTAGGGGTTTGAAGTTGAAGAAAATAGGAGAAGAGGGGAGAAAACAAGTTGGAGAAGAAGTTCGGCAAGGATCCGAGTGGAAGGGAGTCGAGCAGTCCTCGCTGAATCGGGCTTATTCATCTACATACTTGGATTTTAGCTATGAGGCCACCGCCGTTGGAAAGCTCACTTTTGGGGCTTCATTTTGCACTCAAGAATCTCTTAAAGCCAAGTCCGGGTGGGGGAGATATGATCAGTTGAAGTTGGGCATCATCCCGGTTGGATCGAATCTGTGCGGCTTCACCAAAATGGGCATAACTTTTTCCACAGGAGGAATTTTAATGCAAGGTTTGCGCCATTGGAAAGATAACTTCCGGGGCTTCAATCTGGACACCCATTGGCACTTTTTTGACCTCATCGGCCACCATCGGCACTCTATTTATCCGACCGGCCAGTATAAATTGCAGGTCGGCAATATATTGTGCCGACCGGCAATTTATTTGGCCGATGACCCTTTTTCTTGGCCGATTTGACCCTTTTGACTCTTGCAGGCATGGTGCATGCCAGATGTGCCAGCTGGGATGCACAGACCCGACCCCTCATGCATATATGTGGCCATTTTGCACCCTTTTGAGCCTTTGACCCCCCTTTTGCGTCTAGAAGCTTGAACCCTTTGGCCAAGCTTCTTGGAGAAGCTTAGCCAGCTGTTTTAGCTTCTCCAAGAAGCCTTGAGCCATTTGCACCCTTTGCCCCTTTCATTTAGCTTCTTGGAGAAGCTTGGAGCCTTTGCCTTTGCTTATATAAAGAGCTCTCCTCCTCCATTGTTAGAGGTTGGTGGTTTTGAGCCAAAAAAACCAGAGAGAAGAGGTATATATCTGATATACATACATACACCCTCTATATCTATCTTATCCAAGCCTCCAAACACCTTTCTTCTTGCACCATTTGCCCTACAACACCTAGCACAACACCTCCATCCTCCATTCCAGCACTTTGGAGGCCATTTGCAGAGGTTAGAAGCTCAGAAACTTGGACCAAGGGCTGCTGATTTGCTGCTCTTCAAGGGTAAGCACCCATTTCCCTTAAACTTGCATTTTTTAGCTTCATTGGTTAGCCTTATTTACAAGTATTTTTGAGCTTCGATGTAAACTGTAAAGAGGCTTATTTTGAGCCCTTCTTCAACATTGAAGAAGGGCTCAACACTGTTGGGGACCTCCATATATCACTTTCCATTGTACCCCTCTTTGGTCCCTATTTTTGCATGTTTTGTTAGCTTATCTTGCTTCTGTTTTTCGGCCATGATCAGAACTTAAAGTGGCCATATTTTTACTCCCTTGTCATATTTCATTAAGGGTCTTTGGCTGTTTGATGCATATTTTGTATACTTTGTGTTATAGCCCTCTTGTGGCCTTAATCTTGCATTGCATTTTGAGCATGTTTGTATACTGATTTGGGCTTGATGATATACTGTAAAATGATATATTTTGGGACCCTCTTCAACATTGTTGAAGGTCCCTCACTGGTTTGAGACCCCCATATATCAGTTACTTCTTTGCCCCTTTGTTGGCCCACTTCTTGCATGAATTGTTTTCCATACTTGTACCTGTTTTGGGGCTTGTCATCTACTGAAAAACATCATATTTTTGGTCCCTCTTCAGTGTTGTAGAAGGGTCTTTTTCTGTTTGGGCTTTTCATCTACCACTTGCCTCATTACCTCCCTTGCGGAGCCATTTTTGTATGCCATTTTAGCCCTATTTGTGCTTGCTTTTTGGTCATGCTTTGAACTGTAAAAATTCTTGTCTCGGGGCTGCCTTGCTTATTATTTTACACTTCATGTCCTAATTATGCATGCTTTGTATAGCTGTAAGCCATTTCATGTACCTAGTTTTGCATTTCAGGAGAGATTCCATGCATCAGGTGTCATTCCGCCTTGCTTCGGGGCTGTTTTGCCCCTCATTTTGCTACTGATTTTTGCACATTTGCATACCATATTCCATGTCTTTTCCATGTCTCATTAGAGTGGCATTTCGGTGCCTGAGGGTCCGTCCTCGGTTTGCGTGCACGCATGCACGCATTTCGAGTTGTCTTGTTTTCATCTGATGGCCTTCTATGTGAGTGTGGCTGAGGTTCACTTGTATTGGTGTAAGCCCATCTTGCATTGTGTATGCCATGTTTCAATGCGTTGTGCTTGTTATGTTGTTAGCATTGTGTGTGCCATGTAGTTGCATTGCATGTTTGTATGTTTGCTTGCATGTTTAGGTTGCATGTGCATTGTTGTGCATTTCCTTGCCTCTTGATCAACCATGATTGAGGTTGGGTCCCTTGTATGTTTTGTGTGCATTACATTTGATATTAAAATGCACACTTGACTCTTTGGCCATCATGCATGGAAATGCGCGATTGGTGGCCCGAGGGTCGAGGGTCATGCTCCCTTGAGTCCATTGCATGATAGGGAGTGTGTCCGTGCATACATTTGCTCAAAATTCCATGCCATACACTGCTTGCCCTCTACTGCTGTCAATTGCAGGTTCCGCAGGAAGTTTTGGCCGGTCGGCTGCATATAGTGCCGACCGGCCATCCATTGTCGGCCGATGGATTAATTTGTGGCCGGTGGTCATTTCCCTTGGCCGGTGGCCATTCCCCTTAGCCGATGGTGTTCCACAGCACTCAGAGAAGCAATCCTGGGACTTTGGCAATTTTCAGAGGAGCAGGGTAGTGTAAACAGAGGCAACAGTGCAATGGCAGCGAGTTTCCGGGCGAAGCCAATCCAAGCATGCGTGCATCCCTCTTCCCGAGGCCATTTTACTGCTTTAAATAGCTTAATTAATTTGTTAATTAGTTAAGGGTTTGTAATATTTAATTAGCTAGGGTAGTTAATTATTTATTCGGTCTGTATATTTATTTGGTCCCTCCGAGTGAGGGCATATTTGTAATAAGTGTGCGTGGGTGTGTGCATGTCTTCCAACCCCACGTCTTTCTTCCCTTTTATTTACCTGCTTATGATGGTAGATTAGGGCATGTTTAAATTAGCATACCTTATGCTATGCATGCGTGCATCCATACATTTGTCTCACATGCATCGGGCTCGGCACATCATACAAATTGTATCGTACTTCAACTCCAAATTGAATACATGTTATTTGTAGCATTCCATATACCATGTTTAGGATAGCCGAGCCTGTCTAAGATTGCATCCTTGCTTGTGTTGCATTAGCCACTTAACATGAACTAGGATCATGCATTTGATTACTAACTAGTTTTTGTTTTGGCTTGGAGTACTAGGTAAGCTTTTATGCTTTAGCATATCGCATGCGTGTGAATGTTGCCATAATAGCATGATTACCATGAGGCTAGTTGCTTATGTGATATAACTGCTTGAATGCCTGTGGATAGAGGTCAAATCACTTAAGTTGGAACAATGCATGAAAACTGTGAGTTCTTTTTTAAGCCCACTAAATAGTGGCAAAACCGTCTTTTCTAAAGACCACTTGAGGGTGGCAAAACCTGCATTTTAGCCTGCTTGCGAGTAGCAAACCATTTTCAAAACAAACATGAAATGTTTTGTTCCAACTTAGGCGATTTGGTCTATACTTGTTTGCTGTGCGCATAACATAGTAATTCTAGGCTAATAACCGGAATAAGAACACATAACGTTTTCAAAATCGGATATCACGGTTAGTAGAGGCCGGTCTTCGGACCGGGCGAAAGGGGGTGCTCATAGCTGACCTTCCCCAATCGTACCCAAGTTCCCGAGCCGAGGCAACTTTGGTGATGACGGACACGTGGCCTTTGGCACCGAGTCAGGGTTTCCTAAATTTCCCCATTAAAAAATATTTAGGTGGCGACTCTGTATCTGGCAAAGCAGTCCATGTTTGGCACTTCTTTTCAAAAAATCTGTTTTTCTCAAAAAGATTTGCCAGAGTTGGACTCTTTGGTTCAGATTAAGAACCGTGACAATTTGAGTCCGAACTGTAGTAAACCCAATATGAACGGAACGGGACTTAACCCTCCCGGGGCGTTCGGGGACGTCTACACTTAGGCATGTCAGAGCAGCCGGTTCCAGCACCTCCTCCTACCCATGCAAGGGACACTGAGAGGTATTCCTTAGCAGAGATGGCAGATTACACTATCGGCTGGAGCCATGAGTGCTTTGTAGACGAGGGCGACTATGCGGAGTTCGTCCAGACCTATATCATGCGGCCTCTGACCGGTGCCGGCCGAGTTGAGAGAGAGAGACCAGAGGCGCCAACTATGAGAGCAGGAGCATCACGGGCACCTCAGGCTCGAGGTAGGAGTGGGCCTCGGAGAGGGCAGAGAGCTGGGTGGCCCGAGCTACCTACTATGATGACATGCTGAGGGCAGGGTGGGGAGACTTACCAGATCCCCATCGCTCCCCCTCCGGCTGATCACGAGCTAGTCGGATTCCACGGTTTGCCTCCGGTATGTATTACTATACTTTGCATTCTGTACAGTCATTTCATTTCTCTTGATATTCCGCAGAATACTGATGCTTCTAACATTTTTGCAGGCTTCCGCTGAGTACACTCGCCAGTCTCTGGAGTTGACCGCCTCCGTGATGGGGATGCTACAGCGGAGCTTCGACCTGCTGGCTATTTACAGTATCTCGGTAAGCTCTTTCAACCACAATCTCAAACTGTGCATAATCTGTTTCACACATAATCTAATGCATCGCACTGTCCACATGGTACTTAATATGCGGCCTTCACGGCTTTGATACACTATAACCCACGGATTGTTCACATCATTGCTCACAGCATTCATACACTGCACTCAGTCACTACATTCTATGCTGACACACTACTCACAGCATTCATACCCTGTACTCATACACCGCATTCTGTTCTGATACACTGCTCACAGCATTCATACCCTGTACTCATACACTGCATTCTGTATTTATACTCTGCTTTGTGTAGTATAACTGATGCATTTACCGTTTGTCCTTTTCAGGACCCATTCCAGATATCAGCTGTAGGGGGTGCTGTAGGAGGACCATCTGTGTCTGCCTGAGGAGGAGGAAGAGCAGGGCGAGGGACCACAGTACCCCCCCGTACTAAAGCGGGGCGCATTCATGTTGGGAGCAGCTCACGGGCACCGATTCCGGACGATGATAAGTCCGAGACAGAGCCGGAGGCAGAGTCGTCTGAGGATGAGACTGAAGATGACTCGAGCTCGGGCTCAGATAGTGGAGCTGACGACGATGCTCCTGGACCTTCGTCCAGGAAGAGGAAGAGGACGAGGAAAGACTCTCATGCCTGAGATCAGTTGACATTGATCTAGATTGTTGCTACTTTTCTTCTTTTTCTTGCTTTGCTTTTCTTTGGGCACACTGTATTGCTTCAGGCAGATTTTGCTTTCTCAAAACTATATACTTTGAAAAGATGATGGAATGAAACAAGTTTTTTGCTGAAAAAGTGTTATATTTGTACATTTTATGCATCGCATCGCATCGTATAACAATGGGATTGAATGGAAATTGAACATGCATGTGTTACCAGGTCAGGTAGTGAACCAACGTAACAAATTGACTCAACAAGCAATAATAAAACCTGACAAGTTTACAACTTGATAAGCAAAGAGCAACAACTCGATAAACAAAATTGCGACAACTTAGTAAACAAATGAGCAACAACTCGATAAGCAAATGAGTAACAACTCGATAAGCAAATGGGTAACAACTCGATAAGCAAATGAGCGACAACTCGATAAGCAAATGAGCAACAACTCGATAAGCAAATGAGCGACAGCTCGATAAGCAAATGAGCAACAACTCGATAAGCAAATGAGCCACAACTCGATAAGCAAATGAGCGACAGCTCGATAAGCAAATGAGCAACAGCTCGATAAGCAAATGAGCAACAACTTGATAAGCAAATGAGCGACAGCTCGATAAGCAAATGAGCAACAACTCGATAAGCAAATGAGCAACAACTCGATAAGCAAATTGAAGTAACACAAGTGTGACTTTGCAAAATCAACACCGGAAGGCACTGGAAGTGGAACTGATCACAAGTTCCCAACATGTTCAACACATAGACTACCTATTTTGAACACACAGCTCGTAACACAACACTTGGTTCCTTCGGCACACAGCTCATACAACGCACTGCTCATTTTGAACATACAGCCCATAACATAGTGCTTGGTTTATTCTGCATACAGCTAATCCTGAACAAATAGTCCAATCTGAAAAGACGGGATGCAAAGATGGAATCGGCAGAAGCTGAAACATACTTAGATGCTCCAAATTTTCCTCTTTTCTTTTGCTTCGCAATCCAGAACACATATATTCACTGTTCTCATATGACCTGGGTTGAACCCTGTGATTTTATGAAAGAATAAATCTTGTTTTGAACAAATGTAGAGAATGGCACAGCACTCTGAGCACAAAACGATTTTGTTTTGAAATTGAATTTTTAACCGGGTATTGAGCCTACGACTGACCACAGCGCACTACGACTCAATAAAGAAAAACAAAAGGCAAACAACCTAAACGCATCGAGAAACACTCAAAACAACTCAAAACAAGAGATGAACAAAACAACAAAAGACACGACGCACAGACGTGTTACAAAGGCAAGAGACCTCCTGGTCATGAGGAGCCAGTTCCTCCGGGTATTGTTTCCCACCCTTTCTTATTGTGATTCTCATGTCACTTGGCCCTCAGGCTCTGTTTTTCTAAAAAAGCCCTTTTCTCACTTTTTCTCTCATCACACATCTCTCTATTCTTCAATCTCTCATTTTCAATCCCTCCCCTGGGTGGTTGATGGATAAACAAAAAGTTATGGGTTCATGCCCCAACACTATCAGCTCGCAGCTATTTCTTCTGGTGGCGTTTAGCCGATGCCCGGATGAGGGAGTGAAATGTCTCAACCTATCCCAATTTGTGCTTCGCACTTGGCTTGATACCTCACTGCTTGGAGGGTATAAGAGCTTTCAGCCCTTTGTTGTTACCTTCAGTGGTGCCCTTTCCGGCAAGTATGTTGACAATGGGGTAAGGACAGGAAGCCTGACTTGACCGTGCCCCTAGTTCATCATTTTGACCATTTTTTATTTTGACTTTCTGCGAAAACAATTTTGACCAACATGAGAGTTAGATTAACATACTTCTCAACTTTTCTGATTCAAAATCATGCAAGTTAGGTTATGAGCACTGAATTTTTTTCCTTTTGGGTCCAAGAAATGGTCCAGTTTTTGGAAAAGATGGGATAATTTTCGATAGACTATTAGTCAACCTCAGTAAAAATTCTCAAAAACTATTTTTGCAAATGGCCACTGCTTCACCAACGTGGAATTGACTCTTGAGATGCACAACCTCAGATCCACAACAATGGAAAACTGCCCCTTGTCCGAACGGCACTCTACGGCAATGGAAAATTGCCCCTTGTTTGAATGGCACCACAACGCACTATATGGCAACGGAAAGTTGCCCCTTGTTTGAAATGCACCGCAGCACACTGTAGCCAGTTCTCACAGCGATGATCACAACCGAACTCTCGGATACAGAAATGACAAAGATGATCAGAACCATTACATGGACATAATCAATTTGGAAGTGTTTATGGCTGGACTTCAGAATGAAGTTGCCTACGTATCCCAAACATGGGAATCAAGCCTTACGTAGTTCGGGGTTAAGGTACACTCGGGTATTAACCTCTCCTTTTACGCTCTAACTTTTGCCAAGGCCGCCCTCCCGGGTTTTCAACCTTGCGAGCTTTGTTCTTCTTTTCTTTTCAATTCTTTTCATTTCTTTTCTTCTTTTTTTCTTTTTCTCTTTTTCATCTTTTCTTTTCATTTTCTTCATTTTTCTTCTTTTTTTTTTTTTTTTGTTCTTTTTCTTTTTTCCTTGCTCTAACTTTTGCCTGGGTCACCCTTCCGGGTTTTCGGCCCAGTGAGCCTCTCAAGGGTAAAAGTGTAGCTTGGTCCCTGTCAAATGGTTTTGAGATCTCGAAGCCATCTGAATCCAGGAGAGTGATTGTTGTTCGCTGACGATGTAAAAGTCCATCCGATAGGGGCTGAATTGCCCCCAGTGTTGTGGATAGGAACTTGGTTGTCCTTCAGCAAAAACTCTCTCTTTCCTCCCTTCTGGGATTTGGCATTCTTGCCAGTCTTCCCTGGTTTGCAGAAAAGACTCATCTTTGACTCTTCGAGCGCATCTGACATTTTTGCCCCTAGTTCAAGGGTTGCTTTTGATCTAGCTTCGCAAGCTTCCTTTGATCACATCTGATATTCTTGATCTGACTTCCGTACCCCTAGTTCGAGGGCTGCTTCGAATCTGGCCACACAGGCCTTACATTGTGGTTGACCGTTGAACATTCAGAATTCAAGTTCAAGGTTTGAAAGTGAGGGGTCGAGTCTCAAGGCTGAGAGCGATCCTAAGCTGCACAATCTCAAGAGCGATTCCACACAGGCCTTTGCAGGACGGCACAAAACATTTTTTGAAATTTTTAAGAAAGCGACAAATCGCTCATGCTGAAGATAGTGTAGAACCAATCTGGATCAAGCCAGGATCCTTCTCAGTACTCACATTAACAAACATGATTTCATTCATTAAGGGCTAAGCATGCCTCTTTTTCTCTCAGTTGATCAAATTTTGCAAATCCCGAGGAATTCCTTCCTCTTCGTTTTCAACACAATATTCGAAAAGTTTTGAAAAACTTAGGTCAAATGCAACGATTTCAAGGCATAGAAGAGCAGGTGGAATGTACTGCCGTTTCATTCTAAAACTTGCTAGCACAATAGGCTCAAAGCGAGAACAAGCACAAAAGCATGAAAAACCACTACTGTTTTATTCATAACTGTCTGCACAACTGGCTCCATGGCAGAAACAGACTCAAAAGAAAGTGAAAAGACAAACACAAAACAAAATAGTGATATCCGAGGTAACGCCCCCGGAATCACTCGACTCCTATGCAACAGGACCGACTCGTTACAACAAGATAGACCCAACTGACATAAGTACAAAAAGACTGACTATATACAAGACAACAAAACTGACTGAATACCCAAGTCAGAAAGTACAAAAAGTAGCATTCGCAAATGCTCAAAATAGTGCGTGCCATACGCCACATCTGAAGTAAACTGAGTACCGCCCGCAGGTGGACCAACCCCTGATCACAGACTTATACTATCCTCGAAGTCCAATAACTCAGTGGTGACAGACTTTGCCAAGCTAGGTGGGAGGACAACCTCATTGTCAAACAGATCCTGCACCTCATGGCGAAGGCGGAAGCAGTTGTCGGTGGTGTGACCGGTTTGTTGATGGTACGCACAGTACTGGGTAATGTCATGACCAGCTGGAAGACGACTAGGGAGAGGCCGAGGCTCGAGGGGCTTGAGATTCCCTTTTTCAACAAGGATCTGAAGCGCCTTGGACAAAGGCATGTAGAGGGCATGGAATACCCTGCGACCTCGGGGGAGATTCTTCGAGTTTTGTGCATTTTTACTGGATGCACTAGCAAAAGGATCGGCAGGTATAGGCTTGGATTGCTGATTTTTCCTGGGTGCAGGATTAGGGTTGGAGGGAATGGTTCTGGTATGATGACCCTTCTCTCGATTTTCCCCTTGGCTTGAACTGCCCTCGGTCTGAGTAGGGAAAGTGTCATCCACAGTCTTAGCCACAACTGCGAGTACTTGCTGCTTATTCAACCCTCCGGATTTCAGAGCCTCAATAGCCTGCTGGAGTTGTTCATAGGGATCGGTGTCCACCTTCACCTTGTTCTTTCCACTAGCCTCAGCTTGGTGGACGGTTTGGGTTGCTACTTTCAGTGCGAAGCCCCGTTGTTGTCGACATATCATTGCCGGAGCTTGAGACAGCTTCAGGCTGGCTGAGCTCGATTACATTTCGCCCCAGTAGCGGGGGCTCCTGCGGCACGAAGTTCCCGGCATACGACGTGGTTGGTGGCGAAGCCGACATTCCATAGACGAGATCAGCCACAGACCTCTGAAGGTCGCCAATCATTCCCATCAACTCAAACATGGTGGGCTCGCAAGTTTGAAACAACTGGGGCATCCAGATTGAGTGCGCGACAGGTGACCTAGGGGGATGTGGTATTTCAACATTGGTCTCATCTTGCAAGATGATTCCTTGGTCCAATGCGGCTGCCATAACCATAATTTCCTCTAAATTTTGTGTCATCATAAGTCCGCTGAACTGAACGGAGATGATGTAACCGGTGACTGATAGATCAGATGAATCGGTAAGCCTTGATTGGTCTTGCCTCAACAAAGGAGAATATTGGCTATCCTGAACTAGGTCTCTGAACCTTAAAAGACAAAACAGGCAGCATTTCAGCCCAATTTCATCAGAACTGACATAGGCATAGCTGAATAACTGTACTCTACTACTGATCACTGTTCCCCAAAATCACTGCTTAAGAACTGATACCCGTGGATATAACTGATTCTCAAAACACTGATACTGATGCCCGCAGGCCTGATACCCAAACTTGCAAACTGATATATGCATTCCTGTAGAGGCACAACTCTAAAAGCACATAACAAGCAAATGAGAGCCAAAACACCCCTATGTTGGGATAGGGTTTCTCTGTCCTATTTTGTCAGGAACTAGGGTTTCACTACACACGCAGCGGTTTCAAACAACCTACGATCGGGTAAGCAACCTGTCCTAACTTGGAATGGCCACTATGGATCCCGAATATGCACTAGGTCGAATGGTCAAAAGGGTGCCCTGGTAAAAACTGGGGTTTGTGTTCCCATCGTGACAGAGCCCGTAACCGGTCAGCCTTATGGCATGCTTCTCAAAGTGAGCCTCCAGCAGACCGTTTAGGAATAGCAGATGGCAAACACGGTGTTCTAGGCGCACAAATGCACATGCAATGCAAAGAAACACATAAGTGTAATCAAAACAAGATATCATGAGTTCGAGTCAAGTTCTCAAACTCCGCAACAGAGTCGCCAGAAACTGTAGACGTCCCCGAATGTCCCGGGAGGGAATCCCATTTTGTTCATTGGGCTCACTACAGTTCAGACTCGAATGTCACGGTTCTGAATCTAATCTCGCAAAGTGCAATGCAAGATCGATAAATCACCAAAGAGTCCAAATCTGGAAATCGTTTTGAAAAATTGATTTTAGAAAGAAGTGTCAAACATGGACTGCTTTGCCAGATACAGAGTCACCACCTAAATATTTTATTTTGGGGGAATTTAGGAAACCCTGACTCGTGCCTAAGGCCACGTGTCTGTCATCACCAAAGTTACCTCGGCTCGGGAACTTGGGTACGATTGGGGAAGGTCTTGTAATGAGCACCTCCGCTCGCCCGATCAAAGATCGGCCATTACTAAACATGATATCGAGTTTTTGAAAACACATGTGTTCTTATTCCGGTTTGTTAGCCTAAGATTACTATGTGATGCACACAGCACACAAGTATAGACTAGATCCCCTAACTTGGAACAAAGTATCACATATCCGTTTGTTTGGAAATGGTTTTGAATTTTGCTACTCGCAAGTAGGATAAAATACGGATTTCGATGAATTATCCAATTCAAGCAACCCAACCTTCACCCACAGGCATTCAGGCAGTTATATCACATAAGCAGATAGCCTCATGGCAAGCATGCTATCATGGCAACACTCACACTCATGCAAGATGCTAAAGCATAAAAGCTTACCTAGTACTCCGAGCCAAAATAAGAAACTAGTTAGGAATCATGCATGATCCTAGTTCATGTTAAGATGGCTAATGCAACTAAAATAGGCTCAGCTATTCTAAGAATGGCATGTGAAATGCGGCAACTCGATACACATATTCAAGTTGGAATTGAAATGCTATGCAATTAGTATGATGCGCCGAGCCCGGTGCATGCAATACGAATGAATGTATGCAAACATGCTAACATAAGGTATGCTAATCGAAACATGACCTAAAACTAACCATCAAAAGCAGGTAAGTAAAAAGGAGAAAGATGTGGGGTTGGAAGACATTCACACACGCACGCACACTTATTACAAATTCGCCCTCTCGACGGAGGGTTCGAATAAATAATACAGACCGAATAATTAATCAACTACCCTAGCTAATTAAATATTACAAAGCCCTTAATTAATTAACAAATTAACTACAAAACAATCTAAGTATGAAATTAAAGAGGCCGCCGCAGCTCCGCCTCGAAATGATTGGATGATGCATGCTCGATTAGCCTCGCTCGGAAATTCGTTGCCATGCCAACTGTTGCCTCTGTTTGCACTGTTTCATGCCCCTGAAAGCTGCGCAAGTCCCAAGGCTGCTTCTGAACCACTCCCTGAGCACTGTGGGAGGTCACCGGCCAGGAGACAGGACTACCAGCCATGGGAGGATGGTCATCGACCAAAGATGGGGCCATCGGCTGGATATTGGTAGTCAGCCGGCACTGAAAGTGGCCGACCGGCTATTTCTTCCTGCAGAACACTAGTTTTGCTGCAATAGAGGACATACAGTGCATGGCATGGAATTTACAAGCCAAATGTATGCACGACCACCCTCCCTATCATTCTATGAACTCAAGGGAGTATGGCTCTCAACCCTCGGGCCACCAATCACGCATCTCGATGCATGATGGCCGAGGAACCGAATTGCACAACTTAATATAGAATGAATGCACATATGAACACATAAATGCCTAAACTCCATCATGTGTCGTCAAGAGTGTCGGTGATCGGGAATCGAGGCATGTTTCGTCACTTTGAGTACGAAACGTCCCTCATTTCCCATGTTTGGACTAACTCCTATTCCAAACACAATGCAATAAACAACGCATGGCATGAATGTTACTCTAGCATGCAACCTAAATGCAATGCGACTAAATGATGCAAACATGCAAAGGATGAAATGCAAGGGTGCGACTAGCATACGCAATGCTATGAACTAAGAATGGCATACACAATGCACATATGAAGACTATCAATGAGACGATCAAGGCATACACAATGCAATGGTCAATCATGCAACAACATGGACCATATGACATATACAATGCAAGATGGACTTAAACTAAAATGAATGGGCCTCAGCCATACTCAAATCAGTGGCCAATCATGATGAAAATGAGGCAACAACACACGCACAAACATGCAAGGTGCAATGGCTCCAAGTCTAGGGCACAAAGCACAACTCTACAAGAGCATTGGAAGGATGAAATATGGCATACAATAGCACAAGTTCCAGCTCTGAAATGGCATACAAGATGGTCTCTAATCATGCAAACAACTCACACAATGCATGTTGGATGGCTCAAATACCGAAACTAGTGAAACACATTACACTAGAGGTATGCAAAGCAATGCACAAATGACCAAACCAGCCCCAAATTGTCCCTATGCAGGCCCAAAAAAGTGGCAAAATGGACTAAGATGATGTCTTGAAGTGTGCAAAAATGAAGCTCATGCAATGGCTCATAAATGGGGCATACAAGCACAACTCTCAAATACGCTTAAAGAGTGATAAACATGGGAAGATGGTGAATGAATAAGCTCTGAAATATCATACACAATGATACTAAAACATGCAAACACCTCAATATAAGCATGCAATAGGCTTAAAAACTCAAAGCTAGGCATGGCTATTACACTACAAGCATACATGGCAAGCATCATTCGACCATGGGACCTCAAAACAGAGCTAAGGTAGCCCAAATCATGAATAAAATCAGTTTAGAACATGGCCAAAATATGCTAGAATCAAGGGCCAAGACAACATGCAATGTAAGCTAGTGAGCATGGTTTACACTACAAGTATGTGAAGCATTCAAGAGGCCACTAAACCAGCAAAAGGCAGAGGTATGACATGGCAAATAATGCCCAAAAACCCACTGAAATATGGTTAATGCATGCAAGAATGAGATGCTCCTTTGATATGCTATGAAGAGGGTTATTCTACACATGCAAGATGGACATCCAATATGGAAAAACAAGATCTGGACAGAGCCTATGCAGGTCCTAAAACTCATCAAAAATGGCCTGAAACATGGCTTGGAAGCATGCAAATAAGGGCTCCTTTGTAAGGCCAAAAATGCTAGAAAACAAAACAAGGAGAGAGAGGGTCACCCCTCTCTGATTTTGGCACTCAAAACAGCATGCTAGCCACTGAAAATCCACTGGATTTGAGTGGCTAAAAGGCCAAACAAAGGCCAACACAAATGCTCTAAGGCATGGCTCAAAACAAGGTAAAATGAAGCATGCAAGGGGGTAGATGACTCCCAACAGAAAAATGATCTTAAACAAACATGTTAAGGGCCTCAAAATAAGACTTTTTTCAGTTTACACCGAAGCTCAAATATGCTTGTAAGTAAGGCTAAGAGATGGATCAAAATAATGCTAAAAAGAGGGAATAGTGTGTTACCCTTGTAGCTTCAGCAAAACCAGCAGCTTCT
>JAPPVO010000003.1:34660041-34706315 GCA_030407325.1 Camellia japonica | reverse complement strand
TATGTGATATAACTGCTGCTGAATGCCTGTGGATGGAGGTTGAATTACCTAAATTGGAATGATGGATTAAAACTGCGAGTTTTAAGCCCACTTGAGGGTTGCAAAAATCTGCATTTTTAGCCTACTTGCGAGTAGGAAACCATTTTCAAAACAAACATGAAATGTTTTGTCCCAATTTAAGCAATTTGGTTTATACTTGTTTGCTGTGCGCATAACATAGTAATTCTAGGCTAATAACCGGAATAAGGGCATGTAATGTTTTCAAAACAAGATATCACGGTTAGTAGAGGCCGATCTCCAGATCGGACGAGAGGGGGTGCTCATAGCTGACCTTCCCCAATCGTACCCAAGCTCCCGAGCCGAGGCAACTTTTGTGATGACGGACACGTGGCCTTTGGCACCGAGTCAGGGTTTTCTAAATTCCCCCATAAAAAATATTTAGGTGGCGACTCTGTATCTAGCAAAGCAGTCCATGTTTGGCACTTCTTTCAAAAATCTGTTTTCTCAAAATGATTTGCCAGATTTGGACTTTTTGGTTCAGATTATGAACCGTGACACAAATCGAGTCCGAACTGTAGCGAGGTCCCCCGCGGGCTTGTTACAGTTTTCTGGCGACTCTGCTAGGGAGTTTAGAGAGCTTGACTTGAACTCGTGATATCCTGTTTTGATTTCATTTATGTGTCTCTTTGCATTGCATGTGCATTGGTGCGCCTAGGACACCGTGTTTGCTATCTGTCATTCCTGAACGGTTTGCTGGAGGCTTGTCTTGTCAAGGCATGACCATAAGGCTGACTGGTTATGGGCTCTGACAGTATGGGAACACAAACCCCGGTTTTACCGAGGCACCCTTTTCGACCATTCGACCTAGTGCATATTCAGAATCCATAGTGACCATTCCGAACTAGGACAGGTTGCTTACCCGATCATAGGTTGTTTGAAACCGCTGCGTGCGTAGTAAAACCCTAGCTCCTGACAAAATAGGACAGGGAAACCCTACCCCAACATAGGGGTGTTTTGGCTCTCTTTTACATGCTATGTGCTTTTAGAACGTATCTCTACAGGAACGCACATATCAGTTTGCAAATTTGAGTATCAGGCCTGAGGGCACCAGTGTCAGTATTTGTGAGAATCAGTTATATCTGTGGGTATCCGATTCAGTATTTTGAAGCAGTGATTCTGGGGAACAGTGATCAGTAGTAGAGTATAGTTGTTCAGCTACATCCGTGTCTGATCCGTTTGGTCTGAAATGCTGCTTGTCGTTCTTTTCAGTTCAGAGAGTTGATACAGAATAGCTAGTGTTCCCCCTTGTTGAGGCAAGACTTATGATGACGCAGAATTCGGAAGAGATTGTGGTTATGACAGCCGCATTAGATCAAGAAATCACTCTGCGAAGTGAGACCAATGTCGATGCGCCGCATCCACCCAGGTCGCCTGCTGCGCACGCCGTTTGGACCCCGCAGTTGTATCAGGCTCATGAGCCCACCACATTCGAGTTGATGGGGATGATAGGTGACCTCCAGAGGTCCGTGGCGGATCTCGCCTACGGAATGTCAGCTTCGCCACCAGCCGCACCATATGACGAGCATTTTGTACCCTAGGAGCCCCCATTACTGGGATGGATTGTGATCGAACTTAGCCAACCAGAGATGGCTTCCAACTATAACAATGACATGTCAACATCAACCCAAACCCTCGATCAGGCCGAGGCCAGAGGTAAAGACAAAATGAAGGCAGATGCCGATCCCATTGAACAAATGCTGTGGGCAGTCGAGGCTTTGAAAGCCGGAGGGGATGAGTAAGCAACATGTATTCGCAGTCCTGACCAAGACTGTGGATGATGTTTTCCCCGCTCCAACTGAAGGCAGTACCAGCCAATCAAAAAACCAGGATAGGCCCCGTCATACCAGAACAGTTCCTCCTATTTCCAACCCTGCACCTGGGAAGGGTCAGAAAGTTAAGGCAGTGCCTGCCGACCCGTTCACTAGTGCGTCTAGCAAGAATACTCAGACTTCGAAGTACCTGCCCCGAGGGCGCAGAGTCTTTCATGCTCTTTACATGCCATTGTCCAAGGCATTTCAGATCCTGGCCAAAAGAGGACACCTTAAACCCCTAGAGCCCAGGCCTCTCCCGAAGAATCTCCCTCCCACACATGATGCTGCCTTGTACTGCGCGTACCACCAGCAAACAGGTCATGCTACCGATAATTGTTTCCACCTCCGTCATGAGTTGCAAGATTTGATCGACAACGAGGTTATCCTCCTGCCCACCTCAGCCAAGTCCGTTACTACTCAGTTATTGGATTTTGAGGATAATGATACTGCGAGTATGTAAATCAGGAAGTGAACCACCTGCGGGCGACGCTTGGTATATTTTTGGATCCGGCGTCTGGCACGCATTTTTGAGCATCTGCGACTGCTAATTTTGTAAATTCTGGCTTGGGTGTCGAGTCAGTCTTCTCTTTTGTTTTGAGTTTGTCTCATTGTCGTGAGTCAGTCCTTTTTGCTTAAGGGTCTGTCTTGTTGTAGCGAGTCAGTCCCCTTGTATAGAATACCAGGTGATTCTGGGGTTGTCGCCTCGAACACCGTTTTGTTTTGTAATTACTCCTTTTTCTTTCTTTTTGAGTCTATCTCTGCTGTGGAGCCAGGCGTAACTAGGAAATTTGAATGAAACAGCTGCGGCTATCATGTTCCCGTGCTTATTGCTATTTTGGGCTCGTTGTGCCAGAGGATTTGGATTGAACGGCCGTGCATTCCACCTGGCTCTCTCGTATCCTGAAAATCATTGTAATGACCTTTAGTTTTTCAAAACTGTTTTTGAACACTGTGGTGATGAAAATGAAGAGGAAGGAATTCCTCGAGTTTTGCAAAACTTTGATCAATTTGAGAGAAAGATAGGTGTGCTAAGCCTTTAATGAATGAAATCATGCTTGTTAGCGTGAGTACTGAGAAGGACCCTGGCTTGATCCAGACTGGTTCCACACTTTCTTCAGCGTGAGCGATGTGTCGCTTTCGTAAAAACTTTCAGAAACAAAATGTTTTGCGCGGTCCTGTGAAGACCTGTGGGGAATCGCTCTTGAGATTGTGCAGCCTAGGATCGCTCTCAGCTTCAAGGCTCAATTCGTTTGTTTTCGAACCTCGAACCCTAGATTCGAAGCAGAATGTTCAACGGTCAACCACCACGTAAGGCCCGTGTGGCCAGATTTGAAGTAGCCCTTGAGCAAGAGGCGCCAATATCAGATCAAGAAGGTCGGATCTCACCGCAAGAAGCTCGTGAAGCAACCGTGATGAATCCTTCTGCAGATCAATATAACAGCTACTCTCCTGGATACAAAGGGCTTCAATTTCAAAACCATTTGGCACGGACTTGTTACACTTTTACCCTTTGAGAGGCTCGCTGGGCCGAAAACCCGGAAGGGCGACCCAGGCAAAAGTTAGAGCAAGGAAAAAATATACAAAAGAAAAAAAAAAGAGAAAAGCAAAAAGAAAAAAAAAGAAAGAAGAAACATACAAAAAATGCAAAAAAAAAAATACAAAAGCAAAAAAAATATATGCAAAAAGAAAAGAAAGAGAAAAAAAAAAAGGAAGCTCGCAAGGTCGAAAACCCGCAACGGGCGCCTTGGCAAAAGTTAGAGCCTAAAAAGTGAAGGTTAAAATACCCGAGTGTACCTTAACCGGAACTACGTAAGGCTTGATTCCCATGTTTGGGATACGTAGGCAACTTCATCCTGAAGTCCAGCCCCCAACGCTTTCATAGCGTCTCAGTCCATGTAATGGTTTTGATCACCTTTGCCTCCCCTGAATCCGATAGTTCGATTGTGACAACCGGGATCATGCAGTCAACTTCATCCTGAGGTCCAGCCACCAACGCTGTTGCAGTGACTGTGTCCACATATTGGTCTGGACCATCTCCATCTTCTCTGCATCTGAGAGTTCGTTCGCAATCATCACTGGTGAAGACTGTTTACCAAGTGCTGCGGCATTATCCAAACAAGGGGGCAACTTCCCGTTGCCAAAAGTTGCCATGAGTTGCCATCCAAACTAGGGGCAACTTTCTGTTGCCACGCAGCCCTTTCAAGCCAGGGGCAATTTTCCATTGCCTCCAATCCGAGGTTGCGCATCTCGAGGGTAAGTTCCGTGCTTGTTTAGCACCGGCCGTTTGCAAAAATAGTTTTTGAAAATTTTTACTGAGGTTGACTATTTTCTCGAAAACTATTTCATTTTCCAAAACTAGACCATTTCTGGGACCCAAAAGGAAAATTTTCAATGCTTATAGCCTGACTTGCATGATTTTCAAATCAAAATCGAACAAGCATGTTAATTTAACTCTCATTTTGGTCAAAACTGTTTTAGTAGAAAATTGAAAAATGGTCAAGATGATGAACTAGGGGCACAGTTGAGTCAGGTGTTCTGTCTTTCCCCCCGTCATCAACATACTTGCCAGGAGGGCACTCTATCCACCAGAAGAGGGCACAGCTAAAGCCGTCTGGAAGAGGCTGAAAGCTCTCAACATCCTCCAAACAACGAGGTTTAAGCCAAGTGCGAAACACAAATCGGAATGGATCAAGATACACCATTTCGTGTCTGGAACACCGACTGAACATCACCGGAGAAATAGTCGCGAGCCAATAGTATTGGGCGTGAACCCGCAACTTCCTATTCATCTGTCAATCACCCCGGGGAGGGATGGAAAATGAGAGAATAAAGAATAGAGAGGTGTACGATAAGAGAAAAGTGATAAAAAGGGTTTTGAGAGAAAAAAAACCGAGCTTGAGGGCCGAGTGATGTGAGAATCACAAATGAGAAAGGGTGGGAAACATACCCGGAAGGACTGGCTCCTCGAGATTTGAGGTCTCTCGTTTTGTAAACATGTCCGTGTGTCGTGCCTTTTGTTTTTTTCACCTCAACTTTTGTTTTTGAGTCTTTTCCGAGCGTGTCTCGTTGTGATTAGGTCGTGTGCCTTTCGTTTGAGTCTTTTTCCACTGTGTTCAGTCATAGGCTCAATACCCCGGCTGAAAAACCATTTTTCAAAAAAAATCGTTTATGCTCAGAGTGCCGTGCCATTCTCTACATTTAGGCGAACCAAGAGAAGGAGGGGAAAATTTGGGGCATTTGACTGTGTTTCAACTCCAGCCGATTCTGCCTTTGTATCCCGTCTTGTCAAATGGGGCTGTTTGTTCAGGATTTGCCGTGCCTTTGTATCCCGTCTTGTTAGATTGGATTGTTTGTTCAGAATTTTCCGTGTGCAGAATGAACCGAGTACTGTGTTATGGGCTGCGTGCAAATTAGTCCTCAGTCGAAGTAAGGGTCGTGTGTTCAGAATCGGGCAGTGGGTTGCTTGGGTTGTTTTACTATTAGTGGGTTCGTTATCTGATTATTACAGTGCAAGTGTTCAATTTTCAGACAACAAATCGATTTCATTTACATTGAGGTGTAATATGGTGTGATGCAATGCAATGTAAAGATATAAAATGTTACACTTTTTCAGACAAAAAAAGTTTGTTTCATTTCATCATCTTTTCAAGTACATAAGTTTTGGAAACAAAAATCTGCCTACGGCAGTACAAGGTACCCTAACTACTAACAAAAGGAAAAACTACGAAAAAGAAGAAAAACAGCAAAAATCTGGGTCAAGTAGCCCCGGGCCTAGCGGTCTGTCCTAATCCTCTTCCTGGACGAAGGTCCAGCAGCATCATCAGCATCATCATCAGAGCCCAAGTCAGTGCTACCTCCGGTCTCCTCCTCAGATGACTCCGACTCTGCCTCCGCCTCGGACTCTCCTCATCATCCTCAGGGACTGGAGCCGCGAGCTACTCCCGACGTGAGTGCGCCCCACCTTGGTGCGGGGGAATACTCTGCCCTCCTCATCTCTCCCTTGGACAGGAATGGAAGGTCCAGCTGGAGCACCTCCTACAGTGGGAATCTGGAAGGGGGGCTAAAAAAGTACATAAGAGGCAAATGCATCAGTACACGGTGACAGTTATCAGTGCAGAATGCAGTGTATGAGTACAGTGTGTGTATGCCGTGAGCAGTTTATCAATACAGAATGCAGTGTATGAGTACAGTGTGTGTATGCCGTGAGCAGTTTATCAGTACAGAATGCAGTGTATGAGTACAGTGTGTGAATGCGGTGAGCAGTTTATCAGTGCAGAATGCAATGTATGAGTACAGTGTGCGAATGCCGTGAGCAGTTTATCAGTGCAGAATACAGTGTATGAATATGGTGTATGAATGCTGTGAGATCAGTGTATCAAGTGTTGTGTTGTGCATCGGATTATGTGAAGTAGTTTATGTATGGTTTGAGACCGTGGTCAGAAGAACATATCGGAATACTGTAGATGGCCAGAAGGTCGAAAGTCCGCTGCAACATCCCCATCATGGAGGCATTCAACTCCAGGGACTGCCGGGTGTACTCGGAAGAAGCCTGCAAAAGTATTAGATGCATCAGTATTCTGCGGAATATCAAAGAAATGAAATGAAATGAAACGGCAATGCAAGATGCGAAATGCAATAATACATATCGGAGGCAAGTCGGGGACACCGACCAACTCGTGATCAGCCGGAGGAGGGGCAAAGCGGATCTGGTAGGTCGCCCCACCCTGCCCTCTGTATGTCAACGAGGTGGGCAGTGCGGGCCAACCAGCCCCCCGCCCTCTCTGAGCTCCACCCCTGCCACGAACCCGAGCTCTCCGCGATGCTCCTGCTCTAGCTGCGGGCGCCACGGGCCTCTCTCCCTCAGCTCGATAGCCATCGCTCAGAGGCCGCATGATGTACGTCTGCACGTACTCTCTGTAGTCGCCGATACCTCTGAAGCGGATCGCCTCCCAGCCGATCGTATACTCGGCCATCTGCTCGGCGATGAATCTCTCGGTCTCCCTCATATCCTCCGGAGGATGAACCGGGACTATCTGCTCTGGTAACCCTAGGGTCTGGCGTAGGAAACGCTCACCTAGGTACCAAGCCCGACAAACCGGGCCCTCTAGCAGAATCCGAAAACGCGAGGTCTCCTCAGCACCAGCAAATCGGTCTCGAATTGTCGCTGGCAACGGAGGCCAAGGCTGCCAAGTGATTTGAAAATGAAATACAGTTTGTTATCTACTGTTATTGAAAATATGCAGTGAAAAGCGAAGCTTAAATAAACTATAAAGTTAAACGTACCTCTGCGGGAGTGATGGTGTCAAAGTAGCGGCGGAAGAAGCTAAACGTCTCCCGGGGCCTCCGCACACACCTCCCGTCGAAGCGTCGCGAGAACGGGACGACGAGAGGCGTCTCTGTGTCTGGCACTGGGGCTAGTCTGGTGAAGTAAGCATAGACCCACAACTGCAGAGCAAATACCAGTATGCTTGTCAGATAAAGCAGAATGCAGAACAAAGCAGAAATAACAGAGCCGTGTATCGTGCAGTGTATTGTGCAGACAGTGTATTGTGCAGAGTGTACAGTGTGAGCAGTGTACAGTCAGTGTAAAGCAGAGTATAGGTGTGTGCCGTGTGTACAGTATACAACCAGTGTGAAGCAGACTACAGTGTGTGCAGTGTATAAAGTACAGATAATAGAAAGCAGGAAAATAAAGCAGAAAAAGAAATGTACCTCCCAAGCGCGCCAATAGCCCCCGAGCAACTGTCCGCTGCCGCGGGAAGCCGAACTCATATATCCGTAAAGCGTAGCCAGAGCGGCGCCACCCCAGTCATAGTGCAAGATCTGTGTAACATCCACCAAGGCACTGAGCAGGCAGAGGGGCACGGTGTTCGCCCGGTCGGCGAAGATAGTCGTCCCCAGCAGGAACATGAGAAAGCCGCGCGCGTATCTCTCCATGGCCTCCTGAGTCATCGGAGCCTCCTCAACCAAAGCTGGCTGGACCCTGAACTGCACCTCGAACCAGGAATAACGGACGAAGCCTGGACACGCGAGAGGTGGCGCCTCACCGAGTAGATAGATCTGAGCCGCAGTCCACTCGTCCATATCAGTGTCGAAGGGGATCGGATCACCCCCTAGCTCGATGCCTGTGAGCATCGAGAAATCACAGGGAGTCATCGTCATGTCCCCTGTCGCAGAAAGATGGAACGAGTCGGTGGTGTCCCACCACCTCTCCGCCAGAGCAGCGAGGAGAGGCCTGCTCGCGGTAAGTCTGGATAGTCCTTTGCAAAAAGCGCCGAAACTGGCTTGATCCACAATGTGGCGAACCGCCTCGGGTAGCTCTGCATACCAGTTTTGAGCGGCGATATTCCCATACCCGCGGACGGTATGGGAATCCCCCTGTTTTCAAGCACACAATTGCGAAGCAATGCTAAATATACCGGTTTTATAAGGCATGCAGAGTTGAGGCAGATATAGCATGTGTGCGTGTTTTCAGACTCAAACAGATACCGGGTGTCGGTGTGCTTACAGTGAACTACAGCGTGTGATGCGTCAGTGTGTTTGAGTGGTTCAGTGCGAATATAGCATGTGTGCGTTTTTCAGATTCAAACAGATACCGGGTGCCGGTGTACTTATAGTGAACTACAGTGTGCGATGTGTCAGCGTGTTTAAGTGGTTCAGTGCAAATATAGCATGTGTGCGTGTTTTCAGATCCAAACAGGTATCGGGTGCCGGTGTGCTCGTAGTGAACTACAGTGAATGGTGTGCCGTGTGTTTGAATGGTTCAAGGCCAGTGCGGTGCACGTGACAGTTTCAGGTAGATATCAGTTGCAAGTTTGGTTGCGATCAACTACGGTGTACAGTGCATCAGTGTATCTGAGCTAAGCAGTTAAAGAATGTGATTGGCTATGGCAGTTTTATATTCTACATTGCGAAAAACAAAAAAAACAGAGGAAGGAATGTTACCTCGGAAGCGCCGAAGGACATATGAGATGTAGGCTCACGCAGGAGAAGCTCTGGTGGCATCGCCCTGTCAAAGCTTCGAAACTGGCGAAGTCCATCGGGAGGCAAGACATGGATCGCCGGCCAGTAGGTCGCCGAGTCGAATGGACGCACACTCAGGGGGAGAAGCTCGACCCCGGGATCCATCTCGTGATCCGGGGGAGTCGAGCCCTGTGGAATATCATCCGCCATATCAAAGGTGACGAGAAAATGGTCGGAAAAGGAAAATAAAGCTAGAATGCAAAGGGTCAACAAAAAGTCAACCCCCGGGAGGGTGGAAAATCGCCGAAAAAGCCGGAGTATGGGAAATGTGGGAAAATCAAGGAAAACTTGGGGGGAACAAACCCCAAAAAGCGGAAATGGCAAAAGGAACACCGAAATGAAGAAATATTCGGTTCAAAATGTTCGAAACGCGAAGGTATACGTGAATCGAAACGCGAGAAAATCGAGGAATGAAGGAGGGAAAAGTGCTCTAGAGAGAGAAGGAAGTATTTTCGGCTAGAGAGAAATGAGAAAAATAGGGTTTGAAACCCTATTTTAAAAGACCCAAGCCAAAAGGACAAAACTGCCCCGAATCAGGCACTTTTGGCCGGTCGGCTACATTTTTGGCCGGCCAGCCAAATATTCGGCCGATGATGTTTTTTGGTGGCCGGTGGCCTTCCCATGTGGCCGGTGATGCTCCTACAACCTTTTTTAGGTCAGATGAGTGGTTTGGGGTCTTCATTGCTCAAGATAGTACAAGAAATGGCATCTCCGAAGCTCAACCGGCCCCCGTTTTAACCCCGGACCGCGTCCTCGGCACGCGGCACTCGAATTCGTGCAAGGTGTATCCTTCCCGTATCCTTTTGTCTCTTACAAAACCTGAAAGTTGCCCCATTGCATTTGGCATGCATTCCATCGCGCTGTCTAGCGCATCGCACTACCTTGTGCACTCGCGTTGTTTAACGCATCGCGCCGTTTTGCGCCTCTCATTGCATTTTGCATGCATTCAATCGCGCTATTTTGCGCATCTCATTGCATTTTGCATGCATTTAATCACGCTATTTTGCGCATCACACCGTCCTGTGTACTTCACGGTCTAGCGAGACCTTAAACCCGCTTGGTCTGGCGAGACCTTAAATACGCTCGGTCGGGCGAGACCTTAAACACGCACGGTCTAGGAGACCTTAAATCCTCGGAAGGTGCAAGACCTTTGGTGCATTAATGTGCACATTTCATTTGCATTTTCATGCATCTCAAGCCGCGTGTTTTAAAGTTCATGCATCTTCATGCATCTCAAGCCACGCGTTGTCGCGCACAAAAAAAGTTCATGCATTGTCATGCATATCAAGCGACTTGCGTTGTCGCGCACTCCATGCAGCATGCATTTTCAAAAAAAAACAAAAAAAACAAAAAAATAATGCATATGTCATGCATTTCATTGTATATAGCGCATATGTCATGCATTCCACTGTAAATATTGCATTTACATACATCCCATTGCATTGAAAACACATGCATATGACATGCATCATTGTAAATATTGCATATGTCATGCATTTCAAAAAACAAAAACAAAAAAACACATGCATATGTCATGCATTACATTGTAAATAATGCATATGTCATGCATTTCATTGTAGATATTGCATATGTCATGCATTACATCATAGTTCTGCATATATCATGCATCATTATATATAATGCATATGTCATGCATTTCGTCGTAATATAGTGCATGTGTCATGCATTTCCACCGTATCTATCCGTTCCATTGCATATTGTAAATGTTGCATTGTAGCTTGCACGCATCCACAGCATCATCACTTCCATCTTTGGCTTGCACCTCTCCTTGTTGAGCTTGGTTTGGTATGTGCTCATACTTTTCACGTCGAAGCACAGTTCTGCATATGTACGCGCCTATTCCTTGATGAACTTGGTTTGAGGGTGGCGGCACCTTTTCTGTGTTAGACTTGACTTGTATGTGTGCATGCCCTTCCTAGGCAAGATTTGGTTTGGCTTGCGTGCCTTATCCATCATATATATCCATTCCATTGCATATTGTAAATATCGCATTGTAGCTTGCATGCATCCACTACGTCATCACCTCCACCTATGGCTTGCACCTCTCCTTGTTGAGCTTGGTTTGGTATGTGCTTATACTTTTCACGCCAAAGCACAGTTCTGCATGTGTACCTATTCCTTGATGAACTTGGTTTGAGGGTGGCGGCACCTTTTCTGTGTTAGACGCGTTTCGTTTGTGTACATGCCTTTCCTAAGCAAGATTTGGTTTGGCCCGCGTGCCATATCCACTGTATATATTGCATTGTAGTGTAATTTTTGCATCCAGCATTAGGATCATTGTTCTTTCCCCAGCGGGTCGTTTCCCCACTTATGTCATTCCACTCAATACCTGTTCGTGCGTCCATCTACATCACTCATAGTTCTGCATGTGTACGCGCTTTGAGGGTTGCGGCACCTTTTCTATGGCAGACGGACTTGTTACTTCCATTAATCTATTTGACATTTGTGTGGTTTTGAACCGCTCATGATTGAATCATGATTCAATTGCATTGCATTTCGTTTGCATTGTTTCAATTGCATTGTATTTTCATTTGCATCATTATACATAGTTTTGTATATATTGCATGTCATTTTGCATGTCATTTTGCATGTTATGCATGTTGCTAACAATATTGTACCTGTTAAGTTTGCTTTCTTTGCAGGCACGATATTGTATGTACGGTTCATTTGAGGCTGGTGCAACCAGACGAACAACACAGGTATTGTATCCTCCGCGTGAGACGTATTGAGAATTGCATAATTCTCTTACATCATTTCTGCATTGTAATGTAGTTTGGTGTATGCTTGCTTAGAACTGTTGCATTGTATGTGCTTCGTTACAGCTTTCTTTGCATGATCATAAGTTATGTTCGGCTCTGTGCATTGTCTTGCATTTCGCCCTTGCCTTCGGGCGCATATCTTGTTAGTCTTGCATGCTTTGTCTAAGTCTTCGGCCTTGTCAAAAATGGGTCGTCTCTGGGCTTTGACATTCACTCCCGTCATTGTTATGACTTTCGAGTTCTGTCAAAGAGGGGCAACTGTAGACACCCCATTATTGACCGTCCTCAATACTTGGACGTCACCGCTGGAACACTCGGTGATTATCCATGTTTTTGTGTTCGTCTTGAGTTCCTGGAGGTCTCGGCTACGCGCCTTGCCTCAGGATCTCTCGACTCGACTGTTTCGTGTCTGGTTTTGCACCAAACACTTGTGCTTTGCCTTGGAGGGGCAGGGAATGGCTTGTGAGCCATCCCTACACTCCACCAGCTGTGTTTTGTTGCCACCAGCCAAATCTTTGGCCGGCCGGCACTCTAGATGGCCGGCCGGCTATATTTTTTTGGTCAATTGCATGTTTGGCCGGCCGACTACTGTGCATCTGCTTTTGCAGATATTTTGGTGCAGCTGGCATGCACTTGGCTCCCCTCCATACACGTGTATGGAGGGATCTCTCTCTTTAGAAGCTTGTCTTATAAGCTTACAAGACTAAAAGCTCTATAAAGAGGAGCCTTCTCTCCCTTTTTGAGGGGTTAGACATTTTAGACAGCTTTTTTTAGGGTTTGAATTTTAGGGTTAGGGTTTGTTCATATCCTACCTCTATATCTCTCTTGTGTGTGTTTTGTCTTACTTTTGCTCACAAACACCCACCATCACACCATCCCTTGGAGCTGAGGCCCTTGAGGGTTGTTTTGGAGGTTTTAGACTGATTTCAACCTAAAGAAGCTGCTGGAGCTCCATTGGTGAAGAGGGTCTTCAAGGGTAAGAAGCTTGTCCCTTTATTCCCCATTTTTGCGCACTCTTTTTACCTACCTTGAAATTGTTTTTGAGCTTTGTGTAGAACATATAAAAGTTCTGTTTTTTAGTGCTCTAAATAGTTGGTTAAGGTTGCTTTAAGCTTTGGGGTTGTTTGACCCCTCTTAAGGCTTGTAAGGCTCCATTTTGTGCCATTTTGAGTGCGCTCCGGGACCATTGAGTTTGGGCCTCCTCACCACTGAAATCTTGAGGGATTTTAGAGGTGATGATGGTGCCTTGAGGTCCTAGGAAGGAGAGGGCCACCCCCTCTCCTTGTTGTCCTTGAAAATGACCATTTTTGCCTCTTGAGAGAGCACCATGTTTAAGTGTGTGTTGGTCATGCCTTAGCTGATTTTCATGCTTATTATGTCATAATATGCCTCTGTTTTTAGTTGGTTTTGGTACACCATGCTTGCTTAGCATACATGCCTTGTAATGCCATGTTTAGGCCTTAACATGCTTTAGGTTTTGACCCTTATTTTAGCATGATTTTGGCCAAGCTTTGTGAAGCTTTTATGCTTGTTTTAGTGTACTAGAGGTCTGTTTTTGGTCATTTGGGTCATCTATGCTTCGCTTTGTATAGCTACCATGTAATCCCTCTTGTATGCCTTAAGCTTTGGCCCTTCTAGCATGCCATCCTTGCTTTGTTTCAGTGGTTTGGAACCACTTGCCATGTTATTTCAGACCTCATGATGTTCCTATATGCTCGCATTTGATCCCCCTTTAATGTGTTTAAAGGTTGTTGCCTTATGCCTTTTGTTTAGGCCTTGGAGTATGCTTGCATTTTTAGACCACTTAGACGCCATCTAAGTACATCCTTAGCTTTGTTTAGGTCTGCATTAGACCTATTTTAAGTCCCCTTGGCCTTGTGAGGCTTGGTTGACTTCGCCTTGGTTTAACCCCCTTTGGCTTGCCTTAAGTTTTGGACCTTGGTTGCATGCCATGCTTGTCTTGTTCATTTGATTTGGCATCATATTCAACATGATTTCAGAGCTTTTCATTGCATGCTAATTGTCCATGTTTGCATCTTCTTAGGTGTGCTTGGAAGTTGTACTTTATGCTTGAGTGTTGGTCCATGTTTTCATGCATGTTTGTATATCAATTAGCCCTCACTCCCTAGCATCTTGGCCACTGTTTTGGGCTTAGTATAGAGCTGTCCAATTAGTGTAAGTCCCTCCTTTGCATGTTGTTGCATGCACTCCTTGTATGTTGTAGCATATCGGTGAGTTGTTGCATGGTTGAACTTGCATGATTGAATGAAGTCACACGCTGGTTTGCATACTTGAACACACACATTGCATCTTGCCTACTCGTAGATTGCATCGCTTCATGCCTTTCATGCTTCTTTACTTAGGTTGTGTGCCTAACATGCTTTGCTTGCTTGCATTGTCCATGTTGCATACTAGTTCGCATGCTTAGATTGCATTGCGTTGGCATGCATGCTTGGCCTCTTGAATTGCTTGTGATAGAGGTTAAGCCCCTCCATTGTTTGATTATGTGCATTGCATTCCATATTAAAATGCACACTTGATTCTTTGGGCCATCATGCATGGAAATGCGTGATTGGTGGTCCGAGAATCGAGGCCCATGTCCCTTTGAGTCATAAACATGATAAGGGATGTGATTGGTGCATACATTGCTTGAAATGCATTGCCATGCCAAGTCTTGCCCTCTGCTGCTGTCAAACACAGATTCTGCAGGAAGATTTGGCCGGCCGGCTATCTTCATTGCCGACCGGCCATCATTGTTGGCCGATGGATTAAATTTGTGGCCGGTGACCATTCTATATGGCCGGTGGTGTTTTCCTTCGGCCGGTGGTGTTCCCTAGTATCCAGAGAGCAAACCCTGAGACTTTGGCAGCCATCAGGGAAGCATAACAAGGAAAATAGAGGCATCTTGAGCATGGCAGTGGATTTCCGGGTGGAACCGAGCGCGCATGCATTGAGCCCTCTCCCGAGGCTGCTGTTTACTGCTTTCTTAGATTATTTAATTTGCTTAATTAATTTAATGGTCTGTAACATTTAATTAGCGTGTCAGTTAGTTAAATTGTATTATTCTTTTGGTCCCTCCAAGCGAGGGCAAATTTGTAATAAGTGTGGGTGAGTGTGTGCATGTCTTCCAACCCCCACTTCTTTCTCCCTTTTACTTACCTGCTTTGATGGTTAGTATTAGGTCATGTTTAATTTAGCATACCTTATGCAATGCATGCGTGCATCCATGCATTTGACTTGCATGCATTAGGCTTGGCGCATCATTCTAACTGCATCTGTATTTCAATTCCAAATTGAATACGTGTTAGTTGTAACATTTCACATGTCATTATAGATTAGCCGAGCCTATTCTAGTGACATTCTGTATATGATGCATTAACCATTTTCAACATGAACTAGGATCATGCATGATCCCTAACTAATTTCTGTTTTGGCACGGAGCACTAGGTAAGCTTCTATGCTTTAGCATATCGCACGCGTGTGAATGTTGCCATAATAGCATGATTACCATGAGGCTAGCTGCTTATGTGATATAACTGCTTGAATGCCTGTGGATGGAGGTTGAATTACCTAAATTGGAATGATGCATTAAAAATGCGAGTTTTAAGCCCACTTGAGGGTGGCAAAAATCTGCATTTTTAGCCTACTTGCGAGTAGCAAACCATTTTCAAAACAAACATGAAATGTTTTGTCCCAATTTAGGCAATTTGGTCTATACTTGTTTGCTGTGCGCATAACATAGTAATTCTAGGCTAATAACCGAAATAAGGGCGTGTAATGTTTTCAAAACAAGATATCACGGTTAGTAGAGGCCGATCTCCGGATCGGGCGAGAGGGGGTGCTCATAGCTGACCTTCCCCAATCGTACCCAAGCTCCCGAGCCGAGGTAACTTTGGTGATGACGGACACGTGGCCTTTGGCACCGAGTCAAGGTTTCCTAAATTCCCGCATAAAAAATATTTAGGTGGCGATTCTGTATCTGGCAAAGCAGTCCATGTTTGGCATTTTTTTCAAAAATCTGTTTTCTCAAAACAATTTGCCAAATTTGGACTCTTTGGTTCAGATTATGAACCGTGACACAAATCGAGTCCGAACTGTAGCGAGGTCCCCCGCGGGCTTGTTACAGACTGGGATGATGACATCAATTCCCCAGACTGAGAAAGGCCATGGTGAAGTCATGTTGTATAGGTTTGACGGTGGGATGTTCATACGATTGGCATGAATTTTGCATTTGTGGCATTGCCGAACAAAATCGATACAATCCTCTTCCATAGTAGACCGGTAGTAACCTCGCCTGAGAATCTTTTGGGCTAACATTACTCCATTCATATGCGTTCTGCACTCTCTCCAATGGATAGCCTTCATCAGGCACTTTGACTCTTCTGCTTCAACACACAACTTGTGCATTCCTAGATGACCCCTCTTGTACAGTTTACCTTCGTAGATGATAAATTGGACGGCCATTTGCCGTATTGCGCTTTTATCTTTGGCATTTTCCCCTGGTGGATAAACCTCCTTTTCCAAGAAGTTCCAGATATCATAGAACCAAGGGTTTTGATCTTGAACTTCATTTATTGTGGCGATAGACTCATAGGCGGGCGTATATCTCTGCTCAATGATGATCGGACGCATTCGGACTCCAAACGGGATGTCTATCATGGATGATAGAGTTGATAAAGCGTCAGCAAACCTATTGTTCTCTCTTAGTAGATGAGTGAAGGTCAGCTTTTCAAACCTAGGAATTAGAACATCCAAGGTCTGGTGATAGATCTTCATGTTTTCTTCTTTGACCTTCCAGTCTCCTTTTGCTTGAGACACAACTAGGTTCGAGTCCCCGATGACGTCCAACCTTTTTGCTCCTAGTTCCAGGGCAGCTTCCAAACCAACGATACATGCCTCATATTCTGCTTTGTTATTGGATACCTTGAATTGGAGTTTGAAGGATAAAGGTATATGGGAGTTGTCGGGTGTTATTAGCAACACACCTATCCCATAACCGTACTGATTAGACGCTCTGTCAAAGTACATTGTCCAAATCTCTTCCTCGACTTGCAGAATAGCTTCATCTGGGAACAAGTATTCTACTGCTTCATCCCCTTCCACTGGATGATCTACCAACAACTCTGCTACAGCTCTCCCTTTGACCAACTTGCGAGTAACATACTTTAGATCAAATTCGGAGAGGAGAAGCAACAAACGAGCTAGCCTACCCGTAAGCATTTGTTTCTGAAAGAGATATTTGATGGGATCTAATCTTGAAACCAGAATTACGGAGTGAGCTTACAAGTAGTGCCTCAACTTCCTGGTAGCCCATACCAAGGCTAAGCAAACTTTCTCCAGTGGGGTGTAAAGGGTCTCGTAATCCAGCATTTTCTTGCTCAAGTAATAGATGGCTTTCTCCATCCTATCCTTAGATTCCTAAGCAAGCATGCATCCCATTGTTGTGTCCGTTACTGACAGATACAAAATCAAGGGCTTCCCCGGCTCTGGCGGTGACAACACAAGTGGATTCTGAAGGTACTGCTTGGTCTGCTCAAAAGCGAATTGACACTGATCATGCCACTGGAATTTCTTTCCTTTCTTTAGGAGACCAAAAAGTGGTTCACAAGTCAAGGTTAATTTAGAGATAAACCGTCTTATGAATTGTACTTTACCCAGAATACCTCGCACCTCCTTTTCAGTCCTTGGTGGTGGCATTTCTAAGATGGCCTTGATTTTGGAAGGATCTACCTCGATGCCCCTCTGTGTGATCATGAAACCTAGCATTTTCCCTGCTGTTACACCAAAAGTACACTTCTGTGGATTCAACCTCAGTCTGTATTCTCTGATCCATTGAAAGAATTTCTTCAAGGCAATGTAGTGGCCCTCTCTTTCCTTGGACTTGACAATCATGTCGTCCACATACACCTTGACCTCTTTATGGATCATATCATGCAGAATAGTGGTTACAGCCCTTTGATAGGTAGCTAATGCATTCTTTAGCCCAAATGACATCACCCGATAGCAATAGGTTCCCCACGGCGTAGTGCAAGCGGTTTTCTCTCTGTCCTCGGGCACCATTAGAATCTGGATATACCTGGAAAATCCATCCATGAAGGAGAGCAACGCATGACCTGTGGTGAAGTCCACTAATGTCACGACCCGAACCCACCCCTATGGGTTAAGGCCATAACCGGCCAGTAATCACGAGATTACCTACGGCCTCAAACCAAATAAAACAAAACTCGTCAGAGTAAAGGGGCCGAACGGAAGTAAATTTAAAACTTTGTCCATAGAGTTGTGCTTATACGCACGCCATAACATTCCAAACATTTATATGTTAATAACTCACATCAAAATATGTACTAACATAGAAAACTGTACATACAGGATCATGCAAGTTTAAGTCAGTCGAACCCAAGACTTATATACAAAAGTAGTCCAATGCTTTCGCCAACATAACAAAACTATGAACAAAGGACAAAGGCGACGACAGTCTCGTGTGTGAGACGTTTGGGCTGACTCCTCAAAACTTTGACTGTTTCTCACAATTTCATCGAGGCTGGTTCTGGACGTCCCTTGGCTCACCTACATGTACATGAATGAGCGTGAGCAAAAGCCCAGTGAATAATATCAAATAAGGAAGATACATAAGCAATCTTTGAAACAGTTACAGCAAATGGCCTTTGGCCCAATCACTTGTATCAATCGGCCTTCGGCCCAATCATTTATGTCAATCGGTCTTCGGCCCAATCATTCATGTCAATCAGCCTTCGGCCCAATCATTTATGTCAATCGGTCTTCGGCCCAATCATTCATGTCAATCGGCCTTTCGCCCAATCATTTATGTCAATCGGCCTTTGGCCCAATCATTCATGTCAATCGGCCTTCGGCCCAATCATTCATGTCAATCGGCCTTCGGCCCAATCATTCATGTCAATCGGCCTTCGGCCCAATCATTTATGTCAATCGAACTTATAAAACTTACATAGAGGTAAACAATTCGACAATAACATATTTCAAATATCTTGTTAAGATATTACTCACAGTGATTGGCTTGTGGATTTGCCCTGGAGCTTGACCCTACACATCATATAGCACATATGGGTCACAAACGATTCAGTCCGTTCTTTAATTCACATATTCCTCTTTAGGCTTCATTCTTATCTCTTTAACTCAATTACACTGCTTAATGCATGCCTAAGAGTACTTGGGAGTGAAAGAGAACAGAAAATGAAACACAGAATGTCTTTTCAAAATTTCAGAAAACAGGGTCCCCGCTCGAGCGTGGACTTCCCCGCTTGAGCGTACCCTTGAGGCCTGCAAAAGTACTGGATGCATCAAATTTACGCTTGAGCTTGAAGTCTAGCGCTCGAGCGGAATGCCTCACTACATGGCTCCCCGCTCGAGCGTGAAATTAACCCGCTCGAGCGGACACCATGTCTGCAAAAAGTGTTGGATGTATCATTTTTACGCTCGAGTGTGAACTCGGACGCTCGAGCGGAAGTTCATCCTACATAGCTCCCCGCTCGAGCGTGAACTTCCCCGCTTGAGCGGAAACCATGCCTGCAAGAAAATACTAGGGGCTCGAAATCCTCGCTCGAGCGGCGGTTCCCCCGCTCGAGCGGACATAAAAATTTTTGGGTTTTCCAGGATGGTTCTTGAGCTCGAATTCGACACTCTAACCAACATTTCTTGCATGCCATGGCTCAAATTTCACATATACATATACTAACATGATACAAACACCAAATTACAACACAATGAAGCTCAATTTCTAGAATTACTTACATGCATGCCTCAAATTTATCCAAACTCATCACCAACACATCAAATTCAAACATGCAAAGCTTATACCTGCATGATCTACTCTTGCATGTGAGAAATATTCATTCATATCAACTTAATTGGTGAAGAGATGATCAGATACATGGATTTCAAACAAGATTCAACATAGATTATACACATTGTGTTCAAATATGGAAATTCATAGTAATTTCCTACATGCATGCATCTATTGACTTTAAATTCAACACATACAACTCAATCTCCTCATAAACAATTTAATTCATGTTCTTAATCATTTTTCAACCTTCAATTCACAAAATTACTAATTACAATTCATGCACTCACTTACCTAGAGGTTTAATTCTCCCAATCTATGGTAAAATCTTGAGTTTAATCCTCTAATCTTCACAAAATTGAGCCAAACACCCAACTCTCCTTCTTTCTCTCTCTCTAGCCGACCCCTCTCTCTTTTTTTTTTTAGTTAGAATCAGCCAAGTAGAATAACAAGGAGGATGTTTGAGTACATAGTGCCCCACTAAGTCACATTAATTTAATAATAGACAATTGAGCACTTTATGATTAATTAAATCAATTTAACCTGATCCGAATCAATTTTCAAATTAAATTTCATCGTAAGCTCTAAAAATTATGCCAATCACAATGGCGTAATCAATTCCGGGTTCTGTGGCCGATAACGCCTTCAATTTAATTTTCGAAGTAGATAATCAAACAGATATTCCTACGGTAAACAGATAGAAATTCAAAATCACATATTTTTACATATTGGCTCACAAAATCATATTAAACACATAATCATGCTCATATTAAGGACCAATTAACACATTACGGAACAGGGATATTACAATCTTCCCCCCTTTAGGAAGTTTGGTCCTCCAAACTTATTTTACCTTCGTCGGGAAACAAATGTGGATAGCGTAGTCGCATTTCCTCCTCTTTTTCCCATGTAGCATCCGTCCCATAATGTTCTTTCCATTCCACTTTCACCATTGGGATGGACTTGCTTCTCAATTGTTTCACTTGCCGATCAACAATTCGTTCCGGCCATTCGGTGTATTCTATATTTTCATCAATAGCTATCCAGTAATAATCAATCACATGAAACGGGTCTTGGAGGTAACCCCTCAACATCGACACATGAAACACGTTATGGATTTGTTCGAATCCCGGTGGCAAAGCAACTCTATAGGCAACTGGGCCAAGCCTTTCCAGAATTTGAAACGGCCCAATGTAACGGGGCGACAACTTGCCCTTCTTTCCAAACCTGACTTGGCCTTTCATTGGGGACACACGAATAAACACATGATCACCGACCTCATACTCAAGAGGTCTTCTTCGAACATCTGCATAACTCTTTTCTCGGTCCTGAGCTATTTTGAGCCTTTGCCGAATGGTTTTGATCTTTTCAGAAGTGTCTTGCACAATTTCAGGCCCAAGTAAAGCTCTATCCTCGACTTCTGTCCAACAAATTGGTGATCTACACCACCTACCATACAAAGCCTCATACGGTGCCATACCGATGCTGGAGTGGAAGCTGTTATTGTATGCAAATTCTACAAGTGGCAAATAGTCTTCCCAACTCCCCTGAAAATCTAAAGCACACATTCAAAGCATATCTTCCAAAGTCTGTATTGTTCGTTTTGATTGCCCATCTGCCTGTGGGTGGAATACAGTACTGAACCTTAGTTCTGTCCCCATAGCTTCCTGCAAACTTTTCCACAATCTAGATATAAATTTCGGATCTCTATCCGACACAATAGATACTGGAACTCCGTGTAAACGGACAATCTCATCAACATATATGGTAGCTAATCTATAAGCATTAAACGTAGTTCTAACTAGTAGAAAATGTGCAGATTTAGTCAGTCTATCAACTACAACCCAAATAGAATCCATACCTCGAGGAGTCCGAGGTAGGCCAACAACGAAATCCATAGTCACATGTTCCCACTTCCATTCAGGAATAGGGAGGGGTTGCAGTAGACCGCCTGGTTTCTGATGTTCAGCTTTAACTTGTTGACACTGAAGACATTTGGACACATATTCTGCAATCTCCTTCTTCATTTTAGGCCACCAATAGGTTTGTTTCAAATCTCGATACATTTTATTATTACCCGGATGCATAGCAAATACGGATCTGTGGCCTTCATCTAAAACCCTCTTCTTTAGTTCCGGAATATCTGGAACACATATTCTATTCCGAAATCTCAACACTTCACTCTCAATGCCAAAACTCTGCTTTCGGACTTCTCTCAAATTCATCAATCACTTTCTTGAGGAATTCATCCTCTTTCTGCTTCTGCTTCTGCTTGACTTCGTTAATGATTGCCGGCTCTGCTGTAATAGCGGCTATCAATCCGCCCTGTTCACACATTACCACTTCAATTTCAGATTTCTCAAAATCTTGTTAGATCTCCCTCTGTTCAGTAAGCAAACAAGCCATACTCCCCGTTGATTTCTTGCTCAAGGCATCAGGAACTGTATTAGCTTTCCCGGGGTGATACTGAATCTCTAGATCATAATCTTTTATCAGTTCCAGCCATCTCCTTTGTCGCATATTCAACTCCTTTTGTGTGAAGAAGTATTTCAGTCTTTTGTGATCCGTGTAGACTTCACACTTTGCCCCATACAGATAATGCCGCCAGATTTTCAAAGCAAAAACAACTGCGGCCAATTCTAGGTCATGTGTTGGATAATTCTTCTCGTGTGGCCTCAACTGTCGGGAGGCATAAGCAATAACCTTTCCATTCTGCATTAACACACAATCCAAACCTTTATAAGACGCATCATTGAAAATTACAAAATTCTCCGTACCTGAAGGTAGTGTCAAAATTGGTGCAGTGGTCAATCTTGTTTCAGTTCATGAAAGGAAACTCTCTTTCGTCGTTCCATTCAAACGGTTGCCCATTGCGTGTCAATTGGGTAAGAGGCACAGCTAATTTCGAAAAGTCTTTCACAAATCTTCTGTAACAACCAGCTAAGCCCATGAAGCTGCGGACTTCTGTCACATTAGTCGGTGTAGGCCAATTCACAATTGCCTCTATTTTCTGCGGGTCCACTGAAATTCCTTCCTTGTTGATCATGCCCTAAAAAACAACTTCATCAACCAAAACTCACATTTCTTTAGTTTAGCAAACAATTTCCTTTCTCTAAGTATTTGCAGGACAGTTCTCAAGTGATGTTCATGTTCAAGTCTATTCTTGGAGTATATCAAAATATCATCAATAAAAACCACAACAAATTCGTCAATGTAGGTTTTAAAAATTCGGTTCATTAAGTCCATAAATGCTGCCGAAGCATTAGTCACTCCAAATGGCATAACAAGAAACTCAAAATGTCCATACCTCGTTCTGAATGCGGTTTTCTCAACATCCTCTGCCTTAACTTTCAGCTGATGATACCCGGATCTCAAATCAATCTTAGAAAACACCTGTGATCCCTGCAACTGGTCAAATAAGTCATCAATACGGGGTAGGGGATATTTGTTCTTTACTGTTACCTTGTTCAATTCCTGATAATCGATGCACAGGCGTAGGGTTCCATCCTTCTTTTTCACCAATAATACTGGTGCACCCCAAGGCGAAGTGCTAGGTCGAATAAACCCGTTGTCAAGCAGGTCTTGCAACTGTTCTTTCAATTCTTTCATTTCGGCAGAAGCCATTCTGTAGGGAGTCTTGGAAATAGGCTGGGTGCCTGGCACAGTTTCAATAGTAAACTCTATCTCCCTATCTACCAATTCCCCTGGTAATTCATTTGGAAACACATCTGGAAATTCTCAAACAATAGGGATATCATTCAATTCAACATTCACGGATTGTTCAGACAACACATAGCACAAATAACCCTGGCACCCCTTCCTGATTAGTTTATATGCTTTCATTGCATGTATCAAATAAGGTGGAGGCACTATCCCATTACCCACAAACACAATTTCCTTATGTTCTGGTGGTTTAAACACAACCCGTTTTGTCACACAATCAATGGTGGCGCAATATTTGGTCAACCAATCCATGCCCAAAATTACATCAAAATGCCTAAAGTTCAAGGGCAACAAATCTACATATAGGATAGCATCCTCAATACGCATGTCACAAAACCGGTATATGGATTCACACAATACAGATTCCCAGATGGAGCAGACGCACATAGCAGATATGGTAGTAATTCTAGAGGTCTATTCAGTCTAGATGCAAATGCACATGTTACAAATGAGTGTGTTGATCCAGAGTCAATTAACACAAAGGCATCCTGATTACATATAGAAATGGTACCCGAGACAACTGCGTTGGCATTCCAGGTATCGCCTGGAACAAGCACAAGAACTCTCCCTTGTCTCACGGTATCTCCGGCGGGAGTAGATCTCGTAGCATTTCTTGGTTTTGGGACTGATGCAGTCGAACTAGCAGTAAATTTTCCGTTGTTCTGTTTGCAATCTCTGGCCATATGCCCCTGTTTACCACAATTAAAACAAGCTCCTGACACATAGTAACAAACCCCACGATGCCTGTTACTACAAATAGTACACAACGGGGTTACATCTCGGGAAGAATTAGAAGTATTAGAGGAGCCCATATTTTGCTTCTTTGAAAACTTCTTCTTTGAAAAGAAGCCTGCCTTTTACTACCCTTCCAGTCAGTTGTCGGTTTAGTTTGTCTAGCTATATTAGCTTCTGATATTATGGCCCTGTCTAGTACCCCAATGTAGGTTTCCAGCTTCAAGACATTCACCCTCTCTAGAATGTCGCTTCGAAGCCCGCCTTCAAAATGTCTCGCCTTCTTATAGTCTATATCAATCACGTGTGGCGCAAACCTGGCCAATTCAGTGAATTTGGCCTCATACTCGACTACAGTCATACTGTCTTGCCTCAGTTCCATGAATTCTGCCACCTTCCTATCCCAGACACACTGCGGGAAGTACTTGTCATAGAAAATTTCCAGAAATTTTGCCCAATCAGCATCTTTGTAATTCTCACGCATTAACATCCACCATCTTCTTGCTTCATCTTCTAGCACAAAGGTGGCTAAAAGCACTTTCTGTGTCTCCGAACACGGGAACACTTCAAACAGTTTTCGATGCCGAGGACCCAAGCTTCAGCTTTCAAAGGATCTAATCCACCATGGAACTGTGGTGGTTTCATTTTCTTGAACTCTTTGGTGAGAGCTATGATTCGGTCATCATTCTGATTATCTGGCACAGGAGGTGCCGGAGGTGGAGGTGGAGGATGTGGCTGCTGCCACTGTTGTTGCCATTCCTATTGTTGCCTCAATGCCTCTGCCATTTCCTGAATCAATCTTTCCATTCTATCCAGTCTGGCAGTAGAAGATTCCTCTATCTCATCACCACTTGTTCTCACCATCTGATTAAACTTGCATTATACTTTATACAAAAGATACACAGGTATGCATGTACTACAGAGCATACATAATCAAATAATTTGAAATGCAAGCAGTTCACAAACTTATAACACATAGTTGTTCACATTTAACAGTTAGGCGTATTCTTGCTGCTTTTAGATTCATACTTATCACATGAATGCATCCTAGATCTTTTCTAGACGCTTATTGCTCTTTTGGACAAGTGTGTGAGTTATTAACTCGTGCTCTGATACCACTCTGTCACGACCCGAACCCGCCCTTGTGGGTTAAGGCCATAACAGGCCAGTAATCACGAGATTACCTACGGCCTCAAACCAAATAAAACAAAACTCATCAGAGTAAAGGGGCCGAACGGAAGTAAATTTAAAACTTTGTCCATAGAGCTATGCTTATATGCACACCATAACATTCCAAACATTTATATGTAAATAACTCACATCAAAATATGTACTAACATAGAACACTGTACATACAGGATCATGCAAGTTTAAGTCAGTCGAACCCAAGACTTATATACAAAAGTAGTCCAATGCTTTCGCCAACATAACAAAACTATGAACAAAGGACAAAGGCGAAGACAGTCTCGTGCGTGAGACATTTGGGCTGACTCTTCAAAACTTTGACTGTTTCTCACAATTTCACCGAGGCTGGTTCTGGACGTCCCTTGGCTCACCTACATGTACATGAATGAGCGTGAGCGAAAGCCTAGTGAATAATATCAAATAAGGAAGATACATAAGCAATCTTTGAAACAGTTACAGCAAACGGCCTTTGGCCCAACCACTTGTATCAATCGGCCTTCGGCCCAATCATTTATGTCAATCAAACTTACAAAACTTACATAGAGATAAACAATTGGACAACAACATATTTCAAATATCTTGTTAAGATATTACTCACAGTGATTGGCTTGTGGATTTGCCCTGGAGCTTGACCCTACACATCATATAGCACATACGGGTCACAAACGATTCAATCCGTTCTTTAATTCACATATTCCTCTTTAGGCTTCATTCTTATCTCTTTAACTCAATTACAATGCTTAATGCATGCCTAAGGGTACTTGGGAGTGAAAGAGAACAGAAAATGAAACACAGAATGTCTTTTCAAAATTTCAGAAAACAGGGTCCCCGCTCGAGCGTGGACTTCCCCGCTTGAGTGTACCCTCGAGGCCTGCAAAAGTACTGGATGCATCAAATTTATGCTCGAGCTTGAAGTCTAGCGCTCGAGCGGAAGGCCTTACTACATGGCTCCCCGCTCGAGTGGACACCATGTCTGCAAAAAGTGCTGGATGTATCATTTTTACGCTCGAGCGTGAATTCGGACGCTCGAGCAGAAGTTCATCCTACATAGCTCCCCGCTTGAGCGTAAACTTCCCCGCTCGAGCAGAAACCATGCCTGCAAGAAAATACTGGGGGCTCGAAATCCCCGCTCGAGCGGCGGTTCCCTCGCTCGAGCGGACATCAAAAATTCTGGGTTTTCTAGGATGGTTCTTGAGCTCGAATTCAACACTCTAACCAACATTTCTTGCATGCCATGGCTCAAATTTCACATATACATATACTAACATGATACCAACACCAAATTACAACACAATGAAGCTCAATTTCTAGAATTACTTACATGCATGCCTCAAATTAACCCAAACTCATCACCAACACATCAATTTCAAACATGCAAAGCTCATACCTCCATGATCTACTCTTGCATGTGAGAAATATTCATTCATATCAACTTAATTGGTGAAGAGATGATCAAATACATGGATTTCAAACAAGATTCAACATAGATTATACACATTTTGTTCAAATATGGAAATTCATAGTAATTTCCTACATGCATGCATCTATTGACTTTAAATTCAACACATACAACTCAATCTCCTCATAAACAATTTAATTCATGTTCTTAATCATTTTTCAACCTTCAATTCACAAAATTACTAATTACAATTCATGCACTCACTTACCTAGAGGTTTAATTCTCCCAATCTATGGCAAAATCTTGAGTTTAATCTTCCAATCTTCACAAAATTGAGCCAAACACCCAACTCTCCTTCTTTCTCTCTCTCTCTAGCCGACCCCTCTCTCTTTTTTTTTTGAGTTAGAATCAGCCAAGTAGAATAACAAGGAGGATGTTTGAGTACATAGTGCCCCACTAAGTCACATTAATTTAATAATAGACAATTGAGCACTTTATGATTAATTAAATCAATTTAACCTGATCTGAATCAATTTCCAAATTAAATTTCACCGTGGGCTCTAAAAATTATGCCAATCACAATGGCGTAATCAATTCCGGGTTCTGTGGCCGATAAGGCCTTCAATTTAATTTCCGAAGCAGATAATCAAACAGATATTCCTATGGTGAATAGATAGAAATTCAAGACCACATATTTTCACATAATGGCTCACAAAATCATATTAAACACATAATCATGCTCATATTAAGGACCAATTAACACATTACGGAACAGAGAAATACTCAGAATCTGCAGTAGCATTCTCATTCATCAAGTCTAGCTTATCCAGTTCTTCTGTTACAACCGACTCAAAAGCAAAAGAAAAAGATGACCTAGACAAGACCTTGGTATCCGGGTTATCACCCCCAGGAATACCGGACTTAGACTCAGAAGCACCGGAATCTGATTCCGACTCCACAGACTCTGTGGAATCAGATTCTGGCTTACTACCCAACTTAGAACTACTAGATAGGTAGCTCTCCTCCAGTTGCCACATGAGGGATGGTGTGTCAAATGCATCCAAAATGCTACTAGAAGGGTTCACACCCGGTTGGTCCCCGATCATGGAAATGGTCAAGTTATCCCCCAAGCTCTCTGAGTCGATCGGGGGATCCAAAAGGAGACATGCCAATGCTGCCCCTACTTCGAGTTCGTTGTTGTCGAAATCACTTTCTGTGTTCTTCTCAGCTTCAGCAGTCGGTTCAACCATTTCCTCCGTATTAGTGTCTTGCGGCTGCAAGTCGAAGAAAATTTCAAAACCGGGAACCCGCTACCTCTCAGAGTTAAACTACGGTTTAGGGAAACCGCAGAATGGGAAGTCTTCACTTTCCTAAACAAAATGACCATTCAGAGTTCCCCGGATTGGTCTGTCCACAAGCTCATAGCGCTTCTCGGTCTGCTTAGCTCTGGCTTTGCCGGCCATCTCTCTTGATTTCCTAACCCAATCCTCTTTGGTGGGCGTATAGCCAAGACCAATGTATAGATGAATTTCCGAACACAATAGCCACTCCCTTTCCATGGGGGTATTTCAACATTTGGTGGAGGGTAGAGAAGACAACTTTTACTTGGTGCAGCCACGGCCTTTCCAATAGTAGATTGAAAGTGGTCGGCACATCCAGGACATAGAACTCAATATCCTATTGAGCTGGGCCCACTTGAACTTTGATTTGTACTGTGCCCATAACCTCCCTACTAGTGTTGTCATACACCCAAATCACCTGGGCTGTAGGCACGAAATCTGCTGGTTTCAAATCGATGGCATATGCTGTACGAGATGGGCAGACGTTGATTGTTGACCCAGTGTCGATCAATATCACTGGCACCCACTTTTCCCTGCACTCTACTAATATGTACAGAGGTTTATTATGTGCTAAGCCTTCTGGCAGCAGTTCTTTGTCTGAGGAAGTTAGAGTTGGTGCAGCACCTCCCGGGAAGACTAATCCCACGAGCTGTGCAGGAGTTGTGTCAATGGACAATTTGGCTTTATCCATTGCTGATAGCACAGCTTGTCGATGCACGAGAGAAGCCATAAGCAGACCCCAGATTGAAATATCGGCCTGGATCTTCTTCAATTATTTCAGTACTGCTTCTTCTTCCAATTGCTTTTCCCTCTGCTTCTTCACCTCTTTATCCTTTCCGGAGGCTTCAGCTTGGGCCAAATATGGGGGCTTGAAATACCATCCACTTTTAGTCATATGGTCCATCTCTTCAGAGTACCAGGTATTATCTGGTAGGTCTTCACTCCAATCTTCATTAGTATGGGCAAGATGCAGATCATCATCTTCCCACCATATTCCTCCGGCAACCGACAAGCAATTGTTCGGTTTCGGTCTAATCATTCCTTCATCAGAAGTATCCCCTGCCGGGCATTAAGCTATTCTAGCTTCCTGTTTGTATAGATCTCTTTCTTGCACAAACCGTTTTAGTGTGGCTTCTTGTTCAATATCCACAGTACTTATGACGCCTAATTCATGAGCTAAATTCTTGATACCAGTGCTCTCTGGCAACTTCCCCTTGTCTTTGGCCATTCCGGCCACTGCAGCTAATCTTGTTTCCTTTTCTTCAAGTTTTGGCTGAATTTCCTCCTCTTTGTTAGGCTCGTCACTAAGCCAGCTGGAATTTTCTATTGACCTATTCAGATCAAACCAGTCAATCTGCATGTCCCCCTGATCTTGTTCGTCATAGAATTGCAGATTGTCTAAGTCTTCTTCCAACTCCGCTAGATCATCCAGACCTTGGCTTGGGCCATCCTTTCGAACCACATTAACCTCCGTTGTTATTGGTAATACCACTTCAGGTTTGGCTTGATCCACTGGCATAATGTAATAGCACGGGTCATACACCCCCTCAGTCAAATCCTCGGAGCACTCAGGCAACGGACTTTTACTCTCCTCGGCCAACCCCTTTTCTTCTACCTTCGTCACCACTACAAGTTTAGGTTGAAGTATGGAAGTGTTCATCATGCACAAGTCCATGCTTTCAGGGATGAACACGGCTGGTTTGGGTAGGTGGGACGGGGTAATGTATACGCCGGGGTCATATGGGATGGCTAATGTATGTATTAGATTTAGGTTCCGGGGTGGGGGAACTTGGTTATGGGTTGGGAGAGGATTGGTAGTTACGTTTGGCTTTTGGGGTGGTGCTATCACCTTGTTGTTGATGAGATCTTGAATCTCATGATGCAGTATGTAGCATTGGTCGGTGTCGTGATCGTGCTGCTGGTGAAATACATAGTATTTGGCTGGGTTATGTTTAGGTAGGAGGGGATCGGGTAGTGGGCATTATTCTAATGGCTTAAAACGCCCCTTTTTGATTAGCACCCTCAGGGCTTGGGATAAAGGCATATAGAGCGGGGTGAATACCCTTTGAGATTGGGCCTGGTTGTTTGAGGTTTGTGAACTTGTATTAGCGAAAGGGTTGGCGGTTTTCGCTGTAGTGGTGACTACATTCACATTAGACGGTTGTACAGCGGTGCTACCACTCATGGTTGCATTGGAATTGCATGTAAAGGGCCTCTTGGCCTGTTCCTTCTCATCGGCAATCAGCCCATGTTTCATCGCATCTTCAATTTGAACCCCTATCTCATGGAGCTTAGTGAATGTAAACAATGGCAAGACAATCATCTTCTGCAATAATTTTCCTTGCAGGTTGTAGACCACCATTCTAATTTGATCCTTCTTGGATGGCCTGATAGTCATCATCGAGGCCTTAGCCCTCCATCAGGTCACAAATTCCGAAAAGCCCTCATTTGGCTCTTAACGGGTTGCCTCAAGATCGTGAGTTGTGACCTCGATCTGGGTATTATAGGAGTACTATGCGATGAAGGCCTCAGCCATTTCCTCCCAGCTCCGTTTCACAGAGTCTTCCAACTTTGCATACCAGATAGTTGCTATACCTAACAGGGTCTGGCCAAAAAATGACAACTTTTGAAGTCTGGTGAGGCCCATTGGTCGCAGGATGTCTAAGAATAGCTGGAGATGGACCATGGGGTCTCTAGAGCCATCAACCCGATCTATGTATGGCATCTTGAATCTATCTAGCAGAGTTACTGCAGAGTCAGTATATCCATCCTTGATGTCAGGGATTGAGTTCACACCCTGTGCCCATTTGAAAAGCTTCTCTAGCTTGTTGACCTTCAGTGTAGTGGGGTCAACCTCAAATTCAAACGGCGCCTCAGTTTGGTACAGTGGTGCCTTGGAGGCTTGCGGTGGAATCGGGTCTACCAGGTTGGCTAGATTCTATTGGACATTGATAGTAACTCCGGGTGCTGGAATACCCACTGGAGGTGCATGGGATGCAGAAGCTACTGTCGGTTGTGGTTGCTGTTGCTGCAGCCTGTTTATCACTTCAGCCTGGTGGGTTGTAACTTCAGCTTAACGGGCAGCATCTTGCTGCATGGTTTCTACTATTTGTTGGAGATAACGAATCAAGTCCTCCATACTGGTTGCAGGGTACTGAGTCATTTGAATAGGCGAGTAATCTCTGGCTGGCCTGGATGTACTGGACGTAGAAGATTGGTCCTGACTAGATGAAGGTGATTGCTGAACTGGTGAATTATGCCTAACCCTCCTTCATCTGGTAACCAGCGGGAGTAAAGAAAACACTGGTTATCCCCTAACAAGATCCCCGGATCTGTAAAGTCACCTTACACGGGTCCAGAGTGATTGGGGGGTAACAAAATTGTTCGAAGCAATTGTGAGCAACTACCTTGCAAAAAGAAAGCAAAAAATTAGAAACCGCACAGTACCTTATCTCAGATACTAACAACACACAGTTGTAATCATAAGCTATAGAACTGCACTCAACACTGATTTCTGCCCTTAAAACTGATACCCAAACTTGCAACTGATACATACATTCCTGTAGAGTTTCACTCTAAAAGCACATACCAGTTAAGTGAGAGCCAAAACACCCCTATGATTGGGTAGGGTTACCCTATCCTAGTTTCGTCAGGAGTTAGGGTTCACTGGTCAAACAAAAGTGTTTCACACAATCCTGAATTCGGGTAAGCAACGTGTCCTAGTTTGGAATAGTCTCTATGGCTTTCAATATGCAACTAGGTCAATTGGTGAAAAAGGATACCTCAGCAAGACTACCTAATATACCTCTCACACTTAACACCGAGAAGTGAAATGAGGATCAAACGGTACAACGGTAGCCCAGATCCAAGGGTTGTGTTCCCATCATGGCAGAGCCTGCAACCGGTCAGTCTTTTGGCAAGCTTTTCCAAGCGAGCCTTCGGCAAACCGTTCAGGAATAGCAGATGGCAAACACAGTGACTTAGGCGCACCAATGCAAATGCAAATGCAAAGAAGCACATAAGTGTAGATAAAATGTCATATCATGGGTTCGAGTTAAGTTCTCTAATTCCCCAACAGAGTCGCTAGAAACTGTAGCTCGACTCTTTCGCGCCCCCTTTCGGAAGGTTTGAAAGAAAGCCCTACAGTTCGGACTCCCGCAGTTCTAAATCTAATCTCACAAGTGCAATGTGAAATTGATAAATATCAAAGAGTCCAAATCTGGCAAATCTTTTGGAAAATCGATTTTGAATCAAAAATGCCAAAATTGGACTGCTTTGCCAGATACAAAGTTGCCATCTAAATATTTTATTTTGGAAAAATTTAGGAAACCCATGACTCGTGCCAAAGGCCACGTGTCCGTCATCACCAAAGTTGCCTCGGCTCGGGAACTTAGGTACGAGAAGGGAAGGTCATGAATTAAGCACCCCTGCTCGTCCGATCAAAGATCGGCCTCTACTAATCATGATATGATTTTTAGGTACATTATGTGCTCTTGTTCCGGTTATTAAGCTAGCTTTACTATGTGATGCGCACAAGCAAATATAGACTAGTTTGCAAGAATTGAAACAATTCAATTCATGTTTGTTTTTTAAAAAAGGGGTTGAATTTGCCACTTCAAGTGGGCTTAAAGTTTGCGAATTTCCAACCAAACATGGTGGGCTTAAAGCTGATTTGTCACTCAACAAAGTGGGCTTAAAAACGTACATTCGTTGAATCGTTTCAATTCAAGCAACAAGCCTTCATCCATAGACATTCAAGCAATTTATCAAGTAAGCATTTAGCCTCATGGAAAGCATGCTAGACATGGAAATCACTCATACTCATGCAAGTATGCTAAAGCACTAAAAACTCATCTAGTACTCCCAGCTAAGATAAAACAAAAGAGTTAGAAAAATATGCATGACTCTTAACTATACAAGATACCTAATGCAACACATGCAATAATGCAATTAATAGGCTCCGCTACTAATATGGCATGTGATTCAATTTGATAACATGCGGTTAAAAGTATTGAAATTACGATACAATTAGAATGATGCGCCGAGCCTCGGTGAATGCAATACAAGATGAATGGATGCAAGCATAAGGTATGCTAATTGAAACGTGATGCTCCTAAACTAACCATCAAAAGTGATTAAATAAAAGGGAGAAAGACGTGGGGTTGGAAGACACACACACATTATTACATTATGCTCTCACCAAGGAGAGTCTGAATGAATAAAGCTAAGCTAACTAAGCTAAGCTAATTATTATAAACCAAAATGAAATAAATAGCTAAACTAAGTAACTAATTATTACGACATTTTGAACTAATTAGCTAACTAACTAATTAAATAATTGCAAGACTTGCAACTAATAATTAAACTAAGTAACTAAACAAAGTTAATTAGCCATTCTGCCTTGGGAAATGAAAGAAGTGCATGCGCATGCTTGGTTTCCACCTGAAAAGACCTCTGTTTTGCTCTTAAAAGCCTCTGTTTGCATAGTTGAACACTTCCAGAATCATTCTACTCCCCCTTACCAATTCTCTACTGATATTTGCATCAGTGGCTAGCCGGCCACTGGCAAAGACTGTCGGCCAGGTGCCGACCATGGAAGTGGCCTGCCGGCCATCAATAGTGCACTGTCGGCCACCTGCCGACCATGGATAGTGGCCTGCCGGCAATTGATGCACTGGTTCAACTTGCTGTAGCAGAGAACAAACAGAGCAAAAAGAGGGTATTCCCACAAATTGTTTGCACAATTCACCACTCCTTTTCGTGAACAAATCCAAGGAGTTGTGAACTTAAGCCACAAACTACCAACTCAAGCAATTTCACTGCATGATGGCTTTGATTTAAGATGTGGAAGTTCAATAAATGCAAGACAAGACACACAAGAACCATCACCCTATCATGCATGATCAAGGGCAATGGAGACCTAGGAAACTTGACACATTTCATCACTTTGAGTATGAAATGTCCCAATTTTCCTTGTGTTCAATTAACGTCTGATTGAACACACAACACACAAGTTATTATCCTGCTCCATTTAGTCCCCAAATTGTTAGTTACTCATTTTAACTTACGAACCATTCTTTAATCCAATTAAGTCCAAAAGGTGAATTAAAGTCCTCTAATGGAAAGAAGGCTCAAAACACAAGTTGCTTTAGGTATGAAAGAAGTCTCATACCGTTGGTAATGAACCCCTTAAGGGATTAAACCATTAAGTATGAAACCTCAATTTCACACTTAGACAAACAAATGACTTTGAACCACTTTCAAAGTAAAATGAAAAGCCAAGAAAGGAGGGAGGTTGCATAGATGATTAGTCCTGAAATCAAGTATGAAAAGCTCTAAAAACATGCAATCAACTTAAACAAGTGATGTCTAGAGGCCTAAAACAAAAAGCTTGTGAGGACTATTACACTACAACTATGCAATACAAGACCCAAATGCAACAACCAACCCAAAACAGAGTTAAAATAGCCTAATCAGAGGCTAAAACATGCTGGAACTAAACTACAACAAGCTAGAAAAATAAGCTAAAGCATGGCATCAACTAGGCTAGCAAATAAGACACAAGGAGGGGAGGCTAACCCCTCCAAATTTGGACTTTAAAACCTGATTTTTACCATTGAAAACACTCTAAAAATCAAGTGTTTAAAGGCCCAAAAAAAGATGGTTTGAAAATGGGAAACAAAGGTTCAAAGGCTTTGTAAACAAGGAATAAAGAGGGATGAATCACCCCCTAACCTTAAATGGCCAAAAACACCAATTTCAGCCCATAAAAATAGGTTTTTTTACAGCTCAAAAACAGCCCAAAACAATGAATAAAAGATAGGAATACAAGTATGTAAAGCAAGCCTACAAAGCTAGTATTATACCTCTTGAAGAGAAGAGTGATTCCAAGCAACAATTCCAAGCAAATACCACCTTCTAGAGCTCAAACCAAGCCCAAGAACAGCTCAGCTCAGAGATGAGGGGATTTGGTTAAGGGTGTGTAGGCAAGAGTGTAGGAATTGTTGGCAAAAGTGTAAAAAATTTGTAGAGAGAGAGAGAGAGAGAGAATTGTAGAGAGAGAAGAAAATTTTGAGTGTAAAATTTTCTAACCTCAAAACATGAGAGAGGGGGTCCCTATATATAGAAAACATGAGAGAGGGGGTCCCTCGTGTGGACAAATGCAAGTATCTATGCAAATAGCTAGCACAACTGACATAAAATATCTACAGAAAACACTAGTGGCCAGCCGGTCATCAGTGATGGCTAGCAAGGCATCATTGATGGCCGGAAAGGCACATTAAAGGCCGGAAACCTCCAGGGATGGTCGGCAGGCCACCAGAGATTGTATGATGGAAAGGCCAAGGCATGGTCCAAAAATGAGACAAATTGGATGCAGGGTTTGAAAGGCTCAAAGTTGTGGCGTTCCGCTGAGGTCTTCAAGTGCACGGTGAGAAAACAGACTCATCATCGGATGTACCTGCAAGAACATCCAAGTCTTGAAGGGCTATAAAAAATGGGGTGTCTACAAAGATGAGATTATTGCCAATCTACGATGTACATCTGGGGCATCAGCATCAACTGTGCATCCGATCCCGGCTGCTCAGCCAAACCTAGATCTACCCCCACTAGTAGAAAATCTGCCAGTCCTGGATCCTCAGGACATGTTTCCCCCGGCTCTAGCTTATAGGCCTCCGGTTCAACCTCCCGCAGGAATCTTTCCTTTTGATATCAATGAAATTGATCCGGCCTTAGTCATGATTGCCATATTAGAGAAAGCATTGAAGAAATCTCAAGGCTTCAACTCCATTCGAGATATCGAAGATGGGTACACTAAGGCTTCGGTCAGATTACCGGAGAAATTTAAGATGCCCCATATCGACAGATTCGATGGGAGTGGGGATCTGATTGTGCATGTCTGATTGTTTTCGAATGCACAGAAGCTTTCCTTGTTTGGGAGAACCTTGTCTGATGTCGCAGCCATTTGGTACGCTAAGTTAGAGGACTTGACAAAGCAGAATTGGGAAGAGCTATCTGAGGCGTTTGTCAATCAGTACTCATATAACACCCAGATAGAAGTAACCATTAGTGAGCTAGAGGCTACTACCTAGAACCCCAAAGAATCATTCATCGATTTTGTCACCCAGTGGAGAGCCAAGGTAGTCCGAATGACAAATAGGCTTGCCGAAAGAGAACAAGTCCGGCTAGTGGTCTAGAACCTCGAGCCAGACATGTTGTAGAGAATGATAGTGGCTCCGTTGTCCACATTTGCTTCCTTACATGAGCTGGGGGTCTAGATCAAGAGTGCATTCAAAAAGGGTATTATCCATAGAACAAGTGAATCCGCAAGAAGGCCGTTCTCCCGGAGTACCAATGCTAGTAGTAGCATTATTCCACGGCTTGCGGATGTCAGTACTGTTGTTTCAACGGCCAAGATGGCTGATCCCTTTGCTACTGCCACAACCTCACAACCTTCACAAAATACTGGTCCACCCCGAAATTGGAGGGTTTTTACTCCTATCCATATGAGCCCAACCCACGCCCTCAAGCTATTAATGCAAAAAGGGCATCTCAAGCCTCTCGATCCTTGTCCACTCCTAGATCCACTGCCACCCAAACATGACCCTACCTAGTATTGTATCTTCCACCAACAACATAGCCATCCCATAGACATGTGCTACTGTCTACGCCATGAGATCCAAGATCTCATTGACAACAAAGTCATCGCCCAACCTTCCAAACCCAATGTAACAACCAATCTACTTCTAGCACACAATCAAGTCCCCCCGCCCAAAAAAATTAACCACATTCATACACTACCACCACCTTCAACCCTAGCACATACGTTACCTCATCCCACTTACCAAAACCGGAGGTGGTCATTCCAGAAAACACAGACATGTGCATGATGGATCTAACACCACAAACCCAATCTAAGCCCGTGGTAGTAGAAATGGAGAGGGAGAGGAATGCACTAAAGACAGGGTTGTCTGATACTCGTGTCATAGATAAGGGGGTCTCACTCGTAGAGGAGTACGATCCCAGTTTGTACATTGTGGCCATTGATCAGCCAGAGTCGGTAGTCATATTGTCAAACTTTCTTAGCATTAATGCTATCAGGGAAGACCAAATGGCGCAGAATCTGAATGAATGGCCCGAGCAAGGCCTTGATGACTTAGCAAACTTAGAGGAGGATCTGGTGGAACTAGAAGAAGATCTGGAGGATCTTTACTTCTTCGAGGAAGAAGATACAAGCTGTGTACAGATGGAATGGTGGGACTCGAGCCAGCCAGAAACAAGTAATGGGTGGTTGAGTAAGGAAGAGTCTGATGTGGAGGAACATACATGGGAGGTTGGGATAGAAGAGAAAATCACTGTTAGGGGCAAGGCTGAGGCTGCACCTTTGGCTGAGAAAGAATAGGCACTAGAACAATTTCAAAGGGAAATGATAGAGGAGATCCAGACGAAGATAGCTTTGGAATAGAAAAGGGGAAAAGAGAAATAAGAGGCTGAGTCTACAACCAGCAGTGTTCAAAACGCCAAGAAAACCGAGTGGGAACCCAATGATCGGAAGAGAATGTTAAAGAAACTCAGAAAATACCAGGATGCTAAAACCCGAGTTGTAATGGAGGAAGAATGGTATGATGATGGGGCACATGATGTTAACATGCTCAGAATAGAACCTAATAGCAGCCCAGCCATGACCGCGGGGGAGTGGTGGGAAGATAGCAATTTAAGCCACGTATACACGGATGAAGGGTGGAAGAATGATACCCTTGATGATACATGGTATACTGATGAGATTGATCATGATACATGGTATACTGATGAGATTGATAATCTGACCCACAATGGTCGGTACTTTAAACCCCTGACTTTAGATCAGCTAGAATCTTCCAACAGAGAGGCTGAGAAAGCAAAGGAAAAGGATGCTGAGGAAAACCTGGTCTTGAAACAACTAAAGAAGATTAAGGCTGACATATCTATCTGGGGACTGATAATGGCATATTGGGAGCATAGACAAGCCTGGCTCGAAGCAATGAACCGAACCAAACTGCCCATTGACACAATTGTTGACCAATTGGTGTCATTGGTCACCTCTGGAGATGTTATGCCAGTAATATCCTTTACGGATAAAGAATCACCTCCCGAGGGCGCCAACCACAACCGTCCTTTACATGTAACCTTGGAAAGTCAAAAAAAAAAGATTTCGGTGGTGTTAGTAGATACCGGATCAACGATCAATGTGTGTCCAGTGAGAACTGCCTATGCCATCGGTTTGAGGCCGATTGACTTTACACCAATAACCCAAGCTGTTCGGGATTACGACAATACAAGCTGGGATGTCATGGAAATGTTCAAGAGCAATATCCTAATCGGCCCATCCGAACATGAGGTGGAATTCCATGTCATGGACGTTCCGGCCACGTTCAACCTACTACTGGGAAGGCCTTGGCTACATTAGATGAAGGCTGTATCATCAATAGTCCATCAGTTAGTGAAGTACCCATTCAAAGGCGGGATTGCCACTGTGTACGGCAACTCCACGATCTATCCTCCCTAGGGAACTATAGTGGCCTTATTAGAAATCACACATGGGGAAGAAGACGTGTTCCTTTCTGGCTTCTCTCTGGCAGAAGCCTAGTTGGTCCAAACCATCATGGTTGAGGGCGATGGAGACTATGTGAGTATGCAATCCATTTACATGATGAACAAACAGAGGCATATGCTTGGGTCGGGATTAGGCCGAAGTGGCAGATAGGGAGGTACTATTGCGAAGAAGATGAGTCATAATCCCTACGCTTTTGGCTGGGATACAAACCTATTGTTCCAGACTGGCAAAGAAAAGAGCAGGAGCTGAGAAAAAGGCTGAAAGCAAAGAGGACTGGGAAGCAGTATGAGTTAGTCCACAAACCTATATGGGAAACCCTGAACAGACATTTTGTCTACCAACCCTTTTGTGGATTCCCGGAGCCTTGGTATGACTGGGAGACGAAAACTAGGCATCCTGGGTTCAAGATCTTCTTCGGGCAGCAGTTATTGGAAGAAGAGGATGAGCAAGCACACCTAAGCACTGGCACGGATCAAGGAAGGGCTACGAGCTTGGTTACCAAAGAGGAGGAGTTACTGGGAAAGGCACTGGCTGACTTACTGGCGAGTTCTACTGCTGGAGCTGAGTCTGCCAACTTGGGAGATAGTTTTACTATCTCGATGATCGGGAATAACCCAACAGCAGATTTCTCTAATCTTATCATGGATACATCTGAGGCTCTACGCCTGATTTAGAAGTTTGAGTAAGGCATCATCAACAGTTCTAAATCGGATAATGAGTCCGGATCTGATTCCACTGAGTCTGTGGAGTCGGAATCAAATTCGTGTTCCTCTGAGTTTGGTACTTCTAGGAGTGGTAACCTAGATACCAAAGTCTTATCCAGGTCGTCTTTTAGCTTTTCTTTCGAGTCTACTATAATCAAAGATCTAGACTTTTTGAATGGGATTGCTGTGAATGTTGCCTACTTCTCTGTGCCTTTGGTTTGTTGTAGTGATCTTAATTTTCAAAATTTTGACATAAACGAAGAGGAAGAAATTCCTCTAGTTTTGAAATTTTTGGTTGATCATGAGGAGGAGAGGCGTGTTAAGCCTTGTACAGATGAAATCGTATCAATTAACGTGGGTACTGAGGAAGATCCTCGCTTGGTCTAGATCGGGTCCACGCTATCTTCGGAGGAACGCGAACGTATAATCGCTTTATTAAAAAATTTCAAAGATGTTTTTGCGTGGTCCTACAAAGACATGCCTAGAATCAATCCTGTGATTGGACAACACCGAATCCCTCTTGGCCCTAAGGCCCGGCCAGTTAAGCAAAAACTGCGTAGAGTTCGCCCAGATTGGGCTTTGAAGATCAAGAAAGAAGTTACCAAACAGATTGAGGTAGGTTTCTTGCTGGTATCTGAGTATCCAACGTGGTTGGCCAATATTGTTCTAGTCCCAAAGAAGGATAGTAGAATCAGAGTCTGTGTCGACTTCAAGGATCTGAATAAGGCTAGTCCGAAGGATGATTTTCTGCTGTCGCATATTGATGAGTTGGTAGACTTCACCGCGGGCCATGCATTGCACTCGTTCATGGATGGGTTTTCCGGGTATAACCAAATTCTGATTGCACCCGAGGATAAGGAGAAGACTGCTTTCACTACTCCATGGGGCACCTATTGCTATTGAGTCATGACGTTCGGGTTGAAGAATGCTGGGGCCACTTATTAAAGGGCTGTAATAACCATTCTGTACGACATGATCCACAAAGAGGTCGAGGTGTATGTGGACGATATGATTGTCAAGTCCAAAGATCGAGAGGGCCACTTGTAGACACGCCATTTTTGACGGCCCTTACTGTAGACGTCCCCGAACGTCCCGGGAAAAATCCCGTTTTGTTCATTTGGGCTTACTACAGTTCGGACTCAAATGTCACGGTTCTGAATCTAATCCCGCAAAGTGCAATGTGAGACCGATAAATCACCAAAGAGTCCAAATCCGGCAAATCGTTTTGGAAAACTGATTTTTAAGAAAGAAGTGCCAAACATGGACTGCTTTGCCAGATACAGAGTCGCCACCTAAATATTTTATTTTGGGGGAATTTAGGAAACCCTGACTCGTTGCCTAAGGCCACGTGTCCGTCATCACCAAAGTTGCCTCGGCTCGGGAACTTGGGTACGATTGGGGAAGGTCATCTATGAGCACCCCTGCTCGCCCGATCAAAGATCGGCCTGTAGTAAGCCTGATATTTTGTTTTGAAAAACATATGTGTTCTTATTCCGGTTAATTAGCTAGAATTATTATGTGATGTGCACAACACACAAGTATAGACTAGATCGCCTAATTTGGAACAAAGCATCGCATATCCGTTTGTTTAAAGACAGTTTGAAGCTTGCTACTCGTAAGTAGGCTAAAACACGGATTTCGACGAATTATTCCAATTCGAGCAATCCAACCTTCACCCACAGGCATTCAGGCAGTTATATCATGTAAGCAGTTAGCCTCATGGTACGCATGCTGTCATGTTAACGCTCATATACATGCAAGATGCTAAAGCATAAACACTCACAGTGTACTCCGAGCCAAAACAAAGAACATGTTAGTAATCAAATGTATGATCCAAGTCCATGTTAAAATGGCTAAAGCATCGCAACCAAAATGCAACTAGAATAGACTCGGCTAATCTAAAATGGCATGTGAGATGCGACACTTCGATACATGTATTCAACTTAGAATTGAAATACAATGCAGTTAGTATGATGCGCCAAGCCCGGTGCATGCAATACAGATGAATGAATGCAAACATGCATAGCATAAGGATGCTAATTGAAACATGCCCTAGAACTAACCATCATAAGCAGGTAAGTAAAAGGGAGAAAGACATGGGGTTGGAAGACATGCATCACACACACGCACGCTTATTACACAATTGTGCCCTCTCGACAGAGGGACCGAAAGAATAAGACAAGTTACATAATTAACTAACTGACAAGCTAATTAATTATTACACAACACTTAACTAATTAAACAAATTAATTAAGCTACTGAAAGCAGTAAAGCAGCCTCGGGAAGAGGGACGAATGCATGCATGCTCGGCTTCGCTCGGAAATCCATCGCCATGTCATGTTGCCTCTGTTTACACTGCTCTGCACCTCTGAAAACTTTGCAAGTCCCAAAGATGCTTCTGAACCACCTTCTGAGCACTGTGGGATATCACCGGCCAGAATTAAAGGCCACCGGCCAAGGGTAACTAGTCATCGACCACTTGTAAGGATCTCGGCCAACAATGCATAGCCGGCCGGCACTGAAGATGGCCGACCGGCCATATCTTCCTGCAGAATCCTGTTTTGCTGTAGCAGAGGACAGACAGAGCATGGCAATGCATTTTTAAGGAAATGTTTGCACCACCACCCTCCTTATCATGTTTGAGACTCAAAGGAGTATGGTTCTCGACCCTCGGGCCATCAATCACGCATTTCAATGCATGATGGCCCAAGGTGCCAGTGTGCATTTTAATGTCAAATGAAATGCACACAAAACAACATGAAGGAGCCCCAACCTCTATCATGGTTTATCAAGGGGCAAGGGAATGCACACTCAATGCAATGCAACCTAAGCATGCAAGCAAACTAATGCAACATGAATATGCAAACAAACATGCAACATGAGCATGCAAACAAGCAATGCAATGTGAGAATGCAAAATGCGACTTAAGTATGCGAATATGCAAGGCATGTAACAACATTCAAGCATATAATAACATATGAAGCAAACATGTAACAACATGTCATGGACTAAGTATGCAACAAGCATGTGATGGGCGAAGTACGCAACAAGGCACAATTGAACTAGCATGCTACAACATGCAATTCATCAAATATGCAACAAGTATGTGACAACATACAAGGCAAGCATGCAACAACATGCGGGGATGGACTTAAACCAAAATGGACAACTCTCAAATAGGTCCAAATCAGCGGCCAAAATGCTATGGAAATGAGGACAAAAGTACGTACAAACATGCATGCCAATTGGCCTAACACTTAAGCATAAAAGGGAAACTTTTAAGAACATTTAAAAGAAGACAAATATGGACATTAGATCAACATGTTGAGCTCTGAAAACATGTTAAGAGTGATGCCAAATCAAACACACAACACAAGCAAGGCATGCTAGTGGACTTGAAGCTCGAGGCTAGCCAAGGGACTTGAACCATGGCCATATCAACCAAGCCCCAAAGGGCCAAGGTGACTGAAAACAGTCCCAAGGTAGGCCGAAGTAAGTCTAAAACATGCAAGGAATGAGGCCAAAACATGCTAGAACACAATGCCAAAACGAGAGGCAAGCAAGGCTACAAAAAAGGTATTACACAACACCTATCGAAACCAAATATGGTATGATTTAAGCAACCAAAAACAGAGTTATGGCATGTCAAAATGAGCCCAAAAACCCACTTAGATGGCATCCCAAAGACCTAAGCATGGTTGCATACACAATGGACCATTCAAGAGGCATAAAACACAAACCTTTCAAAGCATTAAAGGAGTGATAAATGTAAGTGTTTGAGCATACTATATGGACTGAAATAACATGACAAGTGATGCCAAACCACTGAAATGACCCAAGTAAAGGATGTCAAAGGATTCAATACTCAAAGCCTACAAGCTAGATTACATGGTAGCTATACAAAGCATGGCATACATGATTGAAACAACTCAAATTAGAGCTCTAGCATGGCAAAACAAGACTAGAAGCTTCATGAAGTTAAGCCAAAATCATGCTAAAATGGCATGTTACAACATGACGCATGTTAGATCAAATCAGGGGATTACAAGACAAGTATACAAAGCATGCATGGTATGTATAAACCAAGTCAAAACAGTGCTATATCATGGCAAAACAACGCCTAATATATACTGAAATGGAGCTAAAACAAGCTAGGCATACAAGCCACCAACATAAGCCATTTATGCAAGCATTGAAGATGACAAGGAGAGGGGATGACCCTCTCCTATTTAAGACACCAAAACCACCTCTCCACCACTGAAAATCCTCTGGATTTCAGTGGTAGAGAGGTCATGCAAGGCTAAGAACAAGGGCCAAAATGGATGGCCTAAAACAAGGCCTAACAAGGCTTAAGAGGGGGGAAACAACCCCAAACCCCAAAGAGACCTAAACAAAGATCAAAAACATGAAAAATCAGAACTTTTATCAATTATAAGTTAAGCTCAAAACAGCATTCAAGATAGGCTAAAAGCTTGTGCAAAAATGGGAAATAAAAAGGGTAGTTTCTCACCCTTGTAGAACCTCTTCAAGAACAAGGCTCTAGCAAGTTTTATGAGTTCAAACCAACCCAAGAACACTGAAATCAAACTCCTAGCACCTCAGCAACCAAGGATGGTGTTCTAGTGTGTGTTTGTGTACAATAGTAAGACAATACTACGATTTTGAGCACCAAACAAGGTTAAACAAGGAAGTATAGATACAATCCTATATCTATCCTCTCAAGAACAAATTTTCTGAACCTCGAAGGAGGGAGAAGGGGCTCCCTCTTTATAGAGGCTCAAATCCTAAGGCTTCCAAGAGAAGCCAAGAAAAGAGCAAATCCTTCCATACACGTGTATGGAGGGGGTTAATTGTGGATGCCAGCTGCACCAGCTGGCATAAAATATCTGCATAAAGCAAATGAACAGGGTTCGGCCACCAAAAATGGCCGATCGACCAACACAAGTGCCGGTTGACCAAATATAGTGCCGATCGGCCAACACTCTTGGCCGATGGGAAGAAAAAGGGGCCGATGGCCTCATACCATGGCCGGTAGGGTGTAGGGATGGCCAACAAGCCACCCTCTTCCCTTAGAAGCAAAAACACAAGTGTTTGGTCCGTGACCGAGCACAAAATAGATAAGTTAAGAGATCTTGAGGCAAGGCGCGTAGCCGAGACCTCCGAGAACTCAAAATGAACATGAGCATGAATGATCATCGAGTGTTCAAACGATGACGTCTAAGTCTTAAGGACGGTAAAAAATGGGGTGTCTACACTTACGACTTGGACGTCATCGCATGCACACCTAATGATGAGTCTATATGCTTATCAAGTGCTCGAAGTCCTCAGCGGAATGCCACAGCTTTGAGCCTTTCAAACCCTACACTCTTGTTGCCTTATTCTTGGACCAAGCCTTGGTTCTTCAAGCCTCTAACCCTTGGTGGCCTGCCGGCCACCTTTTTGGGCTGCCGGCCATCACTCTTGGTTGCCAGCCACTGATGTGGCCTGCCGGCCACCAGTGTCTTTTGCAGATATTTTGTGACAACTGTGCCAACTATTTGTACAAATGCTTGCATCTGCTCCCACGTGTAGGGCTGGATGTTTTTGAGGGAAATTCATATTTTCTATATATAGGAGGCCTCCCTCTCATGTTTTAAGGCTAGAAAAATTTTGGAGTAAAATTTTTTCTCTCTCTACAATTCTCTCTCTCTTACAAATCTCTACACTTTTGCTACATATCCTTAACCTTTGCCTATACACCCTTAACCAAACCTTCTCATCTTTGAGCTGAGGTACTTTTGAGCTTGGTTTGAGCTCTTGAAGGGTGTGTTGTCTTGATTTGTTGCCTAGAATTGGTCTTCTCTTCAAGAGGTATAAGGCTTTGCCTGTTGCTTTGTTTCATTTGCTATTATTCTTGTTATTTTCCAACTGTTTTTAAGCTATAAAAAATCTGTATTTTTGGGCTGAAGCTTGGGTTTTAAGGCTATTAAAGGTTAAGGGGTGGTTCACCTTTCTTTACACCTTGTTTTGAAGGCCTTTTTTCTTGTGTTTCCCATCCTTTTACTATCTATTTTTGAGCTTTTCAACATTGTTTTTTAGAGTAATTTCAGTGGCCAAAATCATGTTTTGAAGTCCAAATTTGGAGGGGTTAGGCTCCTCTCCTTATGTCTTGCTTACTAGCTTAGCTTGTGCCATGTTTTAGCATATTAATCTAGCCTTTTTTGTCTTAATTCCAGCATGTTTTAGGACTTATTTTAGACTATTTTAGCACTGGTTTTGGTTGATAGTTGCATTTGAGCTTTGTTTTGCATGCTTGTAGTGTAATAGTCCTCATGAGTTTGGTGTTCTAGGCCTTAGACACCATCTTATTTGAGTTGATTACATTTATTTATGGCTTTCCATACTAGTGATCACTCTTAATCACCTCTGCAACCTCCCTCCTTTCTTGGCTTTTGTTTTTCTTTGAAAGTAGTTCAAACTACTTGTTTGTTTAAGCATGAGATTGAGACATCGTGCTTAATGGTTTAATCCCTTTGGGGGTTCATTACCAACGGTATGATGTCTCTTTCATGCCCAAGACACTTGGTTTGAGCCTTCTTTCCATTAGAGGACTTAAACTCACCATTGGACTCAATGAATTAAAGGATGGTTGGTAATTAAAATGGGACTAAAAAGATGCAAGATAAGAAATAAGTGTTATGTTCAATCGGACGTTAATTGAATACATGGAAGTTTGAGGCATTTCATACTCATTAGGGATGAAATGATTCAAGTTTCCAAGGTCACCACTTCCCTTGATCAATTCATGAAAGAGAGGAGGTTAGAGTCTTATTTTGTTACATTTATTGAAACTGCACACTTTGGTTCATGAGCCATCACGTAATGAAATTGCTTGAGTTGGTGGTTTGTGAACCAAGTTTACTACTCTTTTGATTTGTTCATGAAAAAGAGGGATGGGTTGTGCAAACAAACCCTTGAGAATACCCTGTGCATGCTCTGTTTGTTCTCTGTTGCAGCAAGGTGAACCATGCAGCAGTGGTCGGTAGGCTACCTTTGATGGCCGGCCGGCCACTGATGCAAAATTTAGCAGTGTATTTTTTTGAGCAGAGTAGAGTTATTCTAGTA
>JAPPVO010000003.1:34592657-34659941 GCA_030407325.1 Camellia japonica | reverse complement strand
TCCGGAGGCTTAATCGGTATTGTTTCTGCTCTTTTACCGTTCTTCATCTATTGCGTCTATGCTTGTTAATCACAACACAAATAAAAGAAACGTCGAGTTTCGAGGTGTCTTGTCTCGCCCAATTGTGGCTTCTACGAAGGGTGCTCTGAATCAGGAGATTTATTCAGCTCAAGCGTGTCTTTTACGGATGGGGCTCTGAATTCAGAGGCTTATTACCTGCCCAATTGTGGTGTCCACGAAGTGCACTCCGAATCCGGAGGATTATTCGGCCTAAAAGTGGCCTGCACCGATGGCGTTCCGTATTCGGAATATTAATTGGCCCAAAAGTACTTATTGATGGGGCTCCGAATTCAGAGACTTAACTGGGCCAATGGCGATATCCACGAAGGGCGCTTTGAATCTGGAGATTTAATCGGCCAAAAAGTGTAATGCGCTGATGGGGCTCTGAATTCAGAGACCTAGCTTGGCCAATCGTGATATCTACGAAGGGCGCTTCGAATCCGGAGGCTTAGTCGGCCCAAAAGTGTCATGCATTGATGGGGCTCCAAATTCGGAGACTTATCTTGGCCAATCGTGGTATCCACGAAGGGCGCTCCGAATCTGGAGGCTTAATCGAGCCAAAAGTGTAATGCACCGATGGGGCTCCGAATTCGGAGACCTAGCTTGGCCAATTGTGATATGCACGAAGGATGCTTCGAATCTGGACGCTTAGCCGACCCAAAAGTGTCATGCACTAATGGGGCTCCGAATTCGGAGACTTATCTTGGCCATCGTGGTATCCACGAAGGGCGCCCCAAATCCGGAGGCTTAATCGGCCCAAAAGTGTAATGCACTGATGGGGCTCCGAATTCGGAGGCCTAGCTTGGCCAATCATGACATCCACGAAGGGCGCTCCGAATCCGGAGGCTTAGTCGGCCCAAAAGTGTCATGCATTGATGGGGCTCCGAATTTGGAGACTTATCTTGGCCAATCGTGGTATCCACAAAGGGCGCTCCGAATCCGGAGGCTTAATCGTCCCAAAAGTGTCTTGCACTGATAGGGCTCAGAATTTAGAGATTTGTCTTGGCCAATCATGATATCTACGAAGGGCACTCCAAATCCAGAGGCTTAATCGGCCCAAAAGTGTCTTGCACTGATGGGGCTCTGAATTCGGAGACTTGTCTTGGCCAATCGTGATATCCATGAAGGGTGCTCCAAATCCGGAGGCTTAGCTTAGCCAATCGTGATATCCACGAAGGGCGCTCCGACTCCTAAGGCTTAGTCGGCCTAAGAGTGTCATGCACTGAAGGGGCTTCGAATTCGGAGACTTATCTTGGCCAATCGTGGTATCCACAGAGGGCACTCTGAATCCAGAGGCTTAATCGGCCCAAAAGTGTCTTGCACTGATGGGGCTCCGAATTCTGAGACTTGTCTTGGCCAATCGTGATATCCACGAAGGGTGCTCCGAATCCAAAGGCTTAATCGGTAGACTTGTTTTAATAAGCTGAATTTCAGTGAGGAAACAACTTTGTATTGCAAAAAATGAAACTTGTACATGGCAAACATTCAAAACAAGTATCATGTCCCATAAGTCGGGTTGATGATAGAATTTACGCAAATGCGTGGAATTCCAAGGCCGTGGCAGACTTCTCCCAGACATGTCTTTGAGCCGATATGCCCCTACTCCCGCGATTGAGTCGATCTGATAGGGGCTATCCTAGTTAGGACCCAATCTTCCATCAGCCGGATTCTTGGCAGCTGGAAGCACTTTCTTCAAGACCAACTCTCCTAGTGTGTAGCGGCACAGTTGAACAAGTTGATTATATGACTTAGCAAGCTGCTGCTGGTACCGTGCTATGGATGCAAGGGTATGGTCTCTTCGTTCTTTAATCAGAATCAAATCCAAGGCCAACATCATGTCGTTTCGGCCAAATCAAAAACTTTTGATTTCAAGGTTGGGAGGCCAATCTCCAAGGGGATGATTGCCTGCGTTCCGAAGCACAAAGCGAATGGTGTCTCCCCAGTGGACCGCCTCGGAGTAGTGTGATGAGCCCATAACACACTCGGCAATTCTTCAACCCATCTGCCTTTAGCTTTCTCCAGCCTCTTCTTGATGCCGTCTAAAATAGATTTGTTGGAGGCTTCAGCTTGGCCATTAGTCTGCGGATAAACTAGGGTGGAATAATAGGGCCGAATACCATACTTGCTGCACAATTCCCGGTAGACACCGCAATCAAACTGGGTGCTGTTGTCTGAAATAAGAGCTCTTGGAATGCCGAATCACGTTATGATATTTCTCCATACAAAATGCTTCACATCATTATCTCAAATGTGCGTTAGTGCCTCCGCTTCCACCCATTTTGTGAAGTAATCTGTTGCGACAATCAAGAATTACTTGTTGCCCGGGGCGCGAGGCAATGGTTCGACGATGTCAAGTCCCCATGGGCAAACAACCAAGGACTGGTTATAGAGCTTAACTCTTCAGCAGACAGATGGGTTAAGGGAGAAAACTTCTGACACTGCTCGCCTTTCTTCACGTAACATTCGGCATCAGCTCTCATTGTCGGCCAATAATACCCCTGTGTCACAGCACGATGGGCCAAAGAGCGCCCGCCAGAATGGGCACCACAGCTACCTTCATGTATTTTAGTCAGGAGTCCTTCAACTTTACCCGGATGAACGCATTTTAGGTACGGGCCAGAAAAAGATTTTTTGTAAAGTTTTCTTTGCGGATCCAAATAGTATCACAGGGCTTTGTTTTGCAGCTTGTGTGCTTCTTTCTTATCCAACAGGAGCTGTTCAGAAGATAGGAATGCAGCAATGGAGTCCATCCAACTCGGCTCTGACTCTATGACATTGATCTGGACTTCTTCTGAAGGGCCCATGCTCGGTTTAGGGATGAAACCCACTTCAATTGTCCGTTTAATCTCTGAGTTAATGGCGAAGGCTAGGCGAGCCAGGGTGTCTACATGTGTGTTCTGATCACGGGTTATTTGGTTCAATTCATGATGGTCAAATTTTGCCAGCAAGGAATTTGCCGTTTTCATGTAAGCGGCCATATGGTCATTTTTTTCCGCGTACTCCCCCTTTAGCTGATTGATCACCAGTTTTGAATCGCAAAATATAAGCAGATGCCGAGCACCTAGGAGATGTGCATTCCGCAAGCCGGTTAGCAGGGCCTCGTATTCGGCCTCATTATTTGATGCTTCGAAGCCGAGTTTGACAGCCTGCTCAATTATTGCCCCGTCGGGAGCCATTATCACTACTCCGGCCCCGCTGCCGCGTTGATTGGACGATCCATCACAGTACAACTGCCAAATGTCCCCAACATAAATTCTCCAGTTCGGCTTAGGTTGAATTTCATCAGACTTGAAGTCGGCAAGACCCCCAGTGAATTCGGCCACAAAGTCGGCAAGCACTTGCCCCTTGATTGAGGTTCTAGGCAAAAACTGAATATCGTACTGGCCGAGTTTAAGAGCCCACTTTGAAACACGCCCTGATGCTTTTGCACTACAGAGTACTGACCAGAGGGGGTGGTCCGTTAGTACCTGATAGTATGCCCCTGGAAGTAATGCATCAGCTTTCTTGCTGCCATGACGAGGGCTAGGATGAGTTTTTCCAACGGAAGGTAACGTGTTTCGGTGTCAACCATTGCCTTGCTCACATAATACACTGGCCGTTGCTCCCCAAGCTCTTCCTTTAACAGTACGGCGCTGACGGCCCGGTCGGAAACTGCCAGATATAAAATGAGCGGGTCACCTGCCGAAGGTGTTGTCAAGAGTGGAACTGATCGGAGGTAGGTCTTCAGGCCGTTGAAAGCGGCTTCGCACTCGGAGGTCCATTCAAAAGCCTTACCCTGCCGTAGAGTATGAAAGAATTGTCGGCAGCGATCTGTGGAACGACTGATGAACCTGTTGAGTGCGGCGGCCATCCCCATCAACTTTTGAACCTCTTTCACCGAACGAGGGGAGCCGAGTTCCAAGATTGCTGTGATTTGCCCTCGAGTTGGCTTTGATTCCCGGTGGTTGACAATGTAGCCAAGGAATTTGCTGGATCCGATCCCAAATGCACACTTGGAAGCGTTCAGCTTCATTTTGTACTTGCATAAAATGCCGAATGTCTCTTCTAGGTCGGCCAGATGAGTTTGCTCTTCTTTTGACTTGACCACCATATCGTCAATGTACACTTCCATAGTACGGCCGAGTTGATCCTTGAACATGGCAGTGACTAGTCTTTGGTAAGTTGCCCCAGTATTCTTCAGCCCAAAAGGTATAACCTTATAGCAATAAGTTCCTTTTGGGGTGAGGAATGCAGTTTTGTCTTGGTCCTCCAGATGCATGGCGATTTGATGGTAGCCTCTGTAGGCATCGAGGAAGCTCATACGTTGATGACGTACTGTGGCGTCTACGAGTTGATCAATTCTGGGGAGAGGAAAACAATCCTTGGGGCAAGCCTTATTTAAATCCGTGAAGTCCACACAGACACGCCAAGTTCCATTCTTCTTCTTTACCACCATAGTATTCGATAGCCATGTAGGATAGGTCACTTCCCAGATTGCCCCGGCATCAAGCAACCGATCAACTTCTTCAACAACGGCAGCAGTGTGTTCTATGGCTGACCGCCGGCTTCTCTGAATGATCGGCATACATTTGGGGTCAACATTCAAACGGTGCTCAGAAACAGATGGATCTACCCCAGCATCTCATACGGCGACTATGCGAATACATCAAGGTTGCCGAGCAAGAAGGTAATTAGCTGCTGCCTGTCAGTTTTATTTAAGGAGGCGCCGACCATGAAGAACCTGTTAGGATCCCCGTCAATTTCAACTCGGTCTAGGGCTTCTGTGGCCTTTTCACTTAGGAGCTGTCCAACATCGTCAGGCTCTCACGATCTGGCACCTCAATAGAGTTCACCTCCAGCTCTCTTGGTGTCTTTGCGGTGAGAAGATAAATGCTTGTGTCGATTTTTGGGAACCACGGATTTGTTCAATGCCTCGTTCAGTCGGGAAGCGGAGCCGTTGATGATAGGTGCTGGGCACGGCATGCATGGCATGCAGCCAAGTTCGCCCCATGATGAGATTATACGGTGAAGGCAGCTTGACAACCAAGAATTCCACATCTAATGTTCGGGAGCCCACTCGAACTGGTAGTGTGATTTTGCCCAACGGGTATTCTGGATTAGCATTGAAGCCAAATATCGGATAAGGAGCCGGAGACAGGTCCGACTCAGTGCACCCGAGTTTGATGAAGGTCTTGTAATACATAACCTCCGAAGTACTCCCTGGTCTATGAGAACGCGTTCAACGGTGAATCGATTTACACGTAGTTCGATAACCAATGGATCATTGTGGGGGAGAGTTACGCCGATCAAATCAGAATCGTTGAAGGTAATACTCGGAGCTTCATAGGGCCGTTTTGCTGGTGTGCTTTGCTTTGGGGGCCAGGATGAGACTGAATTGAATGTACGGCGGGGGCTGTCGGCAAGCTATATATCATATGGATTACGCCGAGCGGAGGTGAATCCTACCTTAGGGCAACTGTTTTCGTTGAGTTGTTCTTTCGGACGTGTTGCTGGAGCCGACCATCTTGTACCAACTCCTCAAGGTGGTCTTTCAAAGCATAGCAACTATCGATATGATGACCGTGATCTTTGTGATATTCGCGCCGCCTATCCCGTCTCCTTGTGTCGGGAGGTCCCACCATCTTGGGTGGCCACTTGAAGAACCGCAAATGTTGAATTTTAGTCAAAATCCTGCAGATCGTCTCTGACAACTCCGTATATTTCTTGGCCGCGGGCCTTGCATGCCTGTTATCCACTTGAAGTTGTTCATTAGCTTGGTGGGAGCATTGGTCGTTTGATCGGTGCAAATTTCTCTTGTCTCATTTAGCTCGGCCCCGTGGTTCAGGGCTCCGTGATGGTACAGAAGTTATCAGCTGAATAATTTCAGATGGGGCCGTCTTGATGGCCTGTTTCCGGCATTGACCCGGAGTGCGTCATCTTCAACTTTGCAATATTCCTCGACTTTCTTCATCAACGACCAGACTGTTTTGGGGGGCTTTCTGGTCAAGGAACTGCGGAGGGAAATATCAGGATGCAACCCCATTTTAAAGGCGATGATGGCCATGGAGTTGTTGCAGGCGTCATCCACAAGATTAAAGCATTCCCAATAACACGCCGAATACACCTGTAATGTTTCCTCTGACTGGATTTGCATTGCCCAGAGAGAATCGGCCTACTTCGGCTGGACCTGATTGGTGATGAACCTTGCCCTGAAGGATTTTTGGAGTTGATGGAAGCTCTTAATTGATGCCGGTTCTAATTTATAATACCATCTGACGGCCAATGGTCCCAAACTGCTCGGAAATATTCGGCACATGAGGGCCTCGTCGTCCGCATGCAACGTCATATCTTGCTTGTAATGTCGGATGTGATCAATGGGGTCTGATTTCCTGTCGTACAGGGTGAACGATGGGGCTTTAAACTTTTTGGGTAGTACTGCCTTCGTGATCCGTCGCACAAAGGGGTTATGTTGGTCCTCTTCGCTTGAACCATTTCGCCTTCGCTTATGGCGTGCACGCGGACTCTCTTCGGAAGAACTGGTGGTTTCAATCGTCCCTTTATTTTGGGTTCCGAGGATATAAGTCAGAATCATTGTCAATTTCTTGTCTTTGAACTCGAGGTTGTTGACCATCTTCTCTCAGAGGTTGTCTGGGATCTTGGCATGCAGCTTGCTTGGATTTTGCTACTTCTAAGGCCAAATCCTGACGGAGGCGCTCGTTCTCGGCGATTATGTTTTCCAGCCTCTGTTCGTTTTGCTTTGCCTGTTCCATGATCACTTGCATTGTCTCATGTGCTGAAGTCGAGGTTGAGTTCTGGGCAAGTGAGTCGAAGTTCAAGGCACATCTTGCGGCGATAGTCTCTGGTCCAAGCATGTTTGTTGGAGTGAGGTCATCTTTCTATGTGGTTTCGTCAATGACTATCGGAGGGTCTTCCGTTACGCTCGCCATGGATGTAGTTGAGTATTCTCATAGACGGCACCAATTGTGGGGAACTGGTTTGGAAATACTCTTTTGATCCACTGGGACGCTCGAGATCCTCAGCTAGTAACCTGAAAAGGAATGAACACTCTGGTCGGGGGTGCCAGAATTAGCACTCCGACGGTTAAGTCAGTGTATGCTCTCTTAGTTACTTGCATCTTAAGTTAAGCGTAATAGTTGTCACATACCTCTCTTTGGTTGTTGTTCTCCTATTATTCGGCTCCCACATGTCGTTATTAACACATGTTTGGGTTGCATTTATTACGTTTTTGGGGACGTTACAACTTGGTATCAGAGCGTACCAGGTTTGAATACTTTGGGTACATGGGAAGTGGTTAGTACCACAATGGGTTTGTCTCGCTTGTTAGAGACTTAAGTATGGACGATATGTACTTATGTGGTAACATGCTTATGTGATTATGTGGGTATGGGATTTAGTTCTTAAGATACTGATTGAGTCTATGGGTTTCCGTAAGTCCTATTAGAAGAGCATTTGATCACTGCTATTTCTAATTGGAACTCTAATAATGCCGCAGGACGATCATTATCTAGGAAGGAAATTCATATGTGGTTACGTGATTATGTGCTCATGTGGAGTGAATTACTATTGTCCAACGTATTAGGACGCGAGTGAGTTAGCTTCGGTACATTTGTGAATGTACTAATCTCTTGTGTTACCTTTATTAGGATGTCAAGACGTGGTCGTGGTGGCAGGCGTGGTAGGCCTAGAAGGCACGAGATGCCCACACCGGATGAAATTTCAGCACAGGAAGAGGGGTTTGGTCAGGCCAATGTGGCCAAGCCAGTAGGTCAGCAGGCCATGGACGCCTTGGCCCACGAAATGGCTGGAGCATTGAGGGAATCTATGGACATTATCAGAGTTGAGAATCAAGTCCAGGCCCAAGTAGTTGAAGCAGGGCCATCTTTTCTGAAGAAAGAGTCTTCCAGTCAAATCCATATGAGTTTTTGGGTGATCCTAAGGAGCCACTGAAGGCAAGTGTGTGGCTAGAGCAGATAGTGAAGACGTTCGAGATGCTTGGCATCGAGGACAACCAATTGATGGTGACCTTGGCATCTTTCCAGTTGAAGGGGGATGCGGGTCAATGGTGGAAGTATGCGTGAGGACGCATTAGAGGGACTTGGGAGGCCTTTGTTAATGCCTTCCAAGACAAGTTCCTACCTCCCACGGTTAGGGAGAAGTTGAGAGATCAGTTCTCCAAGTTGGTGTTGTTGAACACACTTGTCACAGAGTTTGAAGCCACATTCACTAGCCTCTCTAGGTTTTCACATGAGTTGGTGGCGACTGAGGTGCGCCATTGTTTGGAGTTCAAAAAGAGGCTAAGGATCGGACTCATGTTTAGAGTTGCCGGGTTCATGATTAGAGACTATGGGCGCCTTGTGCAGGCGGTGGGCCATCTTGAGACCATTATGCAGGCCAAGGAAGAGAGGATGAGGGGCTCCAGGAGGAGTCAAGATAGTTAGGGGGATGGCAAGAGTTAGAGGGGTTCTAACCCTCAGCAGTCCAAGGAGTGCAGTCGAGGTCTATCTTTCCAGTGCCGAGTTCAGATTCTGAGAGAGGTGGTCAAGGGGATGTGACTTGCTTCAAATGTGGTCAGTTGGGCCACAAGTGTCCAGCTTGCCTGTGTAGCTCATCTTTTTCGCACCCCCTTTCGGAAACTCAGAAAGAAGCCCTACAGTTTAGACTCCCGCGGTTCTGAATCTAATCTCACAAGTGCTATGTGAAATTGATAAACACCAAAGAGTCCAAATCTAGCAAATTGTTTTGGAAAATCGATTTTGAATAAAAAATGTCAAAATTGGACTGCTTTGCCAGATATGGAGTCCCCACCTAAATATTTTATTTTTGGGAAAATTTAAGAAACCCATGACTCGTGCCAAAGGCCATGTGTCCATCATCACCAAAGTTGCCTCAGCTCGGGAACTTAGGTATGAGAAGGGAAGGTCATGAATTGACCACCCCCGCTCGCCCGATCAAAGATCGGCCTCTACTAATCATGATATGATTTTTATAAACATTATGTGTTCTTATTCCGGTTGTTAAACTAGCATTACTATGTGATGCGCATAAGCAAGTATAGACTAGTTTGCTTAGTTTGGAACAATTCAACTTCATGTTTGCTTTTGCAAAAAGGGTTTGAATTTGCCACTTCAAGTGCGCTTAAAGTTTGCGAATTTGCCACCAAACAAAGTGGGCTTAAAACGGATTTGCCACTAGACATAATGGGCATAAAATGCACATTATTGAATCGTTCCAATTCAAGCAACAAGCCTTCATCCACAGGCATTCATGCAATTTATCAAGTAAGCATTTAGCCTCATGGCAAGCATGCTAGACATGGCAATCACTCACACTCATGTAAGTATGCTAAAGCATTAAAAAATCACCTAGTACTCCAAGCCAAAAAAGAAACTAGTTAGAAAAATGCATGTTCCTAACTATGCCAAATGACTAATGTAACACATGTGAAAATGCAACTAATAGGCTCAGCTACTAATATGGCATATGATTCAATTTGATAACATACGGTTAAACATGTATTCAAAGAAGGTATTGAAATAACAATGCAGTTTGAATGATGCGTTGAGCCTCAGTGCATGCAAAACAAGATGAATGTATGAAAGCATGAGGTATGCTAATTGAAACGTGACCCTAATCTAACCATCAAAAGTGATTAAGTAAAAGGGAGAAAGACGTGGGGTTAGAAGATATACACATTATTACAATTTGCTCTCATGAAGGAGAGTCCAAATGAATAAAGCAAAACTAACTAGCAACTAATTAGGGCTAAGCTAATTAAGCTAATCTAATTAAGCTAATTATTACAAACCAAATGAAATAAAAAGCTAAATTAATTAACTAATCATTACAACACTTGAATGAATTAACTAGTAAGCTAACTAATTAAGCTATAACACAAATGTAAGCAAACTAAGCAATTAAGATATTTAACTACGCAGCCACCACTCCGCCTTGGGAAATGGAAGATGCACATGCTCGGATACCACCCGAAAAGACCTCCATTTTGCTCTCAAAAGCCTCTATTTGCACAGTTGAACATTTCCAAAACCATTCTGCTCCACCTTACCAACATTCTACTGAGGTTTGCATCAGTGGCCAGCCGGCCACTGGTAGATACTACCAGCCATCTGTCGGCCATGAAGGTGGCCTGCTGGCCATCAATGGTGCCCTGCCGGCCACTGATGCACTAGATCATCATGCTGCAACAGAGTACAAACAGAGCAAGAAGAGGGTATTTCCAAGGATTGTCTGCACAATTCACCCCTCCTTTTCATGAACAAATCCAAAGAGTTGTGAACTTAAGCCACAAACCACCAATCCAAGCAATTTCATTGCATAATGGCTTGTGATTCAAGATGTGCAAGCTCAATAAATGCAAAACAAGACACTCAAGAACCATCACCCTATCATGCACGATCAAGGGCAATGGAGACCTAGGAAACTTGGGACATTTCATCACTTTGAGTATGAAATGTTCCAATTTTCCTTTTGTTCAATTAACGTTCGATTGAACACACAACACACAAGTTATTATCTTGTTCAATTTTAGTCCCAAGTTGTTAGTTACTCATTTTAACTTACCAACCATTCTTTATTCCAATTAAGTCCAAAAGGTGAGTTAGAGTCCTCTAATGGAAAGAAGGCTCAAAACACAATGAAATAAGTATCATACCATTGGTAATGAACCCCCAAAGGGATTAAACCATTAAGTATGAAACCTCAATTCCATACTTAGGCAAACAAATGACTTGAAACAACTTTCAAAGCAAAAAGAAAAACCAAGATAGGAGGGAGGTTGCAGAGGTGATAAGTGCTGAAATGAAGTGCAAAACAACACCAAAGCATGCAATCAACTCAAACAAGAGGTGCCTAATGGCCTAAAACACCATTCTTGTGAGGACCTTTACACTACAACCATGCAAAACAAGGCCCAACTGACCCAAACAGCCAAGATAGAGCTAAAGCAGTCTAAAACAAAGGCAAAAACATGCTGGAATATAGCTATAAAAAGCTAAAAAATCATGCTAACACATGAAGTTAACTAGGCTAGCAAACAAGACACAAAGAGGGGAGGCTAACCCCTTCAATTTTGGACTTCAAAACATATTTTTTGCCACTAAAAATACTCTGAAATTCAGTGGTTAAAAGCCTAAAAAAAGTTGGTTTGAAAGTGAGAAACAAAGGTGCAAAAGCCTTAGAAGCAAGGGATAAAGAAGGGTGAGACACCCCCCTAACCTTAAATGGCTTAAAACACCAATTTTAGCCTATTAAAACAAAGATTTTTACAGCTTAAAAATGGCCCAAAAAACAGTGGGAAAAGATAGAGAAACAAGTGTACTAAAACAAGTTAAAAGACGAGTGTTATACCTCTTGAAGCCAAGCACAACTTTAGGCACCAATACAAGTCCAAACCACCTTCAAGAGCTCCAACAAGACCTTAAGGGACCTCAGCTCAAAGGTGATCAAGTTTGGTTAAGGATGTGTATGCAAAAGAGTGATATAACTAGGCAAGTGTGCATAAAATTGCAAGAGAGAGAGAGAGAGAGAGAGAGAGAGAGAGAGAGAGAGAGAAAATTTTTGAGTTTGAAATCTTCTAACCTCAAAACATGAGAGAGGGACTCCCTATATATAGAAAACATGAATTCTAAACAAGGAGATCCAGCCCTCCATGTGTGGACAGATACAAGCATCTGTGCAAACAGCTGGCACAGCTGGCATAAAATATCTGCAGAAAACACTGGTGGCCGGCCGACCATCAGTGATGGCCGACAAGGCACATCAATGGCTGGTAGACCAGAAGCTCTGGCCGGTAGCCTTCATAGATGGCCGGCAGGCCACCAAAGACTACAGGAGTGAAAGACCAAGACATGGTCCAAAAAGGAGACAAAATGGATGCAAGGTTTGAAAGGCTCAAAGCTGTGGCGTTTTGCCGAGGACTTCAAGTGCTCGGCGAGCAAACAGACTTGTCATCGGATATACCTGCAAGAACATCCAAGTCTTGAAGGGCTGTCAAAAATGAGGTGTCTATAGTTGCCCCTCTTTGACAGAACTTGGAGTCATGAAATGACGTGAGTGAATGTCAAAGCCCAGAGACGACCCATTTTGACAAGGCCGTAAGACTTGGATAAACAATCAAGACAAAAAAATAAATAAATAAATGAAATGGTTGTGCCCGCAGGCTGGCTACGTATCCCTTTGCAAGGAATCAAACCAGCGTAGTTCTGGGGCAAATGCAAATGTTATACATGATGCGCAGGAGCATAACTTATGATCATGCAATGAGGCTGGGCAATAAAACATTTAAATGCAAATGCTATACAAAGAAATACCACAGTTAAACAAACTGAAACCAATCACAGTAATTCCAAACACGAAAAGAAAATCACGCGCCACGCGTGAGAAACACGAGCCCAAACTATATTTCATGCAGAAAGGATGTAAGAAAATTATGCAAGCTTAACTACGCGGCATGCAGGAAAGGTAAAGAATGACACGACCATCGGGCGCACCTGAGGTCTCAACCAAGATTGTAACGCGTTGCACGCGAAAGGAGAAAGGATGGTGAGAACACTGGGCGTACCCAAATGTTTCTAACCGATACAAACAATCCTAACGCGTCTCACCTCATTCACGTTGACAAGTGACGAACCTTGCGCACTGAAAACACAGTTTTAAGCTTCCATAGAGACATTCTGAACTCAACATTGAACAATCCCTTCAACTCTTGGAAACCAAGGACACAAAACAGCATGAAGAACTCAAGGAAAGCTGCCAGCCACCTGCCAGCCATGAGGGAAGGCCGCCGGCCAGGTGCTGGCCAACAATAAGCCTTGCCAGCCATCGATGAGCCTTGCCGGCCATCGACGGCAGATCGAGGGTAAATCGGACAATTAGGTTCCAGTCTTTAAGTATGAGCCATCACACTTCATTTCCTCACTTCCTTATGCCCGAAAATCATCTATGTCCCTCTCTAGACACTCCTTCTCTCTGATTTGCACTTTCTACGCTTTTTTCAACACCCCACGCGGAGTTGATTTGCTAAACCCTCTTTGTTCTCTTCACTTTGAACCGATTGAAACTTGATTTCCGTTCCCCTCGAGTTTCTCTTGAGTTCAGTGCACTTTTCCCAGCTTTGACTTTTTCCTCCATTTTCTCTTTCCTAGGGTTTGACTTTTTCCAAGATTACCATTTTTCTTCACTTTTCACCTATCTCGCATCTATTTTCAGATGGCGGATGAGGTTTCTCATGACGGCACTCCTCTGGAGGTTCCCCCAGTAGTTCCATTCGTGCCAGAGGTAGGGGAGCTGATAGCTGACCTTTAGGCTGACTTAGAGGCGGAGTTCGAGCCCGAGGTTGAGCCAAAGCCGTTACCACTGAGGGTATGGCCTTTCGATCCGGTGAGATATCACCCAAAGACACACATATCACCTACTTCCGGGGGCATCAGACACTTCACCGAGTTTGCCCGCAGTGCACCTGAGGACCTTTTGCTGAGGGAGCCAGATTCTCACTTGTCGGCCATTGTCGTTGAGGTAAGAACCCCATTTCTATGTATTTCTACTTCATGTATTTCTCCCTTTAGTTACTTGCAATTCCTGCACTGCCTTGTATCGAATTCATTTGATTGCATTTCATACACTGCCCTATATCTGACTATGCATTTCCTTCTTCTGATGCATTTCATGCGATGCCCTTATCTGATGCATTTCATGCACTGCCCTTATCTGATGTATTTCATGCACTGCCCTTATCTGATGCATTTGTCTTCTGCCACAGGGCGAGTCTTACGCTGTTAGAGGCCTGTAGACACCCCATTTTTGACCGCCCTTAAGACTTGGGCGTTACTGATGGTTTACTTGGTGGAGACAGGTGTGCAGGGCAAAGGTTCAATTTCTTCGACAATGAGAGAGACAAATCTCAACTTCACACCCCATTTTGGACCAAAGCTATTTTGAATGGTTTTTAGACCTTAAAACCTTCTCTTTCAAAACATTTTTGAAATAAAGTTTCTACAATGTTCCGAGGCTCACATTTTGTCAAATAATGCGCTTTTCGATAAACCGAGCAAGGACAAAGTGGAAATGAATGAAAGAGAGATGAAATCTTTGAAAAATCTTTCAAAACACCTTACTTAGGGGTTTGAAGTTGAAGAAAAGAGGAGAAGAGGGGAGAAAACAAGTTGGAGAAGAAGTTTGGCATGAATCCGGGTGGAAGAGAGTCGAGCAGCCCTCGCTGAATCGGGCCTATTCATCTGCATACTTGGATTTCAGCTATGAGGCCACCACCATTGGAAAGCTTACTTCCGAGGCTTCATTTTGCACTCAAGAATCTCCTAAAGCCAAGTTCGGGTGGGGGAGATATGGTTCGTTGAAGTAGGGGATCATTCCGATTGGATCGAATCTGTGCGGCTTCACCAAAAAGGGCATAACTTTTTGCACAGAAGGAATTTTAATGCAAGGTTTGCGGAATTGGAAAGCTAACTTCTGGGGCTTCACTCTGGACACCCACCGGCCACTTTTTGGCTTTTATAGTACCTACCGGCCATCAATTTGGCCGGCCGGCCAAATAAGTAGCAGGCCGGCCAAAAAAAGTAGCCGGCCGGCCAAATATTTGGCCGATTGCCTCCTTTTCTGGCCGATACCACCTCTTTGCCTTTTTCAAGCATAATGCATGCCAGCTGTGCCAGCTAGAGTGCACAGACCCTCTCCCCCGTGCGTAAGTGTGGTTGTTTTGCCCCTTTTGCACCCTTTTGGTCTAGCTTCTTGAGGAAGCTTGGACCTTTGTCTTAGCTTCCTCAAGAAGCTTGCCAGCTGTCCCAGCTTCCTCAGGAAGCCTTAGCCCCCTTGCCCCCTTTGACCCTTTTCTTGTTTAGCTTCTTTGAGAAGCTTCAAGCCATTCCATTGCCTACATAAGCAAACCCTCTCCTTCTTTGAGAGGGTTCAGCAAAAACCAGCCCTAATACATACATATCTGATATATATCACCCTCTCTCTCTATATCTCCCTCTCTCTCTACTTTTGTGTGTGTTTGAGGGCCTAAAGGTGTTTTCTTCTTAGTTTTGCACTAAGTCACCTACTACTACACCATACTTCGACTTGGGAGGTCTTGAGGGTTTGTTCTTGGAGCTTTGGGTCAGTTTTGATCAGAAGAAGAGGGCTGAGGTTGCTGTTCTTCAAGTGTTCTTCAAGGGTAACACTATTTACTTTATTTCCCCCATTCTTGCACTAGTCTTTAACCTATCTTGCATGCTGTTTAGAGCTTAACTATAAACTGAAAAAAGTTTTGTATTTGCATGCTTAAGATGTTTGTTTAAGACTATTTTGGTGTTGGGGGTCATCTCCCCTCTTGCATGCTTGTTTTGGCCTTGTTTTGTGCCATTCTTTGAGACCTTCGAGCAAGATCTTGTTTGGCCTCCTAGCCACTAAAATCCAGTGGATTTTCAGTGGTAGGTTTGCTGTTTTGAGGGCCAAAATTAGAGGGGGTGACCCCCCTCTCTCCTTGTCTTGTATGATGGTCTTTTTGGCCTTCCAAAGGGACCCTATTTTGCATGCTTTGAAGTCACTTTCCAGGCCTCATTCTGAGGGTTTTGAGGTCTGCCTTGGCTCTGTCCAAGGCCCTTTTGTCCATTCTTTATGTCCTTCATGCATGTGAGGAGCAACCCTCCTCAAGGCCTTTCAAGAGGGCCTTTCATTGTATGCTTTATTGATCAATTTCAAGCCCTTTTTGGTGAGTTTTAGGGCTGTCATAATTAATTTCCAGAGTTGGTTTGGCCTTGTTACATGTCCATCATATATGTGCTTAATAATCCCTTGTATAGCCCTCTAAAGAAGCTCATCATTTTTGCATGCATTGGCTGCATTTCATTGATTATTTGGGCATATTTTGACATGTTTTATTCACTGTTTTTGGCGGGTTTGATGACTTCTCATATGGTTCTTACACTTGCCATGTAAACTATGTTTGCTAGTCAAAGTTGCATGCTATTTTAGTCCATCATGCTAGCATCTTTTGGCCATGCTTTAAACTAGAAATATGCATGTTTTGGGATTGCCTTGGCTCTGTCTTTGTGCTTCATGGTCAAATAGTGCTTGCTTTGCATACTTGTGGTTCAATACACGTGCCTAGCTTTGGGGTTTCGGGGCTTATTTCGTGCATCTTGGTTGCCACATTTTCATCACATGGCCACTGTTTTGGGCCTAGTTGAGGGCTGCCCAAATTAGTTTAAGTCCACTCTTTACATGTTGTCACATGTCTTACACTTTGCATGCTTTGATTGCATCATGTCTTGCATGTCCACTAGCTTGCATACTTGTTCATTGTTTGCTTGTTTGCATTGCCATGTTGCATACTAGCTCACATGCCTAGGATGCATTGCATTGGCGTGCGTGCTTTGCCTCTTGACTTGGGTATGATAGAGGTTGAGCTCATTGTTTGTTTATGTGCATTTTATTCCACATTGAAAATGCACACTTGGTTTCTTGGGCCATCACGCATTGAAATGCGCGATTGGTGGTCCGAGAATCGAGTACCATACCCCTTTGAGATGTGGTGGTGCACACATTTTCTTGAAATGCATTGCCATGCCTTGTTTTGCCCTCTGCTGCTGTCAAAACAGGATTCTGCAGGAAGCTTTGGCGGCCGGCCATCTGCATACCGACCGGCCATCCATCAGTGGCCGATGGCTTCACAAGTGGCTGGTGACCACTCACTTTTGGCCGGTGACCATCCTACATGGCCGGTGGTGTCCCCAATGTCCAGAGAGTGCACCTTGGGACTTGTGCAATTTTCAGAGGAGCAGCAGGGTAAACAGAGGCAACTTGTGCATGGCGACGGATTTCCGAGCAAACCCGAACACGCATGCATTGGACCCTCTTCCCGAGGCCTTTTACTGCTTTCCTTAGCTTAATTGATTTGTTAATTAGGTGGTCTGTAATTATTTAATTAGCTTGTAGGTTAATTAATTTGTATTATTCTTTGGTCCCTCCGAGCGAGGGCGAATTTGTAATAAGTGTGGGTGAGTGTGTGTATGTCTTCCAACCACCACTTCTTTCTCCCTTTTACTTACCTGCTTTCAATGGTTAGTACTAGGGCATATTATTTTAGCATACCTTATGCTATGCATGCGTGCATCCATACATTTGTCTTGCATGCACCGGGCTCGGCACATCACGCTAACTGCACTTGTATTAGTACTTGTTAGTTGCAGCATTTCACATGCCATCTTTAGGATAGCCGAGCCTATTCTAGTTGCATCCTGTATGTGTTACATTAGCCATCTTAACATGAACTAGGATCATGTATATGATTACTAACTAGTTTTTGTTTTGGCTTGGAGTACTAGGTAAGCTTTTTTTTTGCTTTAGCATACCGCACGCGTGTGAGTGTTGCCATGATAGCATGATTACCATGAGGCTAGCTGTTATGTGATATAACTGCTTGAATGCCTGTGGGTGAAGGTTGGATTGTTTGAGTTGGAACAACTCATTGAAATCCGTATTTTAGCCTACTTGCGAGTAGCAAATTCCAAAGCGTTTTTCAAACAAACGGATATGCAATGCTTCGTTCCAAATTAGGCGATCTAGTCTATACTTTTGTGTTGTGCGCATTACATAGTAATTCTAGCTAGTTAACTGGAATAAGAACACATAACGTTTTCAAAATCGGATATCATGGTTAGTAGAGGCCGATCTTCGGATCGGCGAGCGGGGTGCTCATAGCTGACCTTCCCCAATCGTACCCAAGTTCCCGAGCCGAGGCAACTTTGGTGATGACGGACACGTGGCCTTTGCCACCGAGTCAGGGTTTCCTAAATTCCCCCATTAAAAATATTTAGGTGGCGATTCTGTATCTGGCAAAGCAGTCCATGTTTGGCACTTCTTTCAAAAATCTATTTTCTCAAAACGATTTGCCGGATTTGGACTCTTTGGTTCAGATTTAGAACCGTGACAAATTTGAGTCCGAGCTGTAGTAGACCCACAAACGAACGGAACGGGGAGTCATCCTCCCGGGGCGTTCGGGGACGTCTACCAGGCCATGGTGCTATGACCGCTCGAGACTGGTATAACGAGCTCCCGGCTGGAGTTCGAGACATCGTTTACGAGATGGGCTTCGGCCTCTTCTACTCTAGCTTGACCCAGGTCACTGTGAGCCGTACCCTCTCAGGAGCAATGGTGGAGAGGTGGTGGGATACCACCAAATCCTTCCATTTTTCCACCGCAGGAGAGATGATGATGACTCCTTATGACTTTGCCATGATCACTGGCTTAGACGTAGGGGGTGATCCGATCCCTATTGATACAGATATGGAAGAGTGGGAGGCAGCCTAGTTCGAGCTGCTAGGGGCATACCTACCCATATACCGGATGGGATGGTCAGATACACTTGGTTCGTTGAGCGATTCAAAGGGACTAAGCCCGAGATGATAAAGGAGATCGAGTAGTATACCAGGGGCTTCCTGATGTTTGTCTTCGATACCACCTTGTTTTCGAACAGGTGGAATACCGTTGGCCTGTATTTACTGAGTGCCCTGGTGACCCTTCCTCGGGTTCGTTTCTATGATTTGGGGGTGGGGGGGGGGGGAGCAGGCCTCACCACACTGTATGGATATATGAGCTCTACCTCCCGGCTGTGGGGAGACTCGATTGGAGGCTACTGGCGAGCTTGGGAGGTACACATCTCAGTTCCCTCTTTGTACTTTACATTTTCTTTACAGTTTCTGCACATTTATTTCAATACATGCTTTCTGCTTTGCATTTCTGTATCTGCTCAACCACTGTTCATACACTGTGCTTTCTGTTTTGCACTTTCTGTATCTGCTTGATACTATACTGATCATATACCACTGCATTTTCCCTGCATCTATGGGTATACACATACCCTTTGACTCTCGCCCCGAAGCCTATAGTGAAGTTTCCATTGACAGTCCCCTATTCGCGGATATACAACGATCGGCTTCACCATAGGACCCGTGAGCCTTTCATATTCTTCAGGCAGTACTTTGATACAGTAGTTGCCCATGAGGTAATCTGAAACACAATCATTTCATTTTTACTTTGAAACTGTTTTGCTTCACACATTTAGTAACTGACAACAACTAATAATCTGTACAACTCCTGTTTGCAGATTACCTGGCAGCTATGGGCCTTAATGCCGGAGGGGATCCGGGAGCAGTTTGCCGGCGCTTGGGCTGTCTCCCGCTACCACATTCTGCTTAAGGGTCTGGTCTGTCGGGCCTGGTTCTTGGGTGAGCCCTTTGTGCACTAGATTATAGGGCTGCAGGACCCGATCGTCCCGATGGCTCCACCAGAGTCCACGCGGTCGACAGAGAGCCTATCTGTTGAGGAGGTCATCCAGATCATAGTGGGCCTTAACGTCGACTTCTTCCGAGCGGAGGGCGACTATGTAGATTTCATCCAGACACACTTGATGTCGCCCCTGACTGGTGTTCGTGGAGATGAGGGGGCGACAGTTCCTGCAGTGAGAGCGAGGCGCAGAGTGACCCAGGCGAGCAGGGCCAATGGCAGAGGCGCTTCTCGAGCGAGGCAGAGAGCTGATTGACCAGAGCTACCATGCTGACTTGTTAGCGACACACTGGGGAGGCCTACCAGGTCCTGATTGAGCCCGCAGCAGCTGGTCATGAGCTTGTCGAGATCTGAGGCCCGACTCCGGTATGAACCACACTTTAATACTTGTACTCCATATTTCATTTCATATATATATATATATATATATCTATCTATGGCAGATGGTAATCATTCAAATACATTTGCAGGCACCGATTAAGTACACAGGAGACGCCCTCGAGCTGATAGCCTCATTGATGGGGATGATATAGAGGAGAGAGACGCTGCTCAGCCTCTACGGTGTTCAGGTAATTTCTTCAATTTTACATTCCAGGCATCAACTTTCCACTGACACAATGACACCGACATTGAAAACTTCCCAAACTGCACTGATACATTGCATCGATAGACCACATCTGACACACTGCGTTTGCATACTGTATTCACACACTGTATCTGACTTCTGCATATACTCATTCTGTATGCTATGCTTGCATTTGATACACATGCTATAACTAATACGCAATAACTGTCTTTTCAGATCCCACCCATACCGATGGCGCTAGCGGCAGCTGCAGCTGCAACACTTGCACCAGCAGTGCCTCCTCCAGTAGCAGGAAGGAGAGAGAGAGAGATTTCAGCAAGTTGCCGAGGTAGAGCTAGAGGCACTAGAGACAGGAGCGGCCCTTTAGAGCCTATTTTGAGTGATGATGATGCTGAGACGAGCGACTTTAAGGAGGCAGCAAGTCAGCATTCAGAGTCATCTGAGAGTGGAAATGATAACGCCGGCTTAGGTTCCGAGCGTGGAAGCGATGCCGAGGCGAGCTCTGAGGCAGAGAGCGATGATGACATCGGCTTGGGTTCCGGTCCAGGTTCAGATAGTGGCGCAGACGGAGACAGTGCCCCAGAGTCCTCTCCTCTGAAGAAGAGAATGAAGAGGGCTTCTCGGGCCTGAGGTGACCAGTGCTGATTTTTTTTTTTTTTTTGCTTAGTTTCTTTTTATTTATAGTTTTAGCACATTGTAGAACTTCAAATAGGTTTTATTTGCTTTAAAAACTTATACTGCACTTTTGTAAAGACAACCATGATCAGAATGAAAACTAGTTTTTTATGAAAAAAGTGTTGTATTTTGCTTCATGAGCACCACTTAGCATGCAAATGAGATTGAATTTGATACTAAAAATTGAACACTTGTATTGGCACAACGTTCTTAATTGGATAATGAACTGACCAACAACTGAAATAACAGCAATATACAACTCAATAAATAACACAACAACAACTCGATAAACAAAACGACAACTCAACAAACAGACAATATACAACTCAATAAGTAAAACAACACATACAACAAATGACATACAAGAATAACAAACCTGTGAAAGTCGAAAGGACTGAAAACAAGTCCTTAAAAAAAGACTAAAAGCAGAACAAAACACATGCTTCCAGCATTGTTCAACACAAAGAGGGATAGCAGATCAAAGTGAAAGACTGTTGGCCATGAGTGGTGATTGTAGGCCATGTAAGATGGCCTGTCGGCCATCAATACCTCTTGCCAACCATCAATGAGCCTTGCCGGCCATCGATGTACAAGACCTCCAAATTGTTGACACCTGGCTTCCACTCACTGTCTTATCTTTTACAAAAGGTTGGACCTCGTAGTTTCTTCATTGCAGCTGCAAATTCTTCACAAATGGAGCGGTTTTTTGCCCAAAAACTCTTGAATTGGATTGCAACTTTAGGCAGCTCAGAAAAGGTGAACTTCTGGGGTTTCGGCATAAATGCACTTTTCCCGTTGAGTCGTTCTCCGCATTGTTTTCCATTCGTTCATGCCAGGGCTAGATGTTAGAACCCGATTACACATGTCTTTAGCTTTAGGGGACAAGAGATATGCCTAACAACCGAAGAATTCCAAATGTTAATAGAATCCTAGAGTGACGAGGAAATCATACCTCAGCCCCGTTTTGGCCACATCCAAGCTTTGGAAAGGATGTGTGGGCTTATTTTACACGATGCTCGATTCTTGGTTCACAATGGAGAGCTGGATATTCCCGATCTGATTCATCAGTTTTCTGAAGTTGGCGGCCGAGGTAATTTTCTTTGGCGGGGTTTTCGGTAACACGCCCTTTGTTTGTGCATGTTGGCTTATTTCCTTCTTGCCCCTAGTTTCGGAGGGTCTAGTATTCGACTCGTTGAAGTGGCTCAAGGTTTGAGAGAGGGCAAGAGTTGCATTGGTTTGGTATTGGCAAGACTTTGATGGGCTTAGACGCCTTCCATTGGCAAGAGACAAACAAATTCGCAGAAAGTCCACTACTTCTTCAGGTAATGTTTCCCACCCTTTCTAATATGTGTTGCTCACATCACTCGACATTCATGTTCTGTTTTTCTCTCAAAACCCTTTTCTCACTTTTCACTCAACATACATCTCTCTATTATTTAATCTCTCTTTTCTTTCATCCCTCCCCAGATATGGCTAATGGACAAGCTGAAGGTAGTGGACTCTTGCCCCGCATACTTAGCCCGAGCATACTTTTTCTGCCAACAGCTAGTGGATTTCCTGAATGAGGGATGGTGGTGCCACTGGATGTGCAACAGGTCTACTACTGACATTGCTTGGTGTTGCCCTTGGCTTAATCTGACCGAAATGAGTTACAGTATGACTCGGCAACCTGGTATTCAGCTGATTAGCCTGACACACTGTGTGTTTTACTTTCCGTTCTGGTTCAGATGTCAATTTGGACATGATCAGACTTGCCCAGAGGAGGGGGTAGAGTACCCAGTTTCATTTCCCTTCCGAGGTTCATATTTGGCTAGGTACATCACTGTTTGGAGGACGAGAGAACTTCTGCCTCCTGCCCCCAGTTTCAGCTGCACCCTTTCTAGTGAATGCTTGACTTGGCCGGCAGATGAGGTACAAACTGGGCCCACTTTAGCATCAGAAGCTTCCACAAGCACAAGTGGGGGACGCAGGAACACCTGACTCATCTATGCCCCTAGTTTATTATTTTGATCTTTACTTTTCAAGTTTTATGAATGTAATAAAAGTAACTTCGATTTGTATCGAGAGTCGGAGAACTTTGTATTGAAATCATTGAAATTAAAGTTGTGAGCACTGAAGGTTTTCCTTTGGGTCCAAAAATGGTCTAAGTTGTAAAAGGTAAATTTGAGCAAAGTCAACTTTTATCAAAACTTTTCGAAACCATTTTCGATAAGGATCACCACTTGACACATATGGAATCTATCTTTGAGATGCACAACCCCGAATCCGACGATAACAAATTGCCCCTAGACTGAATAACACTGCTCAGCACTGTAACCAGCTTTTCTCTTAGAGTAAGGATCATAACCGAACTTTTACATAAAGAACAGACAAAGATGACCTAATCAGACACATGGACAAGACAGTTGATCTGGAGGTGTTTACGGCCGAACTTCAAGATGAAGTTGCCTACGTATCCTGAAGATGGGAATCAGGGCTTACGTAGTTCGGTTCAGGTTCACTCAAGTATTAACGCTCTCTTTTTGCGCTCTAACTTTTGCCAAGGCCACCCTTTAGGGTTTTCAACCTTGCGAGCTCAGTTTTTCTTTATTTCTATTTTTTTTTTTTTTTTGTGTTCTAACTTTTGCCTAGGTCGCCCTTCTGAGTTTTCGGCCTAGCGAGCCTCTCAAGGATAGTGTTTCTTCAACTTGTTGTAGACACCCCATTTTTGACCGTCCTCAAGACTTGGACGTCATCGTTTGAACACTCGATGATTATCTATGTTCATGTTCGTCTTGAGTTCTCGGAGGTTTCGGCCGCGCGCCTTGCCTTAAGACCTCTCGACTTATTTGTTTTGTGCTTGGTTGTGGACCAAGCACTTAGGTTTTTGCCTCTGAGGGTAGGAAATGTCTTGTTGGCCACCCCCACACCCCACCGGCCTTGGCATGTTGCCACCGCCCCTGTTTTATTGCTATCGGCCAAAAGTGTTGGCCGGTCGGCAATGTTCTTGGTCGGCCGGCCATTATTTTGGTCGATCAGTCACTTTTTCTGGCCGAGACCCTTGTTTTAGCTTCTTGAGGAAGCTTGAACCTTTTGAACCTTTGTTTTAGCTTCTTGAGAAAGCTTGAACATTTTGAACCCTTTTTTTTAGCTTCTGGAGGAAGCTTGAACCTTTTTAGCTTCTCCAAGAAGCTTGAACCTCTTTAGCTTCTCCAAGAAGCTTGAACCCTCTTGTTTCTCTATAAGAGAGGGCCTCCCTCTCCTTTAGGGAGGTTCCAAATTTTTGTCTAAGGCTCCAAGATATATCTCTCTCTATATGTCACTATTTTGAGCTCCAAAGTGCTTGGTTCTTGAACCCTTTACACCACAACTCCTAAGCACACACCTCCACCACTCATCTAAGGTTCTTGGAGGGTCTTGAGAAGGCTCAAAGGTTGGGGTTTGGTCCAGAAATTTGCTGGTTTTTGCTGAGCTACAAGGGTAACTCCTTTTCCCTCTTTTATTCCCCATTTTTGCACAAGCTTTTAGCCTATCTTGCATGCTGTTTTGAGCTTAGTGTATAACTGATAAAAGTTCTTTTTTTTCATGCTTTTAAACTTTGTTTAAGGTCACTTTTGTGTTTGGGGTTGTTTCCCCCCTCTTAGGCCTTGTTTGGCCTCATTTTTGTGCCTTTTTTGTGAACTTCGGGACCACTTGGTATTGGTCTTCTCACCACTGAAATCCAGAGGGATTTCAGTGGTGGGGATGATGTTTTGAGATCCTAAGAAGGAGAGGGCCATCCTCTCTCCTTATTGTCTTGTTTACTTGTATTTTTGGCCTTACAAAGGAGCCCATATTTGCATGCTTCCAAGCCTTGTTTTAGGCCATTTTTGGTGACTTTTAGGACCTTCCCAGACTCTGTCTAGGGCTGGTTTGGTCACCTTGGACTTGTCTCCTGCATGTGTAGAGTAATCCCATTCATAGCTTATCAAAGTAGCACCTCATTCTTGCATGTAGGGGTCATGTTTCAGTGGGTTTTTGGTCATCATTTGGCATGCCATGCTTCTGTGTTTGGCTGGTTTGGTAGTCCCTCACATGCTTCATATGCTTGTAGTGTAACTCATGCTTACTAGCTTAGAATGCATGTTGTTTTGGCCCTCCATTCTAGCACATTTTGGCCATGCTTCAAACATGTTTTGTTCATATTTTGGGCTGCCTTAGTTCTGTTTTTAGGCCTCTTGGTCAATTGGTGCTTGCCATGCATGGTTGTAGTGTAATAGCCTTGCTTACCTTTGAGTTTTGGGGTCCCTTGCATGCATTGCTTGAGGCATTTTAGTGTTTTGGCATCATTGAATATGATATTTTAGAGCTTATATGTGTGCCATATTCTCATGTTTATCATGCCTTCAATGTGTTTGAGAGTTGTGCTTTTATACCTCATTTATGAGCCATTGCATGAGCTTCATTTTGGTGCATTCCGAGCCATCATTTTAGGCCATTTTGCTACTATCTTGGACCTGTCTAGGATCTGTTTGGGGTTGGTTTTTCCATTTGAGCATTGCTTTGTATACCTACAGTGAAGTGTGCTTCACTAGTTTCGGTATTTGAGCCTTCTAGTATGCATAGCATGATTGTTTGCATGCTTCGAAGTCATTTTGGAATAATTTAGTATGCCATTTCAGAGCTGGAATGTATGCTATTGTATGCCATGTTTCATCCTTGCATTGCTCTTGGAGAGTTGCATTTTGTGCCTTAGGCTTGGAGCCCTTGCATTGTGCATGTTTGCATGAATCTTGGGCCTTGTTCTCATCTCATTTGGCCACTGATTTTGGCATGCTTGAGAGCTACCCATGTCAGTGTAAGTCCATCTCACCATGTTGTTGCATGCTTGTTTCATTTTGCATGTTGTTGCATGCTATAAATGTTCACATGTTTAGGTTGTATGCCTATTGCATATTGCATGTTAACATGCTCATGTTGCATTAGATTTGTTGCACACTTGAGTTATTTGCATGCTTGCTTGCTTGCCTAGGTTGCATTGCATTGTGTGTGCATCTCTTGCCTCTTGATCAATCATGATAGAGGTTGGGGCCCTTTATGTGTTTTGTGCATTTCATTCCATATTGAGTTGCACACTTGGCTCCTTTGGCCATCATGCATTGAAATGCGTGATTGATGGTCCGAGGGTCGAGAACCATACTCCCTTGAGCTCATGACATGATAGGGAGCGTGGTTGTGCAAACATTGCCTTGAAAATGCATTGCCATACTCTGTTTGTCCTCTGCTGCAGCAAAACAGGATTCTACAGGAAGAGTTGGCCGACCGACTACATTCAGTGCCGGTCGGCTAAGTATTTCTGGCCGAGAGCCCAACTCATGGTCGATGACCAGTTTACCATGGCCAGTTGCCTTTCCTTTTGGCCGGTGACCTTCCACAGTGCTCAGAAGGTGGTTTAGAAGCATCCCTGGAACTTGTACAGTTTTCAGAAGTGCAGAGTAGTGTAAACAGAGGCAGCATGAGTATGGCGATGGATTTCCGAGCGAAACCGAACATGCATGCATTCATCCCTCTTCCCGAGGCCTCTTTACTGCTTTCTTAGCTTAATTAATTCATTTAATTAGTTAAGTGTTATGTAATAATTAATTAGCTTGTTAGTTAGTTAATTTGTATTATTCTTTCAGACCCTCCGAGAGAGGGCAATGTTGTAATAAGTGTGCGTGTGCGTGATGCATGTCTTCCAACCCCACATCTTTCTCCCTTTTACTTACCTGCTTTGATGGTTAGTTCTAGGTCATGTTTTGATTAGCATATTTATGCTCGCATGTTTGCATCCATTCATCTGTCTTGCATGCACTGGGCTCGGCGCATCATACAAACTGCATAGTCTTTCAAATTCCAATTTGAATATGTGTATCGAGTTGTCGCATCTCACATGCCATTCTTAGATTAGCCGAGCCTATTCTAGTTGCACTTTGCATGTGTTGCATTAGCCATCTTAACATGAACTAGGATCATGCATGATTTCTAACTAGTTCCTTGTTTTGGCTCGGAGTACACTATGAGTGTTTATGCTTTAGCATCCTTGCATGAGTGTGAGTGTTGCCATGATAGCATGCTTACCATGAGGCTAGCTGTTTATGTGATATAACTGCCTGAATGCCTGTGGGTGAAGGTTGGGTTGCTTGAATTGGAATAATTCGTCGAAACCCGTGTTTTAGCCTACTTGCGAGTAGCAAATTTCAATCCATTTTCAAAACAAACGGATATGCGATGCTTTGTTCCAACTTAGGCAATCTAGTCTATACTTGTATGTTGTGTGCATCACGTAGTAATTCTAGGCTAATAGCCGGAATAAGAACAAACGATGTTTTCAAAACAAGATATCATGGTTAGTAGAGGCCGATCTTTGATTGGGCGAGCGGGGGTGCTCACGAAGTGACCTCTCCCAATCGTACCCAAGTTCCCGAGCCGAGGCAACTTTGGTGATGACGGACACGTGGCCTTAGAGAACGAGTCAGGGTTTCCTAAATTTCCCCCAAAATAAAATATTTAGGTGGCGACTCTGTATTTGGCAAAGCAGTCCATGTTTGGCACTTCTTTCAAAAAAATCTGTTTTCAAAAACGATTTGCCGGATTTGGACTCTTTGATGATTCATCGGTCTTGCATTGCAATCTGCGAGATTAGATACAGGACCGTGACATTGAGTCCTGAACTGTAGTGAGCCCAATGAACAAAACGGGATTCCCTCCCGGGACGTTCGGGGACGTCTACACTTGTCCATGTTGATCGGTTGAGAAAATTCTAGGCCATCCAGGTCCATAAGAATAACAGCTTCACTCGACTAGATAGTTTTGATGACGTAAGGACCAATCCAATTGGGTCTGAACTTGCCCCTAGGGTCATGGATGGGAGCTCGGTTGTCTTTTATCACCAAATCCCCTTCTTTGAGATTCTGGGACTTAACCTTCTTGCTAAAAGCCCTGGTAATCCTGCGTTGATAACCTTGAACATGGTACAATGCTTTCAGCCGTCTCTCATCAAACAACATCAGTTCTTCGAACCTGCTCTGTTGCCAATCCGCCTCTGCTGTTTGACACTCAGCCATAATCCACAGCGACGAAACTTCTATTTTGATTGGCAGAACAACTTCCATACCACAAACAAAAGAGTAAGGAGTTGCCCTAGTAGACGTCCAGATTGAAGTTCTATAGCCTCAGAGTATGAATGGCAATTTGTATGGCCAATCCCTATAGGTCTTAACCATTTTCTGCAAAATATGCTTGATGTTCTTGTTGGCGGCCTCAACAGCTCCGTTGGTTTACGGCTGGTATGTGGATGGCTTATGAAAAGCCACGTTGTATTTCTTCAACAAGTCGATCACTTCTTTCTTGAAATGGTAGCCATTATCTAAAATAATCTCGTTTAGGACTCCATATCAGCAAATGATGTTGTTTCGGATAAACTTAACCACATGCGTTGCTTTTAACACTACATAAGACTGAGTTTCCACCCACTTTGTAAAGTAATCAATTGCCACCAGAATGTATTCATGCCCATTTGATCCTTTCGGTGTGACTGTGCTGATAACATCGATTCCCCAGACTGAGAAAGGCCATGGTGAAGTCATGTTATACAGCTTCGATGGCGGGATATTCATGCGATTGGCATGAATTTGGCATTTATGGCATCGCCAAACAAAACCGATACAATCCTTCTCCATAGTAGACCAGTAGTAACCTTGCCTGAGAATCTTCCCGGCTAACATTACTCCATTCATGTGCGCTCCGCACTTCCCTCCATGGATGGCCTCCATTAGGCGCTTTGATTCCTCCGCTTCAACACACAACTTGTGCATTCCCAGATGACCCCTTTTGTATAGTTTACCTCCGCAGATGATAAATTGAACGGCCATCTGCCGTATTGCCCTCTTATCTTTGGCATTTGCCCCTGGTGGATAAACCTCATTTTCCAAGAAGTTACAGATATCATAGTACCAAGGGTTTTGATCTTACGCTTCATCTATTGCGGCGATAGTCTCGTAGGCCGGCGTATATCTCTGCTCAATGATGATCGGATGCATTCAGACTTCAAATGGGATGTCTATCATGGAAGATAGAGTTGATAAGGCATTAGCAAACTTGTTGTTCTCTCTTAGTAGATGCGTGAAAGTTAGCTTCTAAAACCTAGGAATTAGAACGTCCAGGGTCTGATGATAGATCTTCATCTTTTCGTCTTTAACCTTCCAGTCTCCTTTTGCTTGAGACACAACTAGGTTCGAGTCCCTGATTACATCCAACCGTTTTGCCCCTAGTTCTAGGGCAGCTTTCAAACCAGCAATACACGCCTCGTATTCTGCTTCGTTTTTGGATACTTTGAACCGGAGTTTGAAGGTTAAGGGTATATGAGAATTGTCGAGTGCTATCAGAAACACACCTATCCCATAACCATATTGGTTAGACGCTTTGTCAAAGTACATTGTCCAAATCTCTTCTTCGACTTGCAGAATAGCTTCATCTGGGAACAATTATTCTACTGCTTCATCCCCTTTCACTGGGTGATCTGCCAAGAACTCCGCTATAGCTCTCCCCTTGACCAACGTACGAGTAACATACTTCAGATCAAATTCGGAGAGGAGAAGCAACCAATGGGTTAGCCTACCCGTAAGCGCTGGTTTCTCAAAGAGATATTTGATGAGATCTAATCTCAAAACCAAAATTACGGAGTGAGCTAACAAGTAGTTCCTCAACTTCCTGGTAGCCCATACCAAGGCTAAGCAAGCTTTCTCCAGTGGGGTGTAATGGGTCTCATAATCCAGCATTTTCTTGCTCAAACAATAGATGGCTTTCTCCACTCTGTCCTCAGATTCCTGAGCAAGCATTGCATCCCATTGTTGTGTCTGTGACTGACAAATACAAAATAAAGGGCTTCCCCGGCTCTAGCGGCAACAATACAGGTGGATTCCGAAGGTACTGTTTGATCTGCTCAAAAGCGAATTGACACCGATCATGCCATTGGAATTTCTTTCCTTTCTTCAGGAGACCAAATAGTGGTTCACAAGTCAAGGTTAATTTTGAAATAAACCATCTTATGAATTGCACTTTACCCAGAAAGCCTCGCACCTCCTTTTAAGTCCTTGGCGGTGGGATTTCTAAGATGGCCTTGATTTTGGAAGGATCTACCTCGATACCCCTCTGTGTGATCAAGAAACCCAGCATTTTCCCTGCTATTATGCCGAAAGTACACTTCTGTGGATTCAACCTCAGTTTGTATTCTCTGACCCGTTGGAAGAATTTCTTTAAGGCGGTGTAGTGGCCCTCTCTTTCTTTGGACTTGACAATCATGTCGTCCACGTACACCTCGATCTCTTTGTGGATCATATCATGCAGAATTGTGGTTGCAGCCTGTTGATAGGTAGACCCGGCATTCTTCAGCCCAAACGGCATCACTTTGTAGCAGTAGGTTCCACACGGCGTCGTGAAAGTAGTTTTCTCTCTGTCCTCGGGTGCCATCAAAATCTAGTTATACCCGAAAAATCCATCCATGAAAGAGAGCAATGCGTGACCCGCTGTGAAGTCCACTAATTCATCAATGTGCAGCAAGGGAAAGTTGTCTTTCGGACTAGCTCTGTTTAGATCTTTGAAATCCACACATACCCAAATTCTGCCATCTTTCTTCGGCACTGGGACAATGTTGGCCAACCATGTTAGATACTCAGATACTAGCAAGAACCTTGCGTCTATCTGCTTGGTGACCTCCTCCTTGATTTTCAGTGCCCGATCCGGACGTATTCTTTGCAACTTCTGTTTGATAGGTCAGGCCTCGGGGTCAAGAGGGATCCGATGATGTACAATCTCAGGATCGATTCTAGGCATGTCTTCGTAGGACCACGCAAAAACATCTTTGAAATCTTTTAATAAAGCGACTAAGCGCTCGTGCTCCTCCGAAGACAACGTGGACCTGATCTGGACCAGAAGCGGATCCTTCTCAGTACCCACATTAATTGCAATGATTTCATCAGCAAGAGGTTTTGCAAATCTCTCATCCTCTCGATTAATCAAATTTTTCAAAACCAAATGAATTCCTTCCTCTTCGTTTTCATCAAAATTTTGAAAATCATGATCAATACAATAAACAAGAGGCACAGAGAAATACTTAGAATTTGTAGTGGCATTCTCATTCATAAGGTCAAGCTCATCCAGTTCCTCGGTTACAACCGACTCAAAGAAAAAAAGAAAAGGACGACCTAGACAAAACCTCGGTATTCGGGTTATCAACCCCAGGATACCGGACCCAGACTCAGAAGAACCAGAATCTGATTTTGACTCCACAGACTCTGTGGAATCAGATTCTAGTTCACTACCCGACTCAGAACTATTAGATAGGTAGCCCTCCTCCAGTTACCAAATGAGGGATGGTGCGTCAGATGCATCCAGGATGCTGCTGGAAGGGTTCACACCCGGTTGGTCCTCGATCATGGAAACGGTCAGGTTATTCCCCAAGCTCTCTGAGTCGATCGGAGGATCCGAAAGGAGACATGCCAGTGTTGCTCCTACTTCAAGCTCGTTGTTATCGGAATCACTTTATGTGCCTTTCGTAGCTTCAGCAGTTGGTTCAGCCATTCCCTCCGTATCAGTGTCTTGTAGCTGCAAGTCGAAGAAAATTTCGAAGCCAGGAACCCGCTGCTTTTCAGAGTTGAACCAAGGTTCGGGGAAACCACAGAATGGGAAGTCTTCACCCTCCCGAACAAAATAACCATTAAGGGTTCCCCGGATTGGTTTGTGCACAAGTTCATAGTGCTTCCTAATCTGCTTAGCTCTGGCTCTTCCTGCCATTTCTTTCCCTTTTCTAATCCAGTCTTCTTTGGTGGGCGTATAGCCAAGACCAAAGACATGCGGGTTATGTGGCACATCAGCCAATGCAGTGATGCCTTTCCGGTCGCTTTTCCTAGTCCCATTCCTAGCATGTGTTGGAGCTTGTTTATGAAGTATACAGATTGGACGCTGACATACAAGCCTTCATCAATAGCCAAGACATTCTATACTACCCGGGCCTCAGCCAAGGTAAACCCCGAAAGGAAAACATCCTCTTTTCTATGCACAATCTCCAGCACAGGTGCAGTGACCTCTGGCAGAGGATGAATAGATGAATTCTCGAAGACTATGGCCACCCCTTTCCTATGGGGGTACTTCAGCATTTGGTGGAGGGTGGAAGAGATAGCTTTCACTTGGTGCAGCCAAGTGTAGACACGCCATTTTTGACCGTCCTTAAGACTTGGACGTCATCATTTGTGCACTCAATGATTGTGCTTGTTTGTGTTCGTTTTGAGCGCCCGAAGTCCTCAGTGGAACGCCCTTACTTTAAGCCTTGAACCTTAACTGTTTTGTGCCTATTTTTGGACCAAAACCTTGTTGCCTCTTGCCTGGAAGGGGGAGGGAACTTGTCGGCCAGTCCTAGGCCTTGTCGGCCACTAGTTGTGCTTGTCGGCCACTTGTGGTGGCTGACGGCCACTAATGGTGGCCTGTTGGCCACTAATGGTAGCCGACGGCCACCAATAGTGGCCGACGGCCATTTGTCTCTTTTTTTAGATATTTGTTTGCCAGCTGTGCCAGCTGTTGTTCACTGAAGTGCATCTTCATACACGTGTATGGTAGGATGAATTCAAGCTTCAACCTTGGTTTTCTATATATAGGGGGTGCTCTCCCCCATTTGGAGGGGTTAGACATTTTAGAACAAAATTTTCTCTCTCTAGAATTCTCTCTCTCTCTCTCTCTCTCTCTCTCTCTTCTTGTTTTTTGCTTTGTAGTTAGTTTTCTCTACACTTTTGCACACTAACCCTTAACCAAACTTGACCACCTTGGAGCTGAGGTCCCTTGGAGCCTGGTCTGAGCTTTGGAAGAAGGTTTGAGCCTGAAATTGTGGCTGTTTTGTGTTGTGCTTCAAAGGTAGAGAACTTACCTCATTTAAGCTTATTGTGCACACTTGTTTTGCCATCCTTTTGTGTTGTTTTTGAGCTGGTTTTCAACTACAAAAAACTCTGGTTTTTGAGGCTTAACATGATGGTTTGAGGCTATTTTGCGTTAAGAAGTGTTCCACCCTTCTTGTTGCTTAATTGTGTAGACTTTTGCACCATCTTTTGGCATATTCTAATCAAACTTTTTGGGCCTCTTAACCACTGAAATTCAGAGTTATTTCAAAGGAAAAAACCTTGTTTTGAAGTCCAAAATTGGAGGGGGTAGCCTCCCCTCCTTGTGTCTTGTTTGCATGCCTAGATAGCTTAACATGTGAGCATGTTTTTCTAGCATTTTGTACCTTAATGTCAGCATGTTTTTGCTACTGTTTTGACTGGTTTCAGCTCTGTTTTGAGCTGGTTTGGTCCTTTGGGGCTTGTATTGTGTGGTTGTAGTGCAATTTCCTTCTCTAGTTTGTTGTTTCAAGGCTTTGATCATCATTCTTTTGAGTCGAAAGCATGTTTTAGTGCTATTTTGCATTCCATTTCAGCATCATAAGCTCTGTCACAAAGGATGATCAAATAACTCAAAGGTAGCTTGCACAAGAAGGAGGAGCTCTCAAAGGTCATTTAGCTTCTTTAAAATTTTTCCAACCCCTAACACTAAGATATATGCTTGTATTTATAGAATTTCAGCAAAATAGGTCATAAATATCTTCAAAAATGGACAGCTGGCCCATTCCCACCTAGAACAGTGTTTCTCGCTATCGAGAGCCGGCCGGCTCCTAATAGCTACGGTCGGCTCCCAATGTGGTACGGCCGACTCCCAATGAGTTCCCCTGTTCCACTAATTCACACTCAGTGTAGGGTGGCACAATGGTCAAAAATGAATTTCTAGGGTAAGCATGGTATGAATATGAAAGGTTTGGGATTGGTATTGGAGTGCAAGCTTATGTTCCTTCGTTAGAACTCGAATCACAATCAACACAACTTCATCATCAAGTGCGTAGGACAAAGCGTCCAAGTCTTGTGGGTGGTCAAAAATGGGATGTCTACAGTTGCCCCTCTTTGATATAACTCAAAGTCATGGAATGACGCGAGTGAATGTCAAAGCCCAGAGATGACCGATTTGACAAGGCCATAAGACTTGGGCAAGAAAACAAATCAAAATAAATTATCAAAGGTTGCACTCGAAGGTTGCCTACGTATCCCTTTTCGCGAGGAACCAAAGCAGCGTAGTTTAAGGGCAAGGTATGCAAGAAACATAACTTATGATCGTGCAATTAAACAAATGCAATGAAATAAGACTGTAAATAACAAGCGACGAAACAATGCTATAAATAATAGCAGGTATGCAACGTCTGAACGAAAGCAGAACAACTCAAGCCGCGTCTCACACGAAAGTAGGTGAGTAAGCAAACATGGGGACAAAGAGAGTGCAAACCAAACCATGTCCTGTGTAGGAAAGGCGCTAACCTACCTACATCCCACGCAGGGAAGGCGGAGGGCGATGTAAACACCGGGCGCATCTAAGGTTTAACCAAAGAACTCAAGATCCTAACGCGTCTCACGCGAAAGGAGGAAAGGCGACGTGAACAAATAGGCGCACCTGCTATTTTTAACCAAGGAAAACAACAATCCTAACACGTCTCACACGAAAAGAGGTTGGTGGTGTGAACACTGGGAACGCCCGATGTTTTTAACCAATGAAAACAATCCTAATGCGTCGCACGCGAAAGGAGGAGAGATTGATGTGAACACTGAGGATGCTCGATGTTTTAACCAATGAAAAAAATCCTAACACGGCGCACACGAAAGAAGGAGAGTTTGGTGTGAACACTGGGGATGCCCGATGTTTTTAACCGATGAAAACAATCCTAACGTGTTGCACGCGAAAGGAGGAGTGATTGGTGTGAACATAGGAGATGCTTGATGTTTTTAACTGATGAAAACAATCCCAACACATCGCACATAAAAGGAGGAGAGATTGGTGTGAACACTGGGGATGCCCACTGTTTTTAACCGATGAAAACAATCCTAACACCTCGCACGCGAAAAGAGGAGAGATTGGTGTGAACATCAAGGATGCCCGATGTTTTTAACTGATGTAAACAATCCTAATGCGCCGGACGTGAAAGGAGGAGAGATGGATCAACGAAGAAGCAGACAAATCAACAATAGAAAAGCAAACAACCCAAACCAATGAAAAAGCAGACGATTCTCCGAATGGAGCGAGATTATCTCATCCCTAGGAAGGCCTCGGACAACAAAGCTAGATAACCGTACAAAGCATAATCACGAGTAATGCAAAAAGAAACGTGCAAATCCAAACCACACTCGGATTAACAAAGTTTCAACGCAAGTTTGCCAATTTTAGCTTGAACAATGAAACACATTACAAATTCTCAAAACAACGAGATGATGGACCAAAGCAATGAAATAATTACGACCTCGGAACAACTTTAAAAAAAAACAAAATACTAGCTCAAACTAATTAAGAAATTACCCAACTACGAATTAACAGAATTTGAACTAAACAACTTACAAATTTCAAACACCTATGGCTTAAACAAATCGAAACCGAGCAAAAGACAAACTTTCCTTTTTTCCCTTTTCTCTTTTTTTCTTTTTTCTCCTCTCTATTTTTTGCTTTTCATATGTACTTTCTTGATTTTTCTCTTTTTTGTTTTTCTTCTATTTCCTTTTTTCTCTTTTTGCTTTTCTTTTTTCACTGTTTTTTCCTCTTTTTTCTCTTTTCTTTTTCCTCTCATTTTTTTCAAATCAAGATGAAACTCAACACTGAAACACACACTGAGACAAACAAAAACAACACTGGGTTTGCATTTGGAGTCGGCCGGCACTCAACGAAGTACAGCCAGATTCAAATAGTGCCGGCCGGCTCGCAATGGCGGCAAGGGCAGATTCGGCAAATACCGCAACCATGGTCAGTTTAAATCTAACCCAACCCTCCTTCCACACAACCCTACATCTGAAAAACCTCATTCTCTCTCTCTCTAAGCCCCCCTCTCTCTCTCTCTCTAGATTTTCCCTATTTTTGCAACACCTAACAACCCTTGCGAAATTTTCTTTGAAAACCCTCTCATTCCTCTACGTTTTGAACCGAACAAAATTTGATTTCGTTGAGTTTTGGGATTTTCCCTTGGTTTTTCTTGCTTTCTCACATCTTTACCCACACTTTCCCCTCTTCCTCTTATTTTTTCACTATCTCTTTATTTTCTCTCCCCTAGGGTTTAGGATTTTGGGGTCTTTCACCTAATCTCACTCACCTACACATTTTTCCCCATTTTCCCCTTACTTTCCTCACTTTCCCTCCATGGATAGCGGTGAACTTCCTATCCCCAACCCTACTATTGACATTGGAGCGATCCCAAGTGAGGACATAGAGGCCGAGGATGTCCTCCCTTTCATTCTTGAGCCGGAGTTGCCTCCCCTTGCTGAGAGACCATTTGATGTGGCCACCTACTAGCAACGTACACACGCTCTGACCCCGAGCAGTATTCTACGGCTTCAGTGCCTTATTTCGGGGATTGACGAGGACATCCTACTACGGGAGCCCATCGAGCACTTGTCCGCTGACGCCACCACAATAAGCACTATTCTTTTCTTGTTTGAGCATATTTGAATTCCTTTCAAGGTACTGCAGATAGTAACAACATTCCCATACTACAGGTGATGGCTAGGAGGATTAGAGGTTACGGGTATATTTCTGGCCCCAGGCACTGGTACGAGAGGCTCTCTGCAGAGGGTCATGCATTAGTTGACATGGTTGGCTTTGAGCCCTTCTGCCTAAGACTGGTGCAGATGAGGGCCGACCCATTTCTACACGGGGCCCTAGTGGGACACCATGGATTCGTTCCACTTTTCGTCGATCGGGAGATGACTCTGACCCGATATGATTTCTTGATGCTCACTGGCCTTCAAGTCGGGGTTGGCGGCCCGATCCCTTCTGATCCAGATATGACACAGTGGAAAGCTGCCCAGCTCCATCTCCTTGGAGTGATCCCTAACACTGTCAGTCCTGGGATGGTGAGGTACAGTTGGTTCTTGGAGCATTTTTTTGATCTTCATCCAGCTACTCCGGAGGAGGTCGCCCAGTTTGCTCACGGATTTCTGGTGTATCTCTTCGGTACTACCCTATTTGCGAATAGGGAAAATGCCGTGGGGCTTTATCTCTTAGGAGCACCAGTGCATCTGCAGCAGGTGGGGAAGTATGACTGGGGCGTTGCCAGTTTGGTGACCCTATATTTTGCTACATGAGCTCTGCCGCCCGCCGAAAGGTGGATTTACTCGGCGGCTATTGGAGAGTTTGGAAGGTACACCTCATACTTCTTCTTTTCTACTTTGCTTTACATTTCATGTTTATACCTGCTTATCTGCTTTCTTGTAGCTATGGGTTTACACATATTTCACCTTCCTTACTCCAGTCCCAGTACGGCCACTTGAGTTGTTAGTACCCCACTCTCGGTACTACAACTCTCAGTTCGAGCGGTGCCGGCGCATAGATCTGGACTTCCCTTATTTCCGCCGCTTCTTCAACACCGTCACCGCAGATCGGGTACTAATACTAACCTTTAACTTTCACATACTGTGTGCATACTACACTATTTCCATACTGCACTATTTCTATACTGCACTGTTTCCATACTATTGTTTCCACACTGCACTGTTTCCATACTGCTTAGACCTTTGACGTGTGACACCTGCTTCCACAGGTTGACTGGCACCCCTGGATGGGCATCCCTCAAGCAGCGAGGACGACCTATGTTGCTGCATGGCACACCTTTACAATGAGGATTTTGTTTGAGGGTCCCTTCGGCCGAGCTTATTATTTGGGAGAGAGGTTCATCCGTCAGACGCGAGGCGTAGCGGATCCTGACATTCCATATCCTCCTTCTCCCGGCATAAGCGTAGTCGATGATCTCCACGACGGACCCTAGGTTGACTTCCTTATGTTAGGGGAGGACGGTGATCAGTACCACGAGCCCGGCAACTTCATCACATTCTTATAGACCCGGGTGATGGCTCTACTTACCAGGGGTATGGCCTACATACTTCCAGAGGTCGCTGCTATTGTCGGAAATGCTCCTGCTACCGGAGGTGCTCCCATTACAGCTCATATTCCTGGGCTTCCTATGATTCCTACCGAGGTCGTGTACATGCGACCGGATGGAGTGATCGAGCAGATCCCTCTTGAGCATATCGAGAAAAGGGATTGCAGACTGGTGATTGCTCCTGGCATTGAGCAGGTACACATTTCTTTATACTTCTGCCCACTACACTTCATTTTTTCTTGCCTCTGTGCTTTATTACCCTGTTCCATTGTACTCTGTTACTTCTGTCCACTGTTCTCAAATTCTTTTCCTATTGCAGGTACTCATGGCGTATGCTGATGACCTCCTCTGGACGATTGACCAACTGCTCCTCATGGTGCGGAGGAGACAGACCATACTGGCTACTTACGGGATTGAGGTACTCTTTATCACTAGTTCATTGTTGTTGCCATATTGTCTATACCCTTGTTAGTCCACACTGATACCTATACTTTTTTCAGCTCGAGCCGACGCCAACAGCACCCACAGGACCTTCTCCACCTGGGAGAAGAGGGAGACGGGGCCCAGTGAGAGGTCGAGGATGGGCTGATCGGGGGAGAGGTCAAGCGAGGCAACGCTCGCCTTCTAAGGAGTCTTTTGATGGATCTACGACCCCTGAGGATGAGAGAGAGGAGGTCGACTTACACTCTAGCAGCCCTAATGATGATAATGATGCACCTCCTCCGCAACCGATGAGGAAGAGGGCCATGATGGGTTGATGATTCACTTTTCTTTTCTTTTGCTTTGTAGTTAGGAACTATGTAGCTTTAGATAGACCTATGCATTTTGTTTGCTTTTGAAGACTTTTATTTTGTTTTTGGTCCTTGTATAAAAGAATGATTGGGGTGGACCCTTTAGTTATGAAAAGAATATTTTCCTCTTGCACGATGTGACATGTGATGAATAAATGGCGCTGGCACGATAATCTTGTATATGACTGTTAACAAATGTGAATGCTTGCTCTTGAATTGATTTTTGAATCGGATAACAACTTATAAATGGTCAAAATAAAAAATACAACTCGATGACAAAAAATGAAATGAAAACAACTTAAAAACACTAAACAGCACCTGATACAAACCAGACAAAACTCAAAACACAGCTCTGGTATGCCAAAGTGAGGACCTACCCTCTCTGTAACTGCTCTGATTTGGGCAGTTATTGAGAGCCTACCGGCTCCCAATAGGTACGGTCGGCCCCCAATGAAAGCCGGTCAGCTCTAAAAGTGATGTCGGTCAGTGCATTGTAGCTGTCATACACTACTCCTTCTTAAAATCTATAAAAAGTGATCCCAAGCCGTTTTCCTGGCAGAACAACAAAATTTTGATATTTTGCTCTCAAGATGGAGATTCTTCTCAACAATAGGTTCCGAGACTGGATTGCCACTTTAGACGACTCGAAAAAGGTGAATTTTCGTAGTTTCGGCCTAAACGCCCTTTTTCCTTTGAGCCGCACTTCGCTTTGCTTTCCATTCCTCCATGCTGTGGTTCGGTGCTGGAACCCAATTACACATGTGTTTCGCTTTGGATCACAAGAAATGTGTCCAACACTTGAAGAATTCCAAGCATTGATGGAATCCTAGCATGACGAAGAAATTATGCCTCAGCCCCGTTTTGGCCATGCTTAGGCTTTGGGATGGATGTGTGGGCTTCCATTATGTGAGGCTCGGTCCTTGGCTCATGATGGGGAATTGGGCATTCCCAATTTAGTTAATTGGTTTTCCGCTATTAAAGACAAGAGTGACCTTCTCTGGCGAGGCTATCGACAACATGCTCTCTACTTGTGCCTGCTTGCGTAATTCTTTCTTGCCCCTAGTATCAGCGTGGGCAGCATCTTGTTGATCGAAGTGGCCCAGTGTTTGAAAGAGGGCAAAAGCTGTATGGGCTTGGCTTTGGCCAAAACCTTGATGGGTCTTGATGCTTTCCGTCAGTGAGAAACTACTCGGCTTGTAGGGAGTCCACTACTTCTCCAGGTATTGTTTCACACCCCTCTTATTTATAATCCTTACACCACTCAACACTCATTCTCTGTTTTCCTCTCTAGCCTTTTCCTCACTTTTCTCTCCACATACATCTCTCTATTCTTTAATCTCTCTTCTTTTTCATTCCTTCCCAGGTATGGTCGATGGATAAGCTAAAAGTGGTGGACCCTTGCCCCGAGTACTCAGCCTGAGCTTACTTCTTTTACCAACGGCTTATGGAATTCCATTCAGAGGGGTTGTGGTGTAACTGAATGTGCAACAGATTTGCAGCTAACATAACTTGGCGTTGCCCCTAGTTTAATTTGATTGAGATGAGCTATAGTATGACCCGTCAGCCAGGCATACAGTTGATTGGCCTCACACACTGTGTGTTCTATTTTCCCTTCCGGTTCAGACGCCAGTTTAGACATGATCAGACACGTCTAGATGAGGAGATGAAATACTCGGCCTCATTTCCCATTCGTGGTTCACACTTGCCTCGGTACCTCACTGCTTGGAGGACGAGGGAGCTTCTAGCCCCTGCCCCTAGCTTCAATTACGCCCTTTCTGGCGAGTGCCTGGCCTGGCTTGAGGACGAAGAACAAATTGGGCCATTTTTAGCTGCAGGAACTTCCATGAGTGCAAGCGGAAGACATAGAGGTACCAAACTTAGCTGTGCCCTTAGTTTTACTGCTTTGATCTTTCTTTTAAAGTTTTATGATGTAAAAGCAACTTTGATTTAACTCAGAGAGTTGAAGAATGTACTAGTGTTGAAATCAATAAAATTAAAGTTACGAGTACTGAAAATTTTCCTTGTGGTCCCAAAATGGTTCACGTTGTAAAAGGTAAATTTTGAGAAAAAATTCACTTTATTAAAAGTTTTCAAAACAATTTTCAGAAACGATCGCCACCTGACACACATAGAATCCATCCTTGAGATATACAGCCCCAAGTCAGAAGCTCATAACTGCCCATAGCTATATCAACATTGCTGCCTTGTCTTGCAACTGACCTTTCTGCTAAATGGAGGCAACCCAACCAAGCTGACAAATGATGGAAACAGGAAAATTGATTTGGAGATGGTTATGGGCGAACTTCGGGATGAAGTTGCGTACGTATCCCAAGAATGGGAATCAGGCCTTACATAGTTTGGTTAGGGTTGACTTGAGTATTAACTCTCTCCTTTTGCGCTCTAACTTTTACCAAAGCCGTCCATTCGGGTTTTCGGCTTTGCGAGCTCAGTCTTTCTTTGTTTCTAATTTTTCATGCTCTAACTTTTGCCTAGGTCGCCCTTTCGGGTTTTTGGCCTAGCGAGCCTCTTAGGGGTAATATTTCTTCAACTTGTCCATGTTGATCGGCTGCGAAAACTCCAAGCCACCCAAATCCATGAGAATAATCGCCCCTCTTGACCAGATTGACTTGATGATACAAGGACCAGTCCAATTGGATCTGAACTTGCCCCTAGGGTCATGGATGGGAGCCCGATTGTCTTTTAGTACCATGTCCCCTTCCTTAAGATTCCTGGACTTAACTTTTTTGTTAAAAGCCTTAGCAATTCGGCATTGGTAGCCCTTGACATGATACAGTGCCTTTAGTTTTCTTTCATCAAATAGCATCAATTCCTCAAATGTACTCTGTTGCCAATCTGCCTCCACTATTTGACACTCGGCCATAACTCTCAACGACGGCACTTCGATTTTAATTGGACAGAATAGCCTCCATCCCATAGACGAGAGAATAGGGGGTTGCCCCTATTGATGTTCGGATTGAGGTTTTGTAGCCCCAGAGCGCGAATGGCAGTTTATCTGGCCAATCTCTATATGTTTCAACCATCTTTCGCAGAATGTTCTTAATGTTGTTGTTTGTGGCCTTAACTACTCCATTAGTTTGTGGTCTATGCGTAGATGACTTATGAAAAACCACGTTATATTTCTCAAGCAGATCCACCACCTTTTTCTTGAAGTGCGAGCCGTTATTAAAGATAATCTCGTTCGGCACCCCATATCGGCAGATGATATTGTTTTTGATGAACTTAGCCACATGCGATGCCTTCAATACAGTGTAAGACTGGGCCTCTACCCATTTTGTGAAGTAGTCAATCGCCACCAGAATGAACTCGTGCCCATTTGACCCCTTTGGCAAGACGACACCAATAACATCAATCCCCCAGACTGAGAAAGGCCATGGCGAAGTCATGTTGTAAAGCTTTGACGGCGGTATGTTCATACGATTAGCATTGACTTGACATTTGTGGCATCGCCGGACAAAACCAATACAATCCTCCCCCATAGTTGACCAGTAATAGCCTCGTCTGAGAATCTTCCTAGTTTGTCCTTGGCACTTGCCCCTAGTGGATACATTTCTTTTTTCCAGAAAGTTCCAAATATCGTAATACTAGGTGTTTTTGTCTTGCACTTCATCTATTGCAGTGATGATCTGGTAAGCAGGCGTGTACTTCTGCTCAATGATGATTGGACGCATCTTCACTCCCAGCGAAATGTCTACCATGGAAGATAGAGTTGCCAACGCATTAGCAAACCGGTTGCTCTCCCTCAACAAATGTGTAAATGTCAGTTTTCAAACCTTGGAATCAAAATATCCAAGGCCTAATGATAGATCTTCATATTCTCTTCTTTGACCTTCCATTCCCCGTTAGCTTGAGAGACAACCAAATTCAAATCTCCAATGACGTCCAACCTTTTTGCCCCTAGTTCTAGGGCAACTTCCAAACTAGCAATGCACGCCTCATATTCTACTTCATTGTTAGACACTCTTAACCAGAGTTTGAACGCTAAGGGTATATGGGAATCATCGGGTGCTATGAGCAACACACCTATCCTATAATCGTATTGATTAGCTGCCCCGTCTAAGTACATCATCCACATTTCCTCTTCTACATGCATAATGCCTTCATCTAGGAACATGTATTCCACTGCTTCATCTCCTTTTACCAGATGATCTGCCAAGAATTCCGCCATAGCTCTCCCTTTAACTGACTTGCGTGTAACATATTTGAGATCAAATTCGGAGAGAAGAAGCAACCAACGAGCTAGCCTACCCGTAAGTGCTAGTTTCTCAAAGAGATATTTAATGGGATCTAATCTCGAAACCAAGATTACAGAATGAGCTAACATGTAGTGCCTCAACTTCCTAGTAGCCCACACCAAGGCTAGGCAAGCTTTCTCCAGAGAAGTTTAGCGGGTCTCGTAGTTTAGCATCTTTTGCTCAAGTAGTAGATGGCTTTCTCTCCTTTGGCTTCAGATTCTTGAGCTAGCATGCACCCCATAGTCAAATTCATCACCGACAGGTACAAGATCAATGGTTTTCTCAGTTCTAGTGGTGCTAACACAAGTGGATTATGCAAATACTGCTTGACCTATTTAAAGGCATACTGACAGCGATCGTCCCAGTGGAACTTCTTTCCCTTCTTCAGGAGACTAAATAGTGGTTCACAAGTCAAGGTTAATTTAGAGATAAACTATCTTATGAATTGCACTTCACCTAGAAAGCCACACACCTCCTTTTCAGTCCTTGGTGGTGGCATTTCTAAGATGGCCTTAATTTTGGACGGATCCACCTCAATTCCCCTCTGTGTGATTGGGAAACCCAGCATCTTCCTAGTCGTCACCCCAAAGGTGCACTTCTGGGGGTTCAACTTCAATCTATACTCTCTGATCTGTTGAAAGAATTTCTCCAGCGCGGCGTAGAGGCATTCTCGCTCTTTGGATTTAATAATCATGTCATCCACGTACATCTTAACTTTTTTGTGGATCATGTCGTGCATAATGGTGGTTGTAGCCCTCTGGTAGGTAGCCCCAGCGTTCTTTAACCCAAATGGCATGACTCAGTAGCAGTAGGTGCCCTACGAAGTAGTGAAATCAGTCTTTTCCCTATCCTCAGGTGCCATCAGAATCTGGTCATACCCGAAAAACCCATCCATGAATGATAACAGCGCGTGACCGGCGGTGAAGTCTACTAACTCATCTATGTGTGGCAAAGGGAAGTCATCATTTGGACTGGCCTTATTCAGATCCCTAAAGCTAACACAGACTTTGATTTTTCCATCCTTCTTCGAAACTGGAACAATATTTGCCAACCACGTCGGATACTCAGATACAAGTAAGAACCATGCCTTGATCTGTTTGGTGACCTCCTCCTTAATCTTCAAAGCCAAGTCCGGGCAGACTTTGCGCAGCTTCTGCTTAACTGGTCGGGCCTCAGGGTCAAGAGGGATTCGGTGCTGTAAATCTTAGGATCGATTCTAGGCATGTCTTCGTAGGACCACGTGAAAACATCTTTGAAATTTTTTAATAAAGCGATTAAATGCTCGCATTCCTCCGAAGACAACGTAGACCCAATCTGGACCAAGTGGGGATCCTTCTCGGTACCCACATTAATTGATACGATTTCATCTGTATAGGGCTTAACACGCCTCTTCTCCTTATGATCAACCAAATTTCTCAAAACCTAGGAATTTATTCCTCTTCGTTTAAGTCAAAATTTTGAAAATCAAGATCAGTACAACAAACCAAAGGCACAGAGAAGTAAGCAAAGTCTACTGCATTATGTAGACGTCCCCGAACGCCCCGGGAGGGTTAAGTCCCGTTCCGTTCATATTGGGGTCTACTACAGTTCAAGGGCTCAAATTGTCACGGTTCTTAATCCTGAACCAAAGAGTCCAAATCTGGCAAATCGTTTTGAGAAAACAAACAGATTTTGAAAAGAAGTGCCAAACATGGACTGCTTTGCCAGATACAGAGTCGCCACCTAAATGTTTTTAAAATGGGAAATTTAGGAAACCCTGACTCGGTGCCGAAGGCCACGTGTCCGTCATCACCAAATGTCTTGGCTCGGGAGCTTGGGTACGATCGGGGAAGGTCAGCTATGAGCACCCCCTCTCGCCCGGTCCGAAGACCGGCCTCTACTAACCGTGATATCCGATTTTGAAAACGTTACGTGTTCTTATTCCAATTATTAGCCTAGAATTACTATGTTATGCGCGCAGCAAACAAGTATAGACTAGATCGCCTAATTTGGAAACAAACGTTGCATATCCGTTTGTTTTGAAAAGCGCTTTAGAATTTGCTACTTGCAAGTAGGCTAAAACACGGATTTCAACGAGTTTTCCAACTCAAGCAACCCAACCTCCACCCACAGGCATTCAAACAGTTTAACTCACATAAGCACTTAGCCGCATGGTAAGCATACTGTCATGGCAACATTCACACACATGTGGTATGCTAAAGCGTAAAAACTTACATTGTACTCCGTGCCAAAACAATAAACTAGTTAGTAAACATGCATGCCCTAGTTCATGTTAAGTGACTAATGCAACACATACAGCACGTAATTAGGATAGGCTCGGCTAACCCTAAAAATGGCATGTGAAGTGCACTTTATTTTGATGCACGTATTCAAGTTGGAATTGAAAATACGATGCAGTTTGTATGATGTACCGAGCCCGGTGCATGTAAACAAATGCATGGATGCACGCATGCATTGCATAAGGTATGCTAAAATAAACGTGCCCTAATCTACCATCATAAGCAGGTAAATAAAAGGGAAGAAAGAAGTGGGGGTTGGAAGACATACACACACCCACACACACTTATTACAATCATGCCCTCGCTCGGAGGGACCGAAAGAATAATACAAATAATTAACTACGCAAGCTAATTAAATTACAAACCCATTAAATTAATTAAGCAGATTAATTAATTTAATTAAAGCAGTAAACCCCTCGGGGAGAGGGCCGGATGTGGCGCGTGTTCGGGACTTGCTCGGAGTCGCACTGCCATGCCTAGCTTGCCTCTATTTTCCCTGCTTTTCTCCTCTAAAGACTGCCAAAGTCTCAGGACTGCTCCCTTGAATCATGGGGATCACCACCGGCTGAGGGGAAACACCACCGGCTGAAGTATGTGTCCACCGGCACTGAATTCATCCATCGGCCATAAATAGACTGCCGGTCGGCACTAAATACTGCCGGCCGGCACTGAATGTCTGCAGAACCTGCAACTCACAGCAGCAGAGGGCAAAACTTGCATGGCAATGCAATTCAAGCAATTTGTGCACCAATCATGCCCCTTATCATATTTGTGACTCAAAGGGACACGTGCCTCGATTCTCGGGCCACCAATCACGCATTTCCATGCATGATGGCCCAAAGAACCAAGTATGCAACTTTTATGTCAAATGCATGTAAACCAAACAAACAAAACAAGGCCCAATTCCCATCACCAAGTCAAGGAACAAGACATGTATGCAAGGTGCAATGCAACCTAGTCATGTTAGCTAATATGCAACATGATCATGGCAAGACACTTATGTAAGCATGCAAGCAAACATGAGGCAAAACAAACCAAGCAAATGATGGCTTTAAACATGATCTAGGCGACTCTAAATAGGCCTAAAACAATGGCCTAAAATGCAAAGGAAATGAGACCAAACACACATACATACATGCACATGTCAAGGCACAAACCTAAGTATTAAGCAAGCAACTTTCAAGCGCACTTAAAAGAGGCTAAGTGTGGACAACTAGCATGCAATATAAAGCTCTGAAATTCATGCTTAACATGGTGCCAAACCAAGCAACAAAGCAAGCTAAACATGCAATTAAAGGTCCAAGCACTTAAGGCAAGCCAAGGGGCTTAAACCAAGGTCAAACCCACCAAGCCTCACAAGGCCAAGGGGACTCAAAACAGGTCAAGGGCAGACCTAAACAACGCCCAAGGAACACCTAGATGGCATCTAAATGGTCCAACATAAAGGCACACACAAAGGCCAAAACATGAAGCACACAACATGCACTTTCAAAGTTTCAAAGAGGCATGCAAGGCAAACATATGAGCATGTTAAATGGACTGAAATAACATGGCAAATGGTCTTAAACCATTGAAATGATGCAAACAAAGCATGCTACATATTCATGCTCAAGACTAACAAGCCTAAAATGCAAAGAGGCTATACTAAGCATGCCAAGACCAACCCAAACACTTATGGACAGACCTAAAACATGTCAAGATAAGCACAAAATCTTCACAAAGTCAAGGCCAAAACATGCTTGAACAAGGGCTTACATCCTAAAGCATATTAAGGCATCAAAGTGGCATTACATGGCAACTATGCTAAGCATGCATAAGGGACCAAAACCAACACATAGCAATGTTAAATCATGATATCCTCAGCATGAATAACAGTCCACACATGCTCAACACACACTCAAGCACAATGCTCCCCCAAGAGGCAAAACTTGCCCTTTTCAAGGACATCAAGGAGAGGGGGTGGCCCTCTCCTTCTTGGGACTTCAAAGCATCATCTTCACCACTGAAATCCCTCAAGATTTCAGTGGTGAAGAGACCTCAACACCAAAATCCCGGAGCTCTCACAAAATAGCACAAAATGAGGCCTTTTCAAGGCCTAAGGGTGGTCAAACCCTCCCAAAGCACAAAACACTCTTAACCAACAATAAAGAGGACCAAAAAACAGAACTTTTATGTGTTGATCACCAAGCACAAAAACAGTTCTAAGCTATGTAAAAATGGAGTGCAAGAATGGGGAATAAAAGACTAGTTTCTTACCCTTGAAGCCTTTCTTCAACAATGGTGGTTTTGTTGCCTCCTTGAGCTCCAAACCAGTCAAAAACTCCAAGAACCAGCCCTTAGAACCTCAGTAACCAAAGGAAGGTGAAACACTAGGTGTTGATGAGCAATAGTAAGTCACAAACACCTAGTGTACAAATAAGAGGGAAGAAGAGAGATAGGATAGATACAAAACTTCTAACCTAAAACCAGAGCTTCTTCTCTGTCTAAAATGTCTAAAAATCAAAACCTCTTCCAACCTTGAGCCAAGAGGAAGAAGCCTTCTCTTATAGGCAACAAAACTTACAAGTTAAGCTAACTAAGAGGCTCATCCCTCCATACACGTGTATGGAGGGGAAACAAATGCTACAAAGCTGTCTGAAAATATTTCCAAAAACAGCTGTAAAGTAGTCGGCAGGGCAAAATGGTCATTTTACCAAAATTGACTGCCGACCGGCACAAAAGAGTGCCGACCGGCACAATATAGTGCCGATGACAACACCATCTAGCCGGTGGCCTCTAGCCACTGCCGGTGGTGTGTGGGGATACCTCACAAGGCATTCCCTGCCCCTCCAAGGCAAAGCACAAGTGTTTGGTGCAAAACCAGACACAAAACGGTCAAGTTCGGAGATCCTGAGGCAAGGCGCGTAACCGAGAACTCCGGGAACTCTAAACGAACACGAACATGGATAATCACCGAGTGTTCCAACGGTGACGTCCAAGTCTTGAGGACGGTCAAAAATGGGGTGTCTACACATTCCCATTCAACAAGTCTAGATCCTCGGTTACAGTGGACTCAAAGGAAAAGCTAAAAGACGACCTAGACAGGACTTTGGCATCTAGGTTACCACTCCCGAAAGTACCAGACTCAGAGGAACTAGAATCTGACTCCGACTCCACAAACTCAGTGGAATCAGATTCAGACTCTCTATCCGATTCAGAATTGCTGATGACACCCTGCTCAAACTTCCAGACTAGACGTGGAGCCTCAGATGCTTCCATGATAAGACTAGTGAAGTCTGTTGCCGGTATATCCCCGATCATTGAGATATTAAAACTATCCCCCAAGCTGACGGACTCAGCTCCAGCAATAGAACTTGTTAGTAGGTCAGCCAGTGTTTTTCCCAACAACTCTTCTTCTTCAATATATAGGCTTGCAGTCATGCCTTGCCCTGTGTGGATGTTTGGGCCTGCCTGCTTATCTTTTTCTTCTAGTAACTGGTGTTCGAAGAAGATCTTGAACCTCAGATACCTGGTTTTTGTCTCCTAATCATACCAAGGCTTTGGAAATCCACAGAAGGGGAAGTCTTCCCCTTGGCGGACAAAATGTCAGTTCAAGGTCCCCTGTATTGGTTTGTAGACTAACTCGTATTGCCTCCTAGTCCTCTTTGCTTTCAGCCTTCCTTGCAACTCCTCCTATTTTCTTTTCCAATCTGTAGTGGTAGGTTTGTATCCCAGCCCAAAAACATGGGGGTTGTGACTTATCTCTTTGGCAATAGTACCTTTTTGCCTGCCACTTCTGCCTAGTCTTGATCCCGAAATATGCCCCCGTTTATTCATTATATAGATAGACTGAGTGCTCATGTAATTCCCATCGTCCTCCGCCATGATAGTTTGGACCAACTGGGCCTCTACCAAAGAGAAGCCAGAAAGGAACACGTCCTCTTTCCCATATATGATTTCCAACATAGGTGCAGTAGTTCCCTGAGGAGGATGGATCGCAGAATTGCCGTACACAGTAGCAATCCCATCTTTAAAGGGGTACTTTACCAATTGATGGACCGTTGATGACACAACCCTCATATGATGTAGCCAAGGCCTTCCCAGTAGTAGATTGAAAGTGGCCGGAATGTCCATGACATGGAATTCCACCTCGTGATCAGACAGGCCAATTAGGATATGGCTCTTGAACGTTCCGATAATATCTCGGCTCGTATTGTCATAAGCTCAGACGGACTGAGTCGTGCATGTAAGAGCCACCCTCAAACCGATGGCATAGGTAGTCCTTACTAAACATACATTAATCGCTGACTCGGTATCTATCAGCACCACCGAAATCCACTTTTTTCGGCTTTCTAGGGTTACATATGAGGGTCAGTTATGGTTGGCACCCTCAGGTGTTAACTCCTTATCTATAAAAGATATCACCAGCATAACGTCCTCAGATGTGACCAACAACACCAATTGGTCAGCAGTGGTGTCGATAGGTAGTTTGGCCTAGTTCATTGCCTCTAGTAGTGCCTACCTATGCTCCTGAGAAGCCATGATTAGCCCCCAGATTGATATGTTGGCCTAACTCTTCTTAAGTTGTTTCAAGACCAGGTTTTCTTCAACATCCTTCTCTTTTGCTCTCTCAGCCTCTTTCCCAGAGGTCTTTGGCTAATCTAATGCTGCGTTTGAAGTACTGACCGCTCTGGGTCATGTGGTTAATCTCATCAGTATACCAGGTGTCATTAAGGGTATCAGCTTTCCACCCTTCGTTAGTGTATGCATAACTTAGGTCGCTGTCTTCCCACCACTCTCCTGTAGTCATGGCTGGGCTTTTATCTGGTTTTATCTGAAGCATGTTCATATCACGCCCCCCATCATCATACCATTCCTCTTTCCCCACAACTTTAGTTTCTGCATTTCGATATTTTCTAAGCTTCCTTAACATCCTTTTCCGTTCACTAGGCTCCCATTTAATCTTTTTGGTAGCTTGGACATCACCTACCGTTGTCTCGATTTCTTCTTTCCCTTTTCCTTTTCCCTACTCCAGAGCTATCTTCATTTGGATTTCTTCTATCCTTTCTCTTTGAAATTGTTCCAACGCCTGTTCTTTCTCAATCAGTGGTGTAGCCTCAGCCTTACTACAAGCACCAATTTCTTCTTTTTGCCTAGTCTCTCACATCTGACTTCTCCTTACTCAACCGCCATTTGCTTGTTTTCGGCTGGCTTGGATCCGACCACCCTAGTTGTGCACTGCTTGTATCCTCTTCTTCAAAGAAGTAGAGGTTGTCTAGATCTTCTTCTACCTCGGCTGTAACTCGACTTTTTGTGCTCCTTTTGGAGGACGGCTAGCCCTATAGTTTGGACTCTCGCGGTTCTGAATCTGTTTCACAAGTGTAATGTGAAATAGATAAACACCAAAGAGTCCAAATCTGACAAATCTTTTGGAAAATCGATTTTGAATCAAATTGCAAAAAATGGACTATTTTGCCAAATACAGAGTCATCACCTAAATATTTTTGGAAAATTTAGGAAACCCATGACTCGTGCCAAAGGCCACGTGCCCGTCATCACCAAGATTGTCTCGGCTCAGGAACTCAAGTACGAGATGGGAAGGTCATGAATTGAGCAACATGACTTTGCAACACATACAAGATGTAATTAAGAGGCTCGGCTACTAATATGGCATATGAAATAATTTTATAGCATGTGGTCTAAGCATGTATTCAAAGAAGTGTTTAAACTAACAATGCGAGTTAGAATGATGCGCCAAGCCTCAATGCGTGCAATACAAGTGGATGCAAACATGAGAGATGCCAAAAGAAACATGATGCCCTAAACTAAACATCATAAGCAGTTAAATAAAAGGAAAAAAGACGCCGGATTGGAAGACATACATATTATTACAACATTTTACGCCCTCATGTTGGAGGATCCGAATGAATAAACTAGCTAAGCTAATTAACTAGTTATTACAAACCCAAATGAAATAATAAACTAAACTAGCTAATTAAATATTACAACAAATTAACTAACTAATGAATTACAAATTAACTGATTAAACATGAATAAAAGTTTAGAGAAGTATTAAGCTAGCCACTCTAACTACTCCGCCTCAGGAAATGAGGAATGCTCATGTATGAGTGGATTTCCACTCGAAAAAAAGCCATTGTTCTGCTGCCAAATGCCTCGGTTGCACAGTAGAACATTTGCACTGTTTTTTTTTTACCTAAAAACCAACTTTGATTTGTTTCAAAAGTACACTGCTGGGTTTTGCAAAGGTGGCCGGCCGGCCGGCCAGAAGTGGTGGCCTGCTGACCACAAGAGGTGGCCTGCCAGCCACTGATGACTGGTTTTTCCAGCTGCAACAGAGAGCAAATAGAGCAAGCACAGGGTATTCTCAAGGGTTTGTTTGCACAACTTACCCCTCCTTATCATCAAATAGCTCAAAGGAGTAGTAAATTTGATTCACAAACCATCAATGGATGCAATTTCGTTGCATGATGGCCATAAATGCAACAAATAAATACTCTCAAACCCCTTCCCTATCATGGATGATCAAGGGAAATGGTTGACAATGACTGTTGAATCGTTTTCATCACTAATGAGTATGAAACGACTCAAGACTCAAGGGTTCAATTAACGTCCGATTGAACCCAAACCAAGTTATTATCTTGCATCATTTTAGTCCAAGTTTTATTGTTCCATTTTAATTATCAACCAATCGTTAACAAATTAAGTCCAAAGGTGAGCTTTAAGTCCTCTAATGGAAAGAAGCATCAAACCCAGAGTTGTTTTAGGCATGAGAGAAGTGTCATGCCGTTGGTAATGAACCCCCAAAGGGATTAAACCATTAAGCATAAGATCTCAATCTCATGCTTTAAACAAGTAACTAGTTTGAACCAACTTTCAAAGCAAAGCAAAAACCAAGAAAGGAGGGAGGTTGTAGAAGTGATTAGAGGTGACCACAAGTAAGATAAACAAGAAATAAATGCTATCAACTCCAATAGGATGGTGGCTAAGGCCTAAAACACCAAACCTATGAGGACAACTAAACTATAAGCATGCAAAACAAAGCATAAATGCAATGAACACTTAAAACAATCCCAAAATAGTCCTAAAACATGCAAAAGAAATGTCGGAATTGAGGCAAAAATGGCTAAAATAGTAAGCTACAACATGGAGCTATGAAAGCTAGTGAACAAGACACAAGGAGGGGAGGCTAACCTCTCCAATTTTGAACTTCACAACATGTTTTTAGCCACTGAAATAACTCTGAAATTTAGTGTTTAAAAGCTCAAAAAAAAAAAGATATTGTAAAGGTGGGAAACACAAGGGTAAAGGCTAGAGAAGCAAGGTGGAAAGAAAGGTGAAGCACCCCTCCACCCTTTAAGGCCTTAAACCATAAGTTTCAGCCCCAAAATATAGAGTTTATACAGACCAAAAATAATGGAAAAACAGTAAGAAAAGAAGCAACTAAAGCAATGAGACAAGCAAAGCCTTATACCTCTTGAAGAGAAGAACACTTTTAAGCAACAATGCAACACATACACACCCTCAAGAGCTCAAGATAGGCTCAAAAATACCTCAGCTCAAAGATGGCAAGGTTTGGTTAAGAGTGTATAGGCAAAGACTCAAGAAATTTCAAGAGAGAGAGAGAGAGAGAGAGAATTGTAGAGAGAGAAAATTAATTTTGCTTCGATTTTTCTAACCCTCAAAAATGGGAGAGGAGGTCCTATATTTATAGAAAAATAGGCCACTCCCTCAGAAACATCCATCCATACACGTGGGAGTAGATGCAAGCATCTATGCAAATAGCTGGCACAGCTGTCATAAAATATCTGCAAAATATACTTGTGGCTGGCAGGCCACACTCTTGGCCGGCTAGGCACAAGGGTGGCCGACAGCCAAAAGGGGTGGCCGACAGCCCACAAAAATGGGCTTGCAGGTCCCAAGTTTTTCAGGTTTGAAAGGCTGGGGTTTTGGTGCAAAAACAAGGCACAAGGTTTGCAGGGTTTTGGGGCTCAGAGTTGTGGCATTCCGCTAAGGACTTTCAAGCATTTGACAAGCATATACATTCATCATTGGGTGTGCAAGTGATGGTGCCCAAGTCGCAAGGGTGGTCAAAAATGGGGTGTCTATAGTGGCCCCTCTTTGGCAGAACTCGAAATCATGAAATAACATGAATGAATGTCAAAACCCGAAGACGACCCATTTTGATGAGGCCGTAAGACTTAGGCAAACAAACAAGACATAAAGTAAATGGTTGCGCTCACAAGATGCTTACGTATCCCTTTGCAAGGAATCAAACCAGCGTAGTTCAGGGGCAAAAAACAAATCACATATGGGAAAATAACTTATGATCGTGCAATGAAACAAAGCAATGCAGCATAAATTAAAGAAAAATGAATCAAACCGTGCCTCACACGAAAAGACGCGAATAAATCAACACGTCTCATGCGATCGAGACATCAAAAGCGCAAACCAAACTACGTCACACGTAGAAAGGATGTAAGAAAATATAAGCGAAGCAACGTCTTACAAAGGGAGAACGAAAAAGGTTCCAAACCTAAATTGTGTCTCGCACAGAGAAGGTGAGAAGATGGTATTCTAGGTGCACCAGAAGAAAACAATCCTAACACGTCTCACGCAAAAGGAGGAAATGTGGTGTGAACAAACAGGCGCACCTGTTATTCTTAACCCAGGACTTGAGATCCTAACGCGTCTCACGTGAGAGGAGGAAGGGTGGTGTGAACAAACAGGTGCACCTGCTGTTTTCAACCAAGGAAAATAATCCTAACGCGTCGCACGTGAGAGGAGGAGAAGTGGTGTGAACTAACAGGCGCACCTGCTATTTTTAACCGAGGAAAACAATCCTAATGCGTCGCACCCGAGAGGAGGAAATGTGGTGTGAACAAACAGGCGCACCTGCTATTTTTAACTGATTTGCAATCCTAACGCGTCGCATGCGAGAGTAGGAAGGGTGGTGTGAACAAACAGGTGCACTTACTATTTTTAGCCAATTTGTAATCCTAACGCGTCGCATGCAAGAGGAGGAAGAGTGGTGTGAACACCGGGTGCACTCGATGTTCTTAACTGATTTGTAATCCTAACACGTTGTATGCGAGAGGAAGAAGGGTGGTGTGAACACCAAGTACACCCGATGTTTTTAATCAATTTGCAATCCTAACGTGTCGCACACGAAAGGAGGAAGGGTGGTGTGAACAAACAGGCGTACCTGTTGTTTTTAACTGATTTGCAATCCTAATACGTCGCATGCGAGAGGAGGAAAGGTGGTGTGAACACCGGGCGCACCCAATATTTTTAACCGATTTACAATCCTAACACATCGCACGCGAGAAGAGGAAAGGTGGTGTGAACACCGGGCATACCCGATGTTTTTAACCGATTTGCAATCCTAACGCGTCGCACGTGAGAGGAGGAGAGGTGGTGTGAACAAACAGGTGCACCTACTGTTTTTAACTGATTTAAGCAAGTCAACAAAGGAACAATCAAACATCAAAACTTAAGAAGAATTATCTCTCCCCCTTGAAGGCCTCGGCCTCAGAAAATGAAACCCACAGAGATAAGGCAATAAGGTATGAAACAAACAAGTGCGATAGATTCACAAAGTGAACAATATGATAACTCAACATAATGATAATGCATGTTCCATGCAAGACAGATAACCGATGCACAATGTTAATTGAAAGCATATTCTATACGCATACTCAATGCATGAATCATGAACAATGCAGGGCATGCGTATAACATAAGTGTATGTGAAAATGCATATTCGATGGAACAGAAGAGAACGAATACGTGTAATTTGACAGCATGAGCAAAAGTAATGAAAATAATAGCCTCTGATTTACCTCTCAGAGACGTTGTAACATGCTAAAAAAGGATACACCACATTCATCTAGGCAAGCGGGGCACATTCACGCATCGAAACGCAGTTTTAAGTTCCCCCCATAATCAATCTGAACTCAAAACAAGAACTTTCCATACACCACTCGGGAAACAGGGGCATAATTTAGCATCAAGACACAAGCGAGGACCACCGGCCATCTACCGGCACCGAGGGAAGCCGCCGGCCACCTGCCGGCCACCATTTGTTCTTGCCGTCCACAGATGTGGCTTGTCGGCCACCCGTGTCAGTTCGGGGCAGTTTTGACTTTTCACACATGGGTCTTTAAATATACACTTCCATACTTCATTTCCCCACAAACCCTTGACCAAAAATCCTCCATCTCTCTCTCTAGGTGCTTTCTCTCTCTAGATTTGCACGTTATACACGCTTTCCAACGCCCCACGCAAACTTTTTTCATAAAACCCTCTTGATTCTCTACGTTTTGAACTAAATAGAATTTGATTTCGCCACTTTTTCTTGAGTTTTCACCACTTTAAGGCTTGTTCGCCTCGAGTTGCTCTCGAGCTTTGTGAACTTTCCTGGGTTTTGACTTTTTCTCCCATTTTTCCTCTCCTAGGGTTGACATTTTTCGAAGTTTTCCATCTTTTCTCCATTTTTATTCATTTTTCGCCCACTTTTCACCTACTTTCCTAGATGCCAGACGATATTCCACATGACAGGGTTCTCCTGAGGTTCCGCTTCCACTATCACCTGCTGTTGAGGTTGAGGGGCTAGCGGTGGAGGGTATTGCACCTGACCTGGAGACAGAGTTTGCTCCGGGACTCGAGCCCGAGCCATTAGCACTAGGGATTCGGCCCTTCAATCCAGAGACGTATCATCCCCGCACACACATATTACCACCCAGAGGTATCAGGCACTTTAGCGACTTTGCACACGGTATGCTAGAGGACCTTCTGTTAAGGGAGCCAGACTCCCATCTTTCTTACGGTGCCACAGAGGTAAAAACTCTATTTTCATGCACTTCTGCCTTTCCTCGAATTGCATTTCTTGCACTACCTTTATTCTGAATGTTCATTTATCACTGTTCTTTATTTGATTCACTCTTCATTTATCACAGGGAGACTCCCGTGCCTACAAGGGGTACAGAGCGGTGACGGCTAGGGACTAGTACTACAAGCTCCCAGCGGGGGTTCGCGATATCGTTGACGAGGTTGGCTTCGGCCTTTTCTACTCCAGACTTTCACATCTCATAGCGAGCCGGGCCCTTCTCAGAGCGTTGGTGGAGAGGTGGTGGGACACCACTGATTCTTTTCACTTCTTTTCCATTGGGGAGATGACGATGACTCCCTACGACTTCTCCATGCTGACATGCTTAGGAGTAGGGGTGATTCGATCCCCTTCAACACGGATATGGGCGAGTAGGAGGTAGCTTAGATCTTTCTACTCGGAGCGCACCCACCTATATCCAGACCAACGATGGTGCGGTATAGCTGGTTTTCTGAGCATTTCCATGGGAGCAGACCCGTGACCCTGGAGGAGATATAGCAATATGCGCGAGGCTTCCTGATGTTCCTCCTCGGTACCACCTTATTTTCGAATAGGTGGAACACTGCAGGATTGTATGTACTGAGCGCCTTAGTGACCTTGCCCCGAGTCTGATTCTATGACTAGGGCAAAGTTGGCCTCGCTACACTTTACAGCTATATGAGCTCAATTTCCCGCATGAGGGAAGAGCAAGTAGGAGGCTACTGGCAAGCCTAGGAGGTATGCACTCCACTTTCTATTTTGCACTTATGCTTTCTACTTCATATTTTCTACTTTATATGTTCAACACCTATGCTTTCTGCTTTGTACTTTCTATATCTGTTCATGCTCTGTACCTTTTGCTTTGTACTTTCTATATCTGTTCATGCTCTGTGCCTTTTGCTTTGCACTTTCTATATCTGTTCATGCTCTGTGCCTTTTGTTTTGCACTTTTTATATCTGTTTATGTTGTGCACTTTCTGTGTCTTTTACATTTTCTATATCTATTGACACTGTTGATAACACTGTTGCCGTTTCCTTACAGTTGTGGGTTTATGCATATTTTTCGGCCCTTGCTCCAGAGCCTATAAAGGAGATCCCCCTTGTTGTCCCTTACTCGCGACGGTACGACAGTCAATGCCGGCGCCGGAGTCATAAGACCTTCGCCTTCTTCCTCCGATACTTTGACACGGTGGTCGCCGACATGGTAACCCGAAACTCACAGTCATTTTTGCTCTAATACCGCTTTGATTCATACTTTGGCAACTGATGGCAACTAATAATCTGTACATTCTTTGTTTGCAGGTCACATGGTAGCCCTGGGCAACGATGCCGACCGGGGTGAGGGACCAGTATGCAGAGGCTTAGGGCACATCTTGCTTCCAGATTTTGCTGGAGGGCCCAGTATGCCGGGCTTGGTTTCTGAGCGAGTGGTTTGTACGCTAGACCGTGGGCTTGCCTGATCCAGTCAATCCCATACCACCCCTAGTATTTATGCAGACAGCAAATAGCTTTTCAGTTGAGGCTATTATTCCGTTCATGGCGGGCCTGGATGTGGACTTCTTTAGAGCAGAGGGCGATTATGCGACATTTATCCAAACTCATCTCATACCTCCTCTGATGGGTATTCACGCATGTGAGGGAGTAGGAGCTCCTGCAGCAGGTGGCGCGACTCGGGCAACCAAGACCCATACTAGAGGGGCCTCTCCTGTTAGGTAGATGACCAGTTGGCCGGAGATTCCTACTGCACTCACATGTTGGCGGCCGACTAGGACTGCCTACCAGATTTCGATAGAGCCAGGAGAGGCAGGACACAAGTATGTTAGAGCTTGAGGCGCATCTTAGGTATGGACCACACTTTTCAATTTGTACACCTCATTTTCCATTTCAGATATGTTTATTCCATATATTGATCAGTCAAATGCACTTGCAGGCACCCACTACAGAGTATGCAGAAGGCCTCCATGAGCTGGTTGCCTCCTTAATCGGCATGGTGCAGAGGAGAGAGACACTGCTCGGGCTCCACGGTTGTAGACACCCCATTTTTGACCATCCTCAAGACTTGGTTGTGCTTGTAGGGTACACCCAACAACTGGTTCGATTGCTCGCCCAGCATTCGACTGTCGCGGCGGAACGTCATCGGTTCGAGTTTCCAGACCCTTTATCCTTTCTGCCTCATTTTTGGACCCTGACTAGGTCCTGTCAGAGTGACCCTCCTAGTGCACTGCCGGCCATGGCTTTGCCCCTGCCGGCCACTAGTGAGCACCTACCGGCCATCAGTGTGGCACTGCCGGCCATTGCTGATGGCCGGCACCCCTCCTTTCTCGGCTAGTTTCCGGGCAGATATTTTGTACCAGCTGGATTCCTCATATCTGCCCTCCATACACGTGTATGGAGGGATCAAAGCCTTTGGAAGCTTGTTCAAGAAGCTTTAGCCTTGCATTGCTCTATATAAGTAAGGGGCTTCTTCCTTACACCAGGTTCTGAGATTTTGGAGGGCAAAAATCCATCTCTCTCTCTATATTGCTTGTGGTTAGAGCTTGGAAGTTGGATTTCTTTGCATTTTTGCACTACACCTCATAGCACAGGACCTTCATCCTCCATTCAAACACTTTGAGGCTGATCTTCAGAGGCTAGAAGCTCAGATTTTTAGACCAAAAGGCTGCTAAAGACTTGTTCTTCAAGGGTAAGTATACTTTTCCCCTAAACTAGCCTTTTTTGTTTCATTTATAAGCCTTGCTTGCAAGAATTTTTGGGCTCCGACCCTAACTGAAAATAATCATATTTTGAGTCCCTTTTCATGTTTGATTAAGGGTCTTTTTCTGTTTGAGGCCTCCTTCCATCACTTGCCTCTTTAACTTTCTTTTAGGCTTATTTGTGAACTGTTTTGAGCTTTGATGTAAACTGTAAAGTGTCTTGTTTTGAGTCCTTCTTCAACTTTGTTGAAGGGCTCTCCTCTGTTTGAGGTCATTTACTACCACTTGCCTCTTTACCCCTCTTTTAGGCCCTTTTCTTGCATGCTAGTTTAGGCCTACTTGTGTTTATTTTCGTGGTTTGATGTAAACTGTGAAATGCCTTATTTTGAGCCCCTCTTCAACTTTGTTGAAGGGATCCTTGCTGTTTGGGGTCGGCTACTGCCCCTTGTCTCTATTCTCACTTTTAGGGCCATTTTTGCATGATAGATTAGCCCTATTTGTGTTCATTTTTTATGCATGTTGTAAACTATAAAAAGTTTTTTTTTGAGGCCCTCTCCATGTTTGATTAAGGGAATTTTCTTATCTGAGGTCATATGCTATCTAGTATGCTTAGTTGCCTCTTGTTTTGAGCCTTAAGCCTAAGCTATTGTTGCATGCCTTGTTTGGCCTTCTAGCCACTGAAATCCAGTGGATTTTCAGTGGCTAAGACCCTATTTTGAGCCTCCAAATCAGAGGGGGGTGACCCCCTCTCACCTTGACTTGCTTGATGGCCATTTTGGTCTTCTAAAGGGCCCCCATCTTGCATGCTTTTTTGACTGATTTTGGGGCCAATTTTGTGAGTTTTAGGACTACCATATTTGATTTTCAGAGTTGTATATGTCATGCCACTTGTCTATCTTGTATGTGCCTAATAACTCCTTGCATGGCCCTCTAAAGGAGCCCCTCATTTTGGTATGCATTGGCTGCATTTCCATGGTTATTTGGGCCTATTTTCACATGGTTTATTTACTGATTTTTTCTGGTTTGATGAGTTCTCACTTGCATCATATATTTGCCATGTAAACCATGTTTGCTAGTCAAATTCGCATGCTAATTTAGTCCATCTTGTTAGCACTTTTTGGCCTTGCTTTAAACTGGAAAAGTCCATGTTTTGGGACTCTCTTGGTTCCGTCTTTAGACTTTATAGTCCAATAATGCATGCTTTGTATAGCTGTAAGTCATTCTATGTGCCTAGTTTTGCATTTCGGGGTTCATCTCATGCATCGGGTGCCATGTTGCGATGTTTCGGGGCTGTTTAGCATCATGTTTGAGTGCTGAAAGTTGCATGTTTGCATACTTAGTCCATATTGCATGTTTGCCATGCTTATGTGTTGCATTGTTCGGGTTAAACGTTAATCCGAGCACGAGAAACGAGGGGTATTTCATACTTCAAGTGATGGGATGCGTCTCAATTCTCGGTCACCGAAGCTCTTGATGATTCATGACAGAGTTGTAGGCTTTACTTGCTTTACATGTGCATTTATTTTACATCGAGTCATGCAATTCGACTCCTCGGCCATCATGCATCGATATGCGTGATTGGTGGCACGAGGATCGAGGACTACACTCCCTGAAGAGTAGTCATGTATACATGTGTGAAAATAATTTGCCATGCCCCTTTGTTGCTCTCTGTTGCAGCAAATCAAGAATCAGCAGCCTTCCGGAGCTTGGCACGCATTCCAAGAACAATTGCAAACAGAGGCTAATTGGGGCATCGCAGTGGATTTCCGCGCAAGGCAACCTGAATATGCATCATTCATCATCTGGATCAGAGCTGAGGCGGTCCCTGGCTTGCATGCCAATTTATTGCTTTCCTAGATTAATTTGTTAATTAATTAGGATTTTATATTATTTATTCGGACTGTATTTATTTGGGACTGTATTATTCTTTCGGACCCTCCGAGTGAGGGCCAATTGTTGTAATAAGGGTGCGTGCGTGTGTGCATGTCTTCCAATCCCCTTTCTTTCCCCCTTTTATTTAACTGCTTATGATGGTTAGATTAGGGCATATTTAAATTAGCATACAGTATGATCGCATGTTTGCATTCATTCATCTGTTTTGCGTGCACCGGGCTCGGCGCATCATACTAACTGCATTTGAATTTCAATTTCAAATTGAATATGTGTTAGCTGTAGCATTTCACATGCCATGTCTAGAATAGCCGAGCCTGCTATAGTTGCATTTTGCATGTGTTGCATTAGGTATTTATGTATAGTTAAGATCATGCATTGATTTCTAACTGATTTCATTGTTTTGGCACGGAGTACGATGTAAGTATTTATGCTTTAGCATCTCGCATGAGTGTGAATGTTAACATGACAGCATGCTTACCATGTGGCTAAATGCTTAGTTGATATAACTGCCTGAGTGCCTGTGGGTGAAGGTTGGATTACTTGAATTGGGATAATTCATTGAAATCCGCGTTTTAGCCTACTTGCGAGTAGCAAATTTTAAACATTTTCCAAACAAACGGATATGCAATGCTTTGTTCCAAATTAGGCGATCTAGTCTATACTTGTTGTGCTGTGCGCATCACATAGTAATTCTAGCTAATTAACTGGAATAAGAATGCATGTGTTTTCAAAAATGAGATATCATGGTTAGTAGAGGCCGATCTTCAGATCGGGCGAGCAGGGGTGCTCACGAAGTGACCTTCCCCAATCGTACCCAAGTTCCCGAGCCGAGGCAACTTTGGTGATGACGGACACGTGGCCTTTGGCACCGAGTCAGGGTTTCCCAAATTTCCCCATTAAAAAATATTTAGGTGGCGACTCTGTATCTGGCAAAGCAGTCCATGTTTGGCACTTCTTTTCTAAAAATCTGTTTTCTCAAAACGATTTGCCGGATTTGGACTCTTTGGTTCAGATTAAGAACCGTGACAATTTGAGTCCGAACTGTAGTGACCCCAAAATGAACAGAACGGGACTCACCCTCCCGGGGCGTTCGGGGGACGTCTACAACGGTATTCAGGTATTTTTTCCCATTTCAACACACATTTCATTACTAATTCTGTTGTGCACCACACTATCACATTTCCACTAATACATTGGCATCTCTGTTGTAGTCTTCCCAAACTGCACTGATACATTGGATTGGCACACTATACTCACACATTGTACTCATATTGTACCTGGTTTCTACATGACACTCATTATGCACACTATGTCTATATCTGATATACACACTGTAGCTGATATGTTGACAACTGTTTTTCCAGATCCCAGCTGTACCGATGAAACAAGTGGCAGCAACGGCATTAGCACCAGCAGTACTGCAATACCCTTGTTCCATAATATGTTGATTGGTCCTTAATATGATGTGATTATGTGTTTTGATATGATTTTGTGTTCCATTATGTGAAAATATGTGGTTTTGAATTTCTATCTGTTCACCGTAGGAATATCTGTTTGATTATCTGCATTAGAAAATAAATTGAGGGCCTTATCGGCCATAAAACTCGAAATTGACTACGCCAATGTGATTGGCATAATTTTTAGAGCCTACGGTGAAATTTAATTGGAAATTGATTCGGATCAGATTAAATTGATTTAATTAGTGAATTAGTGCTCAATTATTTTATAACAAAATAATGTGACCTAGGGAGCTTTTATAAGGGCCACTACACTCTCATTTTTGTTCTTTGGAAGCTCAAACATCTGAGATTATGTTCTAGAGAGAGGGAGGAGCCGAATTTAGAGAGAGGGAAGGCTCCAAGTAGAGATTTGGCTAGAAGGTTTGGTGATCTTGAAGGCACACTCAAGAATTTACCATAAATTGGAAAGATTAAGCTCCTAGGTGAGTAATCAACCTTTGGTTCATGGGTTTGAGTTGTAATTTTGTGAATTGAAGATTAATTAGTGAGTTGGGCCATGGATTAAGTAAGATTTAAGTTGATATGAGCATGCATGTAAAGGATTCCTATGAAATCACCTAATCTAGCATGTAATATGTGAATTATGAAAGATTGTGAGTTGAATCATACATGCAAGCATGTTTTTGTTGAGTTTCATGGGAATGAGCACTAATTGCATTATTAGAAGTGAAAATGAAAGTCAAATTGGGCATGCATGTTGTTTATTAAAAATGGAAACTTTGAATGCATGGGTTTGTTACGTTGGTGTTGAGTTTAACACATTTTGGAACATGCATGTAGATAAATCAAGAAATTGAGCTCCATAATGTTATAATCTTGCATTGGTGCCATGTTAGTAGGATCATATTGGGATTTGAGTCATTGCATGCAAATATTGTGGCTGGAAAGTCGAAATGAAGCCCAAGAACACAGTTCTGGGTTTTCCAGAATTTTGAGGTCCGCTCGAGCGGGGAACATGGCGCTCGAGCGGGAAAATCGTGCTCCCAGCACCTTTTGCAGAGTTGGATGTGCGCTCGAGCGGGATATCTCACGCTCGAGCGGGGAGCTATGTAGACAGGCAGTCCGCTCGAGCGTCCGAGTTCACGCTCGAGTGGGAATTTGAGGTAACCAGCACTTTTGCAGGCTTAAGGGTCCGCTCGAGCGGGGAAGTCCACGCTCGAGCGGGGACCCTGTTTTGCTGAAATTTTGTTTATGCATTATGTGTTCTGTTTTCCGTTCCCTTTCACTTCCAAGCACTCTTTCCACGCTCGAGCGGGGACCCTGTTTTGCTGAAATTTTGTTTATGCATTATGTGTTCTGTTTTCCGTTCCCTTTCACTTCCAAGCACTCTTAGGCATGTATTGAGCATTGTAATTGAATTAAAGAGATAAGAATGAAGCCTAAAGAGGAATATGTGAACTAAAGAACGGATTGAATTAATTGTGACCCATATGTGTTATGTGATATGTAGGGTCAAACTCCAGGGCAAATCCACAAGCCGATCACTGTGAGTAATATCTAAATTATGTTATTGTCCCATTTGCTTACTCTTATGTAAGTTTTGTAAAGTTCATTAATTTGAATGGTGGACAAGTTTAATGTAAAGGCCTATGTGCCAGTTTGATATAAAGGCCTATGAGCCAGTTTGATATGAAAGGCCTATGAGCCAGTTTGAAATGGAAGGCCTATGAGGCCGATTGATATAAATATGGGCCGAAGGCCGATTGATATAAATATGGGCCGAAGGCCGTTTGATATAAATATGGGCTGAAGGCCGATTGATAAAATGTGGTCCGAAGAGCCGTTTTAACACGAGAGTGTATTTGGGCCTAAGAGCCGTTTTGACATGAAAGTGTATTTGGGCCTAAGAGCCGTTTTGACACGAAAGTGTATTTGTGCCTAAGCGTCGTTTCAACACGAAAGTGTGATTGGGCCAAAGGCCATTTTGACAAGAACGAATGAGTGGGCCAGAGGCCGTTTTGACATAAAAGAAAGATAAAGAGGCCAAAAGGCCAGTATGTTTAGAACCACAGACACTTGACTTACATTGTGTATATATATGTTAATTAGAAATATGAATTGGGCCCAAGGCCGTTCGGAATATGTTGTTCTACATATTGTTGTATCTTCTTATTTGATATTATTCACTGGGCTTTCGCTCACGCTCATTCGTGTGTTTGTAGGTGAGCTATGAGAGGTCCAGACCCAGCCCCTGTGAAGTCAGTGTGGAACAACCAAGTCTTTGAGAGTCAGCCCCTGCGTCTCACGTACGAGACCCGTCTTCGCCCTTCTGCTTTGTATTTATATTCCGTTATGTTGGCGAAGACTTTGTATCTGTTGTATATAGTTTTGACGGGGCGACTTAGACTATTATGATCCTGTATGTACGGAGCCTTGTGTTAGTACATATTTTGAAGTGAGTTATTAACATGTATCAGTGTGGTTTGTCACGACGTGCCATGTAAGCACAGCTTTATGGACAAAGTTTTAAATTGCTTCCGTTTAGCCCCCCATGAACTCTGTTAAAATACATTTGGTTTGGTTTGAGGCCGTAGGTAATCTCATGATTGCTGGCCGGTTACGTCCTTAACCCACGGGGGCGAGTTCGGGTCATGACAAGTACCTCCTCCAGCAGTAGAGGGGTGAGAGAGATAGGCCCCAGCACGCAGCCGAAACGAGTGTCGTGGTCGAGGTGGGAACAGGGGTGCTCAAGGCCGGAGTAGTCCTTCAGAGCCCGTTTGGAGTGGCGATGATAATGACGAGGCTAGCGCCTCCGAGGAGATAGTGAGTGGACATTCTAAGTCTGATAGTGGGGATGGTGATACCAGCTTAGGATTGGAGAGTGGAGATGACACCGAGACCAACTACGAGACAGGGAGCGGAGGCTCAGAGTCTAGTTCTGACAGCAGAGCCGATAGAGACAGTGCCTTTGAGTTCCCTCTAAGGAAGAGGACAAAGAGGGCCTCTCGAGCTTGAGATGATTGGCGTTGTTTTGGACCTTTCTTCTTAGTTTCTTTTAGTTTTGGTAGTTTAGCACATGTATAGCTTCAGATAGGTTTTACTTTTACTTGTGAAACTTGTTTTCTTTTTGTAAAATCTATGATCGGAATAAAACCTTCGCAATTTTTATGAAAAGAGTTTTGGTTTTACAATATGAACACTGCACTACGAGTAACATACTTGCATGAAAAAGTACATGAAGTTGATTTTGAAACCGAACATGCTTGCAGTGAAATAATGTTCTTAATCAGATAATGAGCCGACCAACGACAAAAATACAACATACAACTCGATAAATAAAGCAACAACTCGAACACAAACCAAAAACAGCTATACACACTTGCGAAAACCAATAGACTCAAAACAAGATCGAACAATACAAAGATCAAAACAAAAAAACCAGGCTACCAACACTGCCAGCACACAAGTGGACGACAGGCCAGAAAAGGGAGTTGCCGGCCACAAAAGGGATGTTGCCGGCCAGGAGAAGTGGCCTAGCAGCCACCAATGCGAAAAACCACCAAAAAGCTGACAACTGGCCTCTATTATAGCCTTATCTTCTACAAAAGGCCCTCTTTTGTGATTTCTTCTCCATAACTTCATTTCAGTTGCTGTTTCTTCCAAAAACGGAGCCATTTCTTGGCGAGAAACTCACGAACTGCATAGCCACTTTAGACGGCACGGAAAAGGTAAATTTCTAGGGTTTTGGCCTAAACGCGCTTTTTCCGTTGAGTCGTACTCCACTTTGTTTTCCGTTCCTCCATGCCACGGTCCAATGCTGGGACCTAATTACGCATGCCTTTCGCTTCGGAGCACAAGAAATATGCTTGACTCTTAAAGAATTTCAGGCACTAATGGAATCCCGGCATGATGAGGACATCATATTTCAGCCCTGTTTTGGCCATGCCTTAGCCATGGGACAGATTTGTGGGCTTACTTTGCATGAAGCTCGATCCTTGGCTCACGACGGAGACCTAGATATACCCAGCTTGATTCATCAATTTTTCGACATTAGTGACCGAGACGACCTCCTTTGGCGAGGCTTTCAGCAACACACCCTCTGCTTGTGTATGCTTGTACACAATCTTCTTGCCCCTAGTTTTAGTAGAGCCAATATCAAGTTGATTGAGGTAGCCCAACACCTGAAATAAGGTAAGAGTTGCATCGGTTTGGCCTTGGCCGAGACGCTGATGGGTTTGGACACTTTTCACTGGCGAGAGACCACTAGGTTTATAGGGAGTCAACTACTGCTCCAGGTATTGTTTCCTACCCTATCTCATATATGTTTCTCACATCACTCGATATTCACACTCTATTTTCTCTCAGAGCCCTTTCGTTTCTTTTCTCTCGACATACATCTCTCTATTCTTTAATCTCTCTTATTTTTCATTCATTCCCAGGTTTGGCTAATGGATAAGCTGAAGGTGGTGGACTCTTGCCCAGTTTACTTAGCTTCAGCGTACTTTTCTCGCCAATGCCTAGTGGACTTCCCCAATGAGGGTTAGTGGTGCAACTAGATGTGCCACAGGCCTGCAGTTGACATAGCTTGGCGTTGCCCCTGCTTGACTTAGCTGAGATGAGCTATAGCATGACCAGACAGCCAAGTGTTCAGTTGATTGGCCTCACACACTGTGTGTTCTATTTCCTTTCCAATTCAGACGCCAATTTGGGCATGATAAAACACGTCCAGAAGAGGGGGTAGAATACCCGGTGTAGACACCCCATTTCTGACCGTCCTCAAGACTTGGACGTCACCGCTTGGACACCGGTGATTATCCATGATTGTGTTCGTCTCGAGTTCCCGGAGGCCTCGACAGCGCGCCTCGTCTCAGGACCTCTTGACTCGACTGCTTCGTGTTCGGTTTTGGCACCAAACACTTGTGTTTTTGCCTTCAAGGGTAGGTAGAGGCTTGTTAGCCATCCCTGAAGCCCACCGGCTGCCCCTACACTCCACCGGCACTCCCTCTTAGCCATCGGCACTATTTTCTCAAAAACTTTGGCCGGTCGGCACTTTATGTTGCCGACCGGCACTTTTTTGTGCCGGTGACTGTTGTGGCCGGCCGGTGTGCACCCTTTGAACCCCTGGGATATGGTGCATGCCAGCTGTGCCAGCTGGAATGCACCATCACATTCCCCCGTGCACAGGTGTGGCCATTTTGCACCCTTTGCACCCTCTAAGCTTCTAGAAGCTTGCACCTTTGGCCAAGCTTCTTGGAGAAGCTTGGCCAGCTGTCTTGGTTTCTCCAAGAAGCCTTGCACCCCCTTGGATCCCTCGAACCTTTGACTCTTTGTTTTGCTTAGCCACTAAGTCTTCTTGGCCTATATAAGCAACCCTTCTCTCCCTTTGCTTAAGGTTAGCCATTTTGAGGTCAAAAACCAGAGCTTATATCTATATATATGTGTGATACACTCTC